>JAWWTY010000036.1:9032373-9043091 GCA_035222235.1 Margarornis squamiger
GCAGGGACACCTTCCACTAGCCCAGGTTGCTCCAAGCCCTGTCCAACCTGGCCTTGGACACTTCCAGGGATGGGGAAGCCCCAGCTTCTCTGCCCAACCTGTGCCAGGGCCTGCCCACCCTCCCAGGGAAGGATTCCTTCCCAATATGCCATCTAAGCCTGTCCTGTGTCAGTGGGAAGCCAAACAGATGCTCTCCATGCTGACTGCACAGTGACTTCTGCACATGGTGCAAGTCATGGCCAACAGCTCTCACCTTGAAGGGGATCTCAAAGGACTCGATCAGGCCTCCGATGATGATCAGCCCCTCCGTGTTCACTCCCATCCCGAAATAATTGGACCAGCTCACTCTGTCCACCAGCCGACAGTCCACGTGCAATTCCAGCCTCTCCAAGGAGATGCTGAGGGCAACCCGGTGCCAGTGCCCATCACCAAGGAAGGAAACTGGGAACCTGGGTGTCCCCGAGGGGAATGGGAAGGGACACAGCATGAGACTTTGGTCCCACACCTTATGCAGGACTAGGCTTCACCCTCCCCAGCTCCCAGGGTCCCTCACGTATCCATCCTTAGTGCAGACACAAAGGACACTACTAGAACTCTTACAAGTAGCACCACCACTTGTCTTCCAGCACAGCAATGCTGTTTCCTGATGGATTTGGGGATTCCACAATCAGCTGAAGTGCTTGAGAAATTACTGGGGTTTGTGTCTTCCCCCATTTCATTTATCCTCAGGTAATTGAAACATTTTGATCTTTGCTTTCTTTTCCAGATCTGCACCATTTTGACAGAGCAGAGTTTGGCAGTGACAACCTGCACAGTCACAGTGCCAGGTCTGAAGGACCTTCAGCCAGGTGGGGGGACATGATGGGCACTGCTCAAAGCCCATCAGAGGGGGAAACCTTAACTCTGGCCTTGGGAGTAGAAAAGGAAGCACAAAAAGGCAGAAAAAGCACCTGAGCTGGAACTTACTCGTAGTGTCTTCTCCTCGTGGTGACAAAGACCAGGGCGTAGGGGTTAATCCTGATCTGGAAGAGGACGTGGCTGCGGTGGCTGAGGATGGTCACCAGGCTGGTGTCCTCCTTCAGGGAGTACCTGAGCTTCATCAGCACGCTCAGCTCATCTGCAAACCTGGCAGGAGGAAGGGACATGTGGCATCGGGCTGCTGTGCCACCACGGAGTGCCCTCTCAGGACACAGAAAAGGAGTCACAGCACAAACCAATAAAAAATACAAAGAAAGAAGAGCAAACAATCATTCCACGTGCAAGGGCAGGTCCTCAAAAAGAAGCAGCCAGGCCAGAATTCTCATTGCCCATCTAACCTCGGCACGTCCCTCTCAGGAGCAACCTCAGCACGTGCTCAGGTGGCTGTGCAGGATTTTCCATAGGAATGCTGCCTTTCCCACTGTGGGCATGGATGGTGACCCTGTTACGAGCAGCTCCTCAGTGCTGCTTTCCCTCACCGTGTCCAGGTCCTTGTCCTCAGCAAGCTACAAACCCATACCAACCATGGCAAAGGTCCAACCTGGTCTGTGGAGACACAGACCAGAGCCTTGGCATCGAGCAGTGCTGATGGATATGGCTGTGCTGTCTCTCTTGTCCTCTCCACTTGTGTGCTGGAGCACAGAGGCCTTCCTGGTGGGAACGCCAAGAAAACACATTCCTGGAAGTGCTCACTCAAGAGCTGTGCACCCATCCAAGAAAGATCACAGAATCATGGACTGGTTTGGGTTGGAAGGGACCTTAAAGATCATCCCAGCCAAGCAGGGACACCTTCCATTAGCCCAGGTTGCTCCAAGCCTTGTCCAACCTGGCCTTGGACACTTCCAGGCATGGGACAAGCTGTTCCAAAATGGAAGAAATGAAAGAAGCACTGAGCTCCTACAAGCAGAGAGGGGATGTGTCACCTCCAGGTCATTATGGAACGGAGCCTGAAAGTAACTCCTCAAGCCAACAAGCCCACATTAGATGATTTTGGAGCACAACCAGCCCAGCCCCACCCCCTGAAGGCAGCCTACCTGTCCCCAAAGGCCTCCCTCGTTGGCATGTTGAGGGTGGCATACTGCCCGACCTCCAGGATCCTGCAGTTGGCTCCATCGTAACCCAAGGAAATATTGCTGAGGTCCTGTGCGTAGAGAGTGATTCTGTCCAGCAAGTTCACTTCATCTGCATTGGGGGAGAAGAAAGAGATGCTCAGGGGCTGACACACCTTCACTACAGGGCTCTGTTCTTTTCACTCTTCCACATAAGAAGAGATAAATCAGACAACAGACAAACCCCCAGGAAGAAGAGTGTATAATTTGGGAAAATTACAATAATTCACAAATTCAGATGAAAAAACCCAGTCAGAAAACTTCAGAGGCAGCCAGGGGAGACTTCTGAAACAGAATATTTGTTTCAAGGCCAGTGTCCCAAAGACAGAAGGGACCATTCCTACCCCAGCACTGGTGGTCCCTTTGCAGCCATACAGTTGGGATGCTCAGGGTTGTAAAGCAGAGCCTGGGACACAAATGTCCTAATCCACAAGTCCTGGATCAGCTGGATACAAAAAATCCTGTTTAGTCCTTTCCCAAGTTCCCTGATTGGTGTTTGCCCAATTTCAACAAAGAATGGACCGAGGTTTGGGAAGAAGTTGCTGTGTCCCTCACCAAGGTGGGTGCCCTGACCAGAGAACGGGGACACTCCTCTCTGCCCAGAGCAGGGTCTGTCACCATCACAAGGTCAGGAGCTCCAGCAGGGTCCATCCCTTTCCCAGGGAGGAAAGGGCCCACTTTCAGAACTGTGCTGTGAACTGCAAGATGGTCTGAACAGGATAGGAAACCCTGTCTGGGCTGTTTGGCAGCACCATCACTTGGGTCTCATGAGGAGCTTTTAAACCCCTTGGTCAACACAGACTTTCCCTTTCCAAGTTCATTCTTTGACTCAAGAATCCTTCAAGTACACAAACACCTGAAGAAAAATTTGTTTTAAACCTTGAGGTTTCTTGTTCCTCTCCATTAGCAGAAAGACTTGTAGACCTCTGGCTCTACCCAGACACGGTGTTTTACCTCCCACACATCTACAACCAGGTCCCTGCAGTGTGGCAACAACCCTGCCACCTGCAAGGAGTGGTGACAAGGGACAGACCCAGGGCAGCACCCCCTGGCCCAGCCTTGCAGGATCACTCCAGACCCACAGACTGGGAGAGTGTGGACAATCCTACTTGATGATTTGTCAATGGGAATTGTGCCAGCACCATCTGCACCAGCATCTGCCACGGCTTGGGAGGCGTCCAGCCTCTGCATTCACTCTGATTCCCACTGTCGAGGAGGTGAGAGATTTATTTGAGGGCAGACAAACAGCCTCGGGCATGCTGCAACCTGACAGGAGAAATCCACACCCTGGAGATGGAAAATAACAAGTCAGTGGAGCAGAAAGCTGCTTTGATCCACTTCAGACACTAATGTATCAGTCCTGACACCACCTCCTTGGAAGATCTGGCAAGGGAAAGAGGGGAGGGAATGGGGTCCTGCAGGAGATGTGGCTGTTTGTGGGGAGCTGGGATTTCACCTGGTGTTTCCCCAGCTCCTCACATGGCCCCAGCATGGATGTGTTTCCAGGCAAGCCCCAGCTCAGCAAGGTGACTGTGCACCAGTGTTAGGCAGTAAAAGAACTGCAAAACTGGGACCAAGCCAGGGGGGTGCAGGGCTGAGCCCCCCCAGACCTGGGCAGCCCCAAACGCTGAGCCAGCAGCTCATCGGCATTGCAAAGCATGTACAGCACAGTGTGGGGAATGAATGAGACCAAACACAGCTGCCAGAGGGGAAAAATATCAAGAATGGTTGTCCTTTCTCAGTCCCAAACACTTTAGGGAGGTGATTTCCCCACACTGATGGTGTGCCAGGACCTCCATGCTCCATCTCCAGGGGCTGCAGCCACAACCAGGGATCAGCTTTGCTGGTGGTCACAGGCAGGAAGATCAGTGTGAGTTCAGTGGATCCTGTCAGGGATGAGCCTTCCCACACCAGGAATAACACAATTCCATGGGAGTGTTCCTGGGCAGGGCACGACCTTCACACACACTGCTTTAAGCTCTGATGGCAGGGAACAAGGACAAGGGGGAAAACTAAAAAGATTAGAGATAAAGAAGAAGTTTTTTTACAGTGAGGTTGGTAAAACACTGGCAGCTGTGGCTGCCCCATCCCTGGAAGTGTCCAAGGCCAGGCTGGACAGAGCTTGGAGCAACCTGGGCTAGTGGAAGGTGCCCCTGCCCATGGCAGGGACAAGCATGAGCTTCCCAACCCTTCCAATTCAAACTCTAATATGATTCCAAGAGGATGTTGCTGTGGTTTCTGCAGCTCATTCTGGGGGCAGAAGGTGCTGCACAATGAAGCTTTTGACACTGGATTTAGTGCTCAACCAGCCTCAACACCAAAGCTTTTGCTTGCAACTTCTGCCCAGGACTAACCGAGGGCCAACTCTGCATCCTGTCACAGCTGAATTTCTGGTTATTACAAGAACGTCACGGATTTGCTTTAAATTTCAAAGCAGGTTTATTTTCTCTCTTTGCCTTAACCTCTGGGAGCAGACATGCTGCTTCTCAAGGGCCTGTGGAAGTGAGTCTCAGTGCAAGGTCTGAGTCACCAGCTCCCAGAGAGCAGGATCACAACCTTCCTGGGAACAGATTAATGCCAGGCAGGTGGATGCTGAGGATGCTGTGAGAGCACTCACTGCAGCAGCCGGTCAGGGGAAGGACACACTGTACATCTGACACTGTCACTCCATGTTCCCTGTACAAATAGCACACTTTCTCACGAGTTTTCAGCTTTCCTAGGACTCGGGTGCCTTGTCCCACAGCCAGCCTTCCCCACCTCCTTCCAGTGGCCACCAGTGAGCAGCTCTGCTCACAGTCTTTGCACCACTGCTGAGCAACCTGAACCACCAGCACGTTCCCACCTCCATCCTGGAGGCAATGCTGTCCCAGACCCCCAAGGCAAGGGGTCACAACCCAGCTGGCTTTGCCTTGGGCTCTTCCTCGTCCATCCAACTGCCCGCAAAGCACGTTCAACATGCCAAACCAACACCTTTGCTATCCAAACTCACACTACAAGCCATTTTTAGACTGGAAAGATGTCTGGAGTTCAACAGCAGCAGCCAAATTCAACTTGCTCCTAAAAGCAGCCCAGTGCCAGGGAAAGGTGGGCCAACCTCAGCAAGGACAAGCACTGGGCAGCAGAGCCAGAGCCAAGGACATGGCATTCCAAGATGAAGCTCACCCCACGCCAAAGCTCACCCCCAGGTTGCCACAGGAGAAATCCTTCCGAGGCTGGGGAGCAGAGCAGTCAGTGCCAAGGGGGACACCTCTGAAAAGAAGCTGTTGGAGATACAACCTGGAGCTGTAGGATCACCCCTCAGAAACCTGTTGGGTCCTTCGTGGTGGGTCAGAAGTCTCTGCCTCAAAGAGCCCAAAAATCACATCAAGAGAAAGAGCCAGGCTGAGCTTGGGCTTCAGTGCAGCTGCCCCAGCAATCCTAAGCTTAGACTAGAGGATAAAACCAGCAGAGCCTTGCAATGCTCAGCAGGAGAAGATTCACCCTCCCCATTATCAATGGTCCATCCAAGAGACAGGGATGGGACAAGGGACAAAAGTATGAGGGGTTGTCCCAGGAGATAAATGACACCCAGCACAGGTGCAGGGGCCATCCAGGAGGCACAGCCAGAGGCAGGGCTGGAGGCAAAGACTCTGCACCACAGCTCAGGAGAGGGCTGAAGGCACAGGGCTGAGCCTAAATGGGGCTCCTCAGATATCTGAGGGTCTGGGTGAGGGTCCTTGGTGAGGCTGGACAGGGTCATGAAGGCCCATCAGTGCCCTCAGGGATCAGAGAGGGCTCAGCAATGCTTCTCCACCATCCCATCCCATCCCATTCTTCCTGCACCCCAGAGGAAGGTGTTCCTTGTGGGGCCACCACAGGTTGCAGACACAGAAAAGTGACCATTCCTGCTTTCCTCTGGCTCGTTCATACATGGGAAGCTCATGCTCAGCTTGGCATTCTCCCCAAGGGAGGGAAATGAGGGAAAAGGGAATGATATTAAACAACAGAAAAGCTAATTGGAGCTCTGTGATGGCTCATAACAGGGTCTGTCAGGATGAGTCACTTCCCCTGGATGCGACACCACCGGCTGAGACCTCAAATAACAGGGCTGGACAAGTCCTGGGGACAGCCCCAGAGAACAGCCCTGGTGTTCGCTGCCTGGGGAATGGAGCAGATGACCTAATGGGTCTTTCCTCCCTCTAATTTCCGAGTGCCTTATGCAAATGTCCTGCCAGGAGTCTGCTCAGGATCACAGGCCGAGCTCTTCAAACTCTGAATTAAGAGAAGCTTGTACATCACAGCTGGAATTTAATCATGAAGGCATTAAGGGATGGAAAAAGAGGGCTTTATCCTGGGATAAGGGTTTCCTGGCATGTCACACCACTGACACCACCACATTTGCACAGGCACGGTCTGTAGCCAAGCACTGAGAACAAGACAGCCCTCCCAACATGCTGATGCTCCTCCACTCCCCTCCTGACATCCCACATTCGCCCCTTAGAAGATGTTTCCAGGCTTGGATGTTGTGCCTGACCTTCTGTGGACCAAGGGCTCCCAGGATGGCAACTTCACGTTTGTTTGGACTTGCCTGATGGCTCTGCACAAGGCCAAGGACACCGTGACACAGCGGGTTGTGTTTGCAGGACATCCACCCTCCAGCACTGCTTCCTGCTTCTCCTTCTATCCCATCCCATCCATAATGCCCACGGCAGCCACCCGTGTCACCTCCTGGGCCGTGCTTGCTTCCTGCTGTTCCTATTTCCCTTCTTACCTAATAATTCCTTCTTTTAAGGGCACCTCCAGAAGCCACACGAGGTGAGGTTTAAGCAGAGCTCACACTGCTGGTTATGCAACAGGATTTCCACCTTGGCCTCCCTGCTCCGGAGAGCAGAGATAATTTGGTTTTGACCCAGCAAGTGGAAAGGGGACAGAGCCAAAGCAGGAAGAAAAAGCACATTTCTCACAGAGGACGTTGTACCTATTAGCTGGAGAGTGAATGCAACCAGCCACCCACAGAGAGGACACAAAATGGCAGGGAAGAGAAACCTTTTCAGAAGCAAAGGGCTTAGAAGGACACCATTGTTTGGACAGGAAAAAACGGGAGCGCAGGTTCTTCTGGAGCTCATTACGCAGATCTGCAGCGGTGCTGCCGCTCCTTTGTGCCAGCCCAGCACGGGGGGCTCTGCAGGGTGGGAGGGGGCTTTTGGGGACAAAGCCTGGGCAGGAGGAAGGGCTGCTGGAAGGCAAGGATGACCCCAAATAAGGATACGCTGGCTACGAGGAAAATAGGGCAAGTGGCAGGAAAAGAAGAGAGTGTTTGGGAGGAGAAAAATGGGAGCAGGAAAGCAAAGAGTGTAAGAGCTGCTAAATCACCTAAGTGGGGGTGATGAAACCAGAGTGGCCACAGGGGTGGTGAAGGGACATCTCAGCCTTCAGCTCCTCCATCCTCATGGGGTCTCCTCTGCAAATTCCAGCTGCCCAAGCGGTGAGATGGCTTGGAAATCTCATCCCATTAACAGAGAGTTAGTGGCAGGGAATGCTGACTGAGAGACTGTTCCCTGCCCTTGTGAGGACACAGAAAGGGTTCACAAACCTGGAGCACATCAATATCCTGAAAGCTGAGAAAGGAGACCCTGTAGGAGCAGGCACTGGGAAGGGCTGGGAGGGAAGGTCACAAGGGTGAGCTGCTCTGTGGGGCTTGGGGGCCTCCCTTGCTTTGGGGTTGGGGGTTTTTAATAAGAAACCAGACCAGAAGCCATTTCTAATCTGGTCAAGACATGTACTGAGAGATCACAGAATCATAAAACAGTTCAGGTTGGAAGGGACCTTTAAAGGTCACCCAGTCCAACCCCACAGAACCCTCAGAGCTCCTCAACCATCTGCTTCCTGAGCAACCAAGAGAGTTAATCTTCACCCAGAGCTCCTGATTCCCAGGGGAGGTACCTGTCACTCCAGCCTGGCCCATCCCTCACTCCCAGGCCACACATACACCTTGGTGCATCTTCTACCCCTCTTCTCCACATATTCCCCCCCTAAACCCTTTTTCCTCTGCTCTGTGCATCCATCTCCCATCCCCTCCTGGACCACTGACAGCAAATGCTTTTGGGTTGAGCTCAAACCTTCACTTCCTCAAGCCAAACACCGTGGAACTGTCCTTTTATCTACATTCTGGCCTTAATGGGTTTAGCTGGAGGGGTGTTTTTAAATGGTTTTCGTTTAAACCTGTGCAAATCCTCACACAGCCACTCTTCAGTCTGTTCAAGTCAGTCTTGCAGCAATTAATTACTGAGTTACAGTGAATCAGCATCAGGCAGATTTGAATCTCTCTACAATGTCTGTCCAGCAAATTCTGTGGGATTCGTTTAGAAACAACTAAACAACACAGCAGTAAAAAATTCACATGACACAGAGTGGGGACAAGTCCCATAAACATTGGCCCTTGCTGCCACTAGTAAATAAGTTGCCTTTGTTGCTCCATTGTCACAGTAAATTAATAGCAAATTCTACAAACTATCACACTCCAGGGGCTTGTTTCCAACTCCAGCTTTCCAAGAGCCTCTCCCTCTGTGGTTTTGTTTTATAGGGCTGGAAGACACACATAGAAATACACACAAAAGCCATGAAGGGATGACCCTGAAAAGCTCCTCTGGGTGGGATGGACAGCCCGTGGCACGTTTGGGGTTTGTATCCTTGATTTTCCACATCCTCTTGTGCTGATCACGGAATCATTAGGGTTGGAAAAGACCTCCAAGATCATCAAGTCCACCCCATGCCCCATGCCCACCTGGTCACCCAGCCCAGAGCTCTGAGTGCCATGTTGTCATTCCCTGGACACCTCCAGGGATGGAGACTCCATACCCACCCTGGGCAGGCCATTCCAATGTTTAACAAAGTTTTCCATGAAAAAATTCCTCCTGATGTTCAACCTGACCCTCCCCTGGCACAGCTTGAGGCCATTTCCTCTCATCCTGGAGAGCACATTCATGCTGGTGTGCACAACTTCCCCCCAAAAACTCCCAAGAATTGTCTGAATTTGACATACCTGAAGGTCAGGACCACAAGGAGGTCCCTCCAACATGAGAGGAGAGGAAAAGGGCAGGACCAGAGTGAGTCTTTCCTGCTGTTTCCTCCCAGCTCCCTGGAACTCAAGGATTTGCTGATCCAAAGGCAGCATCCACATTCACAGGGACTCGACCTCAAGTCTCTCCTGTCCTGGGGAGCCTTGGAGGATATTCCTGCTCAGCTGGCTGGGCTTCCCCAGGGATCCCTGGGCACCCAGAGCTTTCATTCTCTCCCTTTTGAACTTTCATAATGTTTTGTAGAGTCTTAAACTCCTCCCAAGGCAGGATGGGATGTGTTTGTAAAAGCTCAGGAGAATGTGGAGGAGTAGGAGAGTGAGCTGTAGCAATGCCTGCCCATCATGAGAAGGGAAGGATTTGGAAGGGTTTTATTCACCTCCTAACTCTGCTTTCTTCATCAAAAGGCAGGAGGTTCAGCAACACAGACACCAGAAGCTGCAAAACTGAAAAAGTAGAGGCGAGCGAGGCTGAAAGATTTCTTACAAAAGAAAATGCAGTTTCAGGGTTCTGGAATGAAGCTACAGTTTGATAGGAAATAACTACTTTTGGGACACCTTGGTCCCCTTCTTCTCCATTCCAAGTTGTTCTTCATGAGTGTTTCTCCAGTTTAACCCCCCACTGTCTCAAAGAAGTTATTTTAAAGTCTGGCAGAGGCTCAGTCCGAGCTATTATTTCGACAGTGTTGAAAGTGTCTCGAGTAAGAAGGGAAACAGTGGGGTTAGCATTATCTGCTGCTGCAGACATACACATCTGGGAGAGATTACAGCCTGAGAAAATCAAAATAAATATGTCCAGGGCGCCCATCCTGGGAATTCCTCTCATTTCAGCAAATACAGACTCGGTGCACCTCAAACCCAAACCCTTCCTCCAAACTCCCCGGCTCCTGCTCCTTCCACTGCTGATGAATTCCTTTGGTTTAGTCTGACAGAGATTTTAAATTGTACATGGAATGAGGATGGAAAACTGAGGCTTAAACCTGATATCAGTGGTGACATGCAAGGCCAGGCAGCTCGGAGTTGATCCACCCAGATGTTAGGCAGGGCTGAAAGGCAAGCAGGGCGGGTCTGATCGTGTGCCAGCAGCCATCTGTCACCCCCAGAACAAGCACACGTTGGCTCAGGAGCTCTGCACCTCCTGCTTGCCAAGCTATAATCAAAGTCTCCCCAAACCTGCAGCAAAGCAGCAGCAGGCAAGCAGTGAAAGGTCCTTTGTGCCTCCAGTCCCAGGGCACCTTTTGTTCCAACACTGGAGCTGCCCCAGGGGGTCAGACATGGGCACCTCCAAGTGCAGCTTCACTCTGGTGCCAGTCACAGCTGGAGGGAGCAGGGGCAGGTCTGGGGTAGAAAGGAGCCTCAGTGTGTGCCCATGAGCACCCACACCCACCCAGGAGGGAGCAGGGTGTGTGTCCCCAGCTGTGCAGCCAGAATCCCAGGATGTGCTGAGTTGGGAGGCACCCACAAGGGTCATCCAGCCCAACCCTCAGCCCTGCACAGGAACATCCCCAGGAGTCACCCCCTGTGCCCCAGAGCATCATCCAAACCCTCCTGGAGCTCTGGCAGCCTTGGGGCTGTGC
>JAWWTY010000036.1:9043191-9056364 GCA_035222235.1 Margarornis squamiger
AGCCTGGGCTGGTGGAAGGTGTCCCTGCCCATGGCAGGGGGTGGCACTGGATGGGCTCTAAGGTCCCTTCCAACCCAAACCATTGAAAGATTCTATGATTCCACGATATCAGACATCCGAGAAGCCACGCACAAACCCCGGCAATCCCGGCTTGTTCTGCTCCCGCAGGGAGAGGGACCCGCGCCCGCTCCGGGGATGGCTGTGCCCCAGCGACACCCCCAAAGCCAGCCCCACCCTGCCCGCCCCCCAGCACCCCCAGCACCCCCGGGGGATGCCCCTCGCACTGCGGGGAGCCTTTCTGCCCCAAAACCACCCCAAAGCAGGGGGGTGCGCCCCGCGGCCGGGATGCCGGGGCACTCTTTGCGCTCCCTCCCATGCCCGGCAATCGCCGCCGCATCCCCGCATCCCCGCGGATACCGGCGCGGGGTCCCTGCCGCTCCCTGCCCTCTCCCCGTGCCCTCCCCCGCTGCATCCCAGCCGGGATGCGCCCCCCCTTAGCCGGGATGTCCCCGCAGCGCTCCGGGACCCCCGCAGCGTCCCGTCCCTGCGCCACCCTTACCTGTGTCCAGCCCGGAGCCCGGCTCGGGGGGCTCCAGCCCCGCCGGGCACAGCGGCAGGGCACACAGCAGCGCCAGCGCCAGCGCCCCGCCGAGCATCGTGCCCAGCCCCGGCCCCGCCGCATCCCGGCCCGGCCCCGGGGCAGGCACGGCCCCGGCCCCCGCCCCCGCCCCCGCCCCGCACCGCCCGCACCCCCCGACCCGGCCCCGCAGCACCGCGGAGCGGGGGGGACCCGCCGTCCAAGCCCCCATCACCCTCCCGAAATCAGATGGGCTGCCAGCGTCCCCCGGCGCTCCAGGGGTTAATGCCCCCCATCACCCTCCCAAAAATCAGTCAGGCTTCCAACACCTCCCTCTGGTCCAGGGGTTAATGCCCCCCATCACCTCCCTACCCTCCAAAATTAGATGGGTTTCCAACGCCCCCCAGCGCTGCAGGGGTTAATGCCCCCACCACCCTCCCAAAATCAGTCCGGTTTCCAAGGCATCTCGGCGCTGCAGGGGTTAATGTTCCCTATAATCCCCTCCAAAATCAGACGGGCTTCCAGCGCCCCCCGGGGGTTCAGAGCTTCAGGGTGGGGGTCCCGCTTCCCCCCGAGTGTGGGGTAACACACACAGACACGCAGACAGGCAGACAGACAGACAGGCTGTATGTCCAGCGGGTGCTGCGGGGACTGGTGACACTCCCCTCCATGTGCTGGTTTGCTCTCCATAGGTCAAGGAGACATCCCATACTCTCCCCGAGGAAAACTTGCTCCAAGTGTTTGTCCCCCCCTAAGCTGTGCCCCAGTGTCCCCCCGGGGGTACCTGACACAGGGGGAGGGCACAGCAGCTTCCCACTGGGGCATTTGGGGGTGAGTGAGGGTCCCCAGTTCTCCAGTGAGAGCTGTGCTGGTCCCAGGGCTATAAACCCCTCTTTCTGCAGAGGCTGGGCCAGTTCACCCCTTTCTTGGCATTACATGGGCCCATGGAGGAGCCAGACTCACTCCCAGTCCATGCTAGTATTTTCTCTGCAGCATCACCCAGAGACCCCAAAAATACAGGAATCTTCAGCAAGGGGCAGCAAGACACCCCTGCCTTCGGGTGGACATCCCTGGCAGAGCACAGGAGGTGCTCAGGTGCCCAGTGTGTCACCTCACTGTCGTTTTGCTCCGATGAAGGCCACACCATGGCAGTGGGAAATGAGGATTCTGTGAGCTCCACACCTTAAATCCCCATTGCTGCTTGACACAGGAACCAAGCTGGGTGCCAAACGTGCTGCCCTCACCCCTCTCTGCCCCTTCACACGCCCTTCCCCTGCCGTGCTTCAGCTCCTCAAGGAAATGAAGGGCAGAGACACTCAAGGAGTCTTTTGCTTTGCCATGGACTTTATTTGTCAAGAACATGTGACACGGGTTTGCCTTTCCTTTCTGAATCCCACTGATTCCCGTGGCTGCAACCGTCTGTCCCAGCAGCACATCCCCAGCACATCCCTTGGCATCTCTGCTGTGGCACTCTGCCCTCAGCTCCTTGCACATCCCAGCACCCCAGTGCACGAAGAGGTTGTTTGGCTGGATCACCTGCAGAGCCAGGTCTTTTAAACACTTTCCAATCCGTGAGGAGGAAAAAAAAACTTGTGAAATTCGTAGAATTATTCTGCCACAGTCCTGTCGCTCAGCTCAGCATCCTTCTTTTAAACACACTATCATTTGCTGTATCCAGGAACACAACCACATCCACTCCCCTCCTCAGGCTTCTGTGAGAAAATTTGGGTTTACAACCCTGGGGCTATGTCACACTTTTGTGCAGGAGTAGCTGGACAAGGACCTGCCTCCTCCTCCTCCTCCTCCTCGTCCTCTGTTTGTGCCGTGCCGGGCAGAGAAAAGGCTGCCACAGAGAGAGAAATAATAAAAACAGACACAGACAAAGCCGGTGCTGGGATATTCTGTTTCAGAGCAATGACAGAAAGTGGAGATGAGGATAAAATGAATAAACTACGGTTATAGATACTGTTTTCTTTGAATTAACACAGCTCTGCTCCATCAGCATGGCCCAGCCTCCCTCAGTGGGTGGAGGGGGTTTATTCTGGTGATTCCATCCCTTCCCTTGGGGGTTGCTTTGCTCACACCTCCCTTCTCAAACACTCTCAGCAGTTCCCTCACCCACCCCACCAAAATATTTGCACAGCCTTATCAGAAACCCCTCAGCATCACCAAAGAGCTCCCTCACCCCTATTGCCATCACCCACCTTTCAGCATTTTTCTTACGGCTCCTTCCCTTTGAATTCCCTCCAATGAACCAGCACATCTCCTAGGGGGATGCCAAATTCCCAGTGACACCTCACTGGGATCCTACTAAAAACCCCATGGATGTAAAATAATCATGGACACACCAGTGATTTCGAACACAGAGACATGAAGGAGGCAGAGCAACCCCAACCTTGTCCTTGCTCAGTGACCCTGGGCAATTTAGTCCCCTCCAAGTATCTCAGTTTACTCTTTTTATTGCATAAAAATGCAAAACTTGCCTCTTCTGCAAAATATTTTGGAATGTGCTGAGGGACAGCGTTGAGTTGAGGCTCCTTATAGTGATCAGGCACTTTCTGAAAACGGTGTTTTCGCAGCCCGGAAAATATCAGGAGATCTTCTTCAAATTGATAAAGAGGGATGAAATACATTGGGTGAAATAATTCATCACCTTGGAGGGCCTGCAGGAATCTGCAGGCACTGGCTGCAAACGTGGCTCGAATGGGAAATCAGCTCCAGGGAATACAAAAGGCCAAATTACCTGAGCACCTGGGACTCAGCGTCTCACCCTGAGTTTTCTGCATCCTAAGACAAATATTTCAGGGAATGACCCTCAAAGAGTGGCAAGATGAGTCAGGCTTTTTCCTTTTTTTTTTTGGTTTCCCTAGAAAGTAGGAAAAGCCTGAAAATGCTACCCCCTAATGGCACAGCCAGGCGTGGGGTGCTGGCCTGGGAAAGACTGATCAGGATTTTCTCCACAGGGCTGGGAGGGGAGAAATAGGGAATGGAAATAACAGCAGTCTCTGCTAACAAGATATGCCCCTGGGGGGAAAAAGAACCTGTGCAATGGCCCTGACAGCAGCTGTGCACGGAGTTCCACCAGGAATGGGATGAGGGACAAAACCAGAGCCGTTCAGCTGAACTCAAACCACAGCAAAGCAAAGCAGAGGGTTCCAGCTCCAGTGTCTGGGATGTGGGAGATGCTTTGAGTCTGGCAGGGGGGCTCCTGCCTGCTCCAGGACTCAGGCAGTCCCTGGAGAAGCTGGTGGTGCGTTGGACCAAAAGGATACAACTGAAATCAGGAGGAAGAAAGAAAAGAGAAATAAAAAGTATTTTAAAAGTGCAGAAAGTCACTGAGAGGCTTTTAGGATTTGGAAACACATATGGGATGGTAGAGTGGTTTGGGAGGCTCTCTGTGATGCACAACTGGAGGGGACAGCTGGTTCATCCAGTCCTCCAGGCAGATTCCAGCCCCACAGGTGCTTGTGGTGGAGCGAATGGGGAGTGTGGGGGTCCCTGCTGAGCTCGGGGTGCACATTGATCCACAGTGATTCTCAAATCAAACCTCCCCTTGGACACTGCTCAGACACATCCAGAAACCTCCATTTCAGGTTTGTTTGGGATATTTCAAAAATGCAATAAAAATCCTCCTGTTCTCCCTTACGCTCTACTGTTGTCCTGCCCAAGAACCCCAAACCCTGCACAGACCAGACCACAAGTCAAAAGAAGCTCTTCTGACCCAAACTTCACTAATCATGTACTTTGTGACCTCAAGCAAAACCTTTTTCTTCTCAAGCTCCAGCCTGACCTGGTGACCAGGGATTTCAGGACCTTTTCCTTTCATTTCATGCCGAATCTGAGGTGAGACCTTGGGTGGCCTCACCACAGAAATGAGAAGAGAGAAGATGAGTCAAATACTAAAACACAACTTGTGCTCTGAGAATGCAAAAATGCAACGGTCCTGCTGCTCTTCATTGTCCTCAAGAATGTTTGGAGAGTCCTTGGCATCGCCAGAAGTGTGACACCAGCAGACCTGATGAAGGAGAAGCACGGTGGATTTCTCCCCCCGGTTGGGAATGAGGGTGATTCTCCAGTTATCCAAGGAAATGAGAAGTTCCTTCCTTGTGTAGCGAGAGCCCTTGGGTTTTCCTTCTGCTCACTGCAAGTCTTGGGAGCAGCAACTTCAAGGAGAACTCCACAAGTATTATAATTATTAATTTGTTTCCCTACAGGTGCTACAGCACAGCCTGGACACGTGTCAGACTCCTGACACCAAGCCAGTGATTTCCATGAGTACCTGAGGGAGCACCAAGAACTAGGCATGGGTTTAAGGTTGAATCAGGCTTAAAGGCAAAGGAAGCCACATGGTTTGGGTGGGAAGGGACCTTTAAAGGTCATTGAGTTCGACCCTTCTGGGGTGTCCTTCTAGGGACATCTTCCACTAGATCAGGTTGCTCAGAGCTCCATCCAACCTGACATGGAGTGTTTCCAGGGATGGGGCATCCACCACCTCTCTGGGCAACCTGTGAGAGCGTCCTACAAGATAAAACCCCTCTGTTAAGAAAGTGGAAGGAAGCCCTCACTGCTGAGGTGATCGGATTGAGCTGAAATTCCACAGTTTTGCTGCCTGTTGGACTCCAGGAACCACAATCTCCAGGCTGGATCCACCCTGCAAAGGCAAATTTGCCCAGAGCTCCCTGCTCCAAGCGAGCACCTGTGAAACAAACACAGGCAGGGCCAGTTTGGGCTGAGCTAAGGCCAGTGGCACACTGGGTGTCACGGGCTGTCCCTCCCGGCTCTCCCGGTCACCAGGCACACTGCACACACCGGCTGGGAATTTGTCAGGTTTTTTTTTTTTTGCTAAGTTTTTATTTTAATTCAAGGACTTTGCTTCATACAAAATGTAATTGTAGAAACAACTGCAGAATTCAAAGTTTGGCTGATAAATATGACTCAGGCAGCAAACTAGGCAATCACAGAACCTTTTTTTGTTTTTTTTCCTTGCGGTTTTTTTTTTCCCCCTTTTCTTTTTTTTTTTTTTTTTTTTTTTGTAAAGTTCCGCTTGTGTTGCATGGTTGGAACTTTGAGCATTTTTAACACTGTTTTTTTAAATATAAAGTTTTGCAACAAACCCCCAATTTATATCAAATATAATTAAAAATTAACAACTGATGAATACATTGTATCAAAAAAGTACGAAGATAAACATTTTCCATGCACATACTTTCTTCTTTTTATATATATGTATATATGTATATATTTTACATGCAAACATTACTTATTCAAAGTACAGCCACTACGAGACTGGTTCTGGATGCAGAAAACTGATCGGTGCAATTCAAGTTTGGCAACTCACTATGAGGAATCTTGGGAATATCATGGATGCATTGAAGAGACAGCAGAGAGGCTGTAAAAAAACATCAGGAAGGGTTAGGAACAATTGTGGTCAGGCTTGTCTGTCACTGTCATCGACCCCTACGAGGCGGGTGGAGGATTAGACAACTTGAGATTCCTCTTCATGTTCTGCCTAAGAACTGGGGTGACCCAAGGCCACGGTTTGGCTGCGCTGCCAGCCGTGTGTTAGTGCAGGGCTGGGGGTTTGAGGGTCTAAAATGGGAGAGGAAAGGGCAAAAGACAGAATGATTCAGTACAGAAAGACATCTCTGTTGCTTCCCAGCGTGGTACAATGTTTGCATGCACGGGCGGAGAGATTGTGTTTCCCCTCCCCTTTATTTTACTTCCTGCAGTAAAATAGTAACGTTTTCGTTAAAACTTCAAATAAAGTGTTTGTGCCTTCATTTAAGGAGAAAAATGTATAAAACATTTGGTCACAATCATGCTGAAGCCTGAAACAGGAAGATCCAGCAGATAAAGCTACAGGATGGATGAAGGTCTTTCTGACTGTTGGTGGTTTGGATGTGTGTCCGAACGTGTCATCTGGTTGCATAGCCCTCCATAGTTTGGGAATCCCAGCCTGGCCCCCGGCGGAGCTCTGGCTGCCACACTGCCTGGATTGGAAGTGCACAGGAACACGGAGACAGAGATACAGACAGGAGTTATCCTTTAGCAGAGTCCAGGGATGAGATTGGCCAGAGATTACTGTCGAGTAACGCAACAAAAGGAAAAAAAACACCGAAGGAAACGAAAACAGGTTGAATTTCCTCAACGGAAGAGCTACAGGAGATGTGAAGAACCACCCTACAGCAAACTGCTCCCCGCCTGAGGCTGAAAGGCTTTTGCTGAGAGCACGAGAGACCTCCTGAGCGTTTTGGTAGCATCCAATACCCTCCAACCTCCCCAGGGACAAAAGGGATCACCAGGATTCCAGGGGGATCTCTCCCCATCCTAAGCAACCACTTCATCTGGAGAAGTTTCACAGTTCTGGGGCTTGGCAGATCCTCTGAAAAAATTCATCTGTGCAACCCTCTCCTCTTTCCTATCAGCATTTTTAGGGATGTGCTCGTCTGGCACCTCCCAGCCTTCTTCCTGTCACCTTTACTCAGTCCACTGTGTGTCCTCTGGCCACCCTGTGCCCCAAACCAGCCCTACAACAGAGCCCCAGAGGTGAGGTCCTGCCCAAGCTTTGCTTCCAGCCTCCCTCCCCGCCAGCACGTCGTGTTTGCCCCTTTCCCAGGCTCACAGTGCAGAAATCCACACGGGCACAAAAGAAAGAAATCATCCAACGCAAAGAGTCGTTGCAAGAAACAGAAATCTCATCCCTGAGAATCAGAGTTAGAGGTTTTGATTATTATTATTATTATATTATTATCATTATTATTATTATTTTGACCTTCTCTTAACAGGCAATAAAACCAAGACTCATTCCAACTGCCCTCCACACCAGTGATGCACCATGGAGCACGGCCAGAGCTCTCACAGCCCGACCCTGTGAGACGCTGCTTCTCCTGCAGGAGCAGCCCTGCAGATGCTGCACTTTTCCACCTGCATCCCTCCCTCGGGCCCAGTCAATGAGAACAGGCCGGGTTTGTTTGCTGCAATCGCTCCCCTCCCACCAAGAAAAAAAACCCCCAAAATAAGAAAGAACAACAAAAAAAGGCCAACAAAACCCAACCCAACCCCAATGCATGTTTGCCTTCCCCACTGTGAGCTTCCAACGTGGCACTCGGGCGCTCTGCTGGGGCAGTGGGAGCCCCGTGGACCCTCCGGGGCGAGGGGCTCTGCCAGCTCTGCCCTCCTGCCCCTCGTGCCCTCCCCACGCTCCCCCAAGGTCTGATGCATCGAAGCAAGAGGTTGCATCGTCACTGTGAAAGATTTCAAAGGTTAGGCACTTAGTAGTGAACAACTGGAGCATTCGGTAGAAACGGTGGGACCTGGAATGACAATTGGACTAATTCTCTACATAAAGAGTAATTTTTTTTTCTTTTTTCTTTTTTTTTTTTTTTTTAATGTACAATTTACAAAAATGCACACAATGAAAAGTTAAAGTTCTATATAATAGCTTGATATAAAACCAATAACATTTCTTCTTCTCACCCCTACGCTTTTTCCTCTTTTTTTTTCCTTTTTTCTGGATTTTTTTAAGTTGTTTTTTTTTTTCCTTTTTTGCTAAATCAAGCTTATATTGTAAACAAGACAAAACAGTGAGGGCGTGTTGCGGTCGACAGGAGAGAGGGACGGAATGGAAAGTCTCAGCAGCAAGGAAACAGTCCTTACAAAGTAGCTCTCTTGTGGCTTTATCACGTGTCAGTGTGAAGGACCCAACGTGGTGAGTGAGATAAGAGAGACCCCCATGGCAGCGGTGTCAGAGCAGCGTCCCGGCTGCCACGGCTCGGGGTCACCTCGGGGTGGGGTGGCACCAGCTCTGCCAAAAAAACACTCCTGTGGCTGAACATCAAGTCCCAATGGACTGTCCTTTGTTCTGGGCTGTGTTTCTCCTCTCCAAGTTGCTTGGGTAGATCTCTTCCTTCCGAGCGGCCAAGGAGACCAAACGCGGGCGTGATCTTTGTTCGTGCGTGTCCTTTGCAAGCCCCGACTCCCACCCTGACGGGGAAAATGTGGTGATCATTAGGATTCATTAAGAAATAGCCCAACAAAAACTGCGCCAATCTGGAAAAGGATGGACAGTCTGCTCTTCCCCCGGTGAAGGTGAGGATCCCTCTTCTCTCGGCTTCTCGCCTCTGCCGCCAATTTGGCATCTGGTGCGTGTCTGTGACTAGACCAGGCAGTGGGGAGGTGGGCCAGGGGGGACAGAGAGATGTGCTCCTCCCGCTGCCTCCCCCTGAAGGAGGGAGCCTTCCTCCTCCACTTGTCTAGTGCAAAAAAAAATTAAATAAAGAAAAAAGGAAAAAAAATAAACCAACCTAAAGAACAAGAGAGGAGAGAGGCTGCAGGAGTGTCTCCAGCCCTGGGCGCAGAGCAGTTCTCGTGGCAGGGCTTGCCCCGCCAGCCCCGGGCACGCCGGAGCACCCGGCCCTTCCAGATGATAAAACTCATCATTATTAACCACGCACGCCTCGGAGCGCCCTGCCACGCTAGCACCAGTCATCCTCATCGGCTTCGTGGTAGTAGCTCCGTCCTCTGGTGCCAGTCCCGGCGCCCGCGTTGAGCCCCAGCGTGTAGTGGTAGCCATTGGGCACCCGTCGGATTTGGTGCGACTGGGAGGTCAGGGAGGACACGTAGGAAGTCCTTGAGGAGCGCCCCGAGTTGGTGGCCACCGCCTCCTCGAAGGTGAGCGTGTCCTCGGGCACGGCGCGCGAGGGGCTGTCGGCGTCGTCGCGGTGGCCCCCCAGGTAAGGGTCGGAGCCGGTGCGGGCCACGGGCGGCGGGGGCGGCTGGTGGTCCCCGCGGAGCAGCGCGTTGTGCTCCGACAGCCCGCGGCTCAGGCGTCCCGGGGAGAAAGTGGGCAGGCCGGTTTGGAAACTGGTGAAGTGCACGGGCGAGGAGTTAGCGGTCTTGTAAGTGATGCTGGGGCGTGGGGTCAGTGGAGTCTGTGGGAGCTGCCTCCGACCCCGGCAGGGGGTACTAGCACCAGATGTCGACAGCAAGGGGCTCCCATTAACTGAACCACTGCCCTACATAAAAATTGGAACAAAGCAAATCAAAAAATAAAAAAAGGGAAACACCGGACAAACACAAAGGCAGGCAGGCGTAAAACAGAAGGAGAAGCAACAGAGGGGAGAGACAAGTCACAAGAGGAAAGAAAAGCAAAAAAAAAAAAAGAGAGAGTTTAGACAGGCACAGTCAGGGGGAGGAGGTTCTCGAGAAGTAATTCAACACGAGATGTAAAGAGCCGGAGAGTTCGAAGTTCTGCGAGCGGTAAGTAAGGACAGGGAGGGGCAGAGCATCGGTAGGACGCAAACTGGGACACGGCTCCAACAGGAGGGGACACTGGCCAGGGGGGAGGCACCCACAGCATACACGGGCTCCACATGCGCCTTACCTGGACTGGGCAGGAGCAGCTCAAAAACCTGCTTGGTTCGGGGAGTTTGGACAAATGCAAGTTTGCCTTGGGGTGGATTTGTGCAGAACTTCACCCAACAGCTCTGCTGGGTTAGTGGAAAGTGTCCCTGGCCACGGCAGAGAAGCTTTAAGCTCCCACCCAAACCATCCCGGGATTCTGTGATTCTATCTCTGTGGCCAAAACTGGATTATGTGGAAGGAGGATCTGGGGGACTGGTTTTTTGTAGTTTGGGAATGAAATGCATTTTGATTAAATAGCCGTTTTCTGACATAATAACAGGCTTTAACTAATAAGTTCCTGTAGCAGAAATGCGTTCACCTTCTCCTCTTTAACACTGCACTTTTGATTTTTGAGTGGTAGAAGAGCCTGGGTTATTAATAATGACATGTGAGAGTGAACTGAGCTGCAGTAATTTAAAAAAAGGACATGACTGAGAGGAACAGGCCCTTGTTTTGGCATTTCAGTTTCCATTCTCCCAGGGCAGTACATGACCAGCCCTCTGAGAGCATTTTAAAAATCCCTCAGCCTTTCATGACCTAACATTTTGAGACCAGACCTTTAATTTTTAAAGAGCAGTTTCCCTTCCTATCAAACAATGGGGTTGTTGCTTGTCGAGCTGTCAATCAATGCTTGTTCTGCTCTGCCTGGGTTTTCCAGTGTGGTTTTCATGGCAAACCTGGAGCCTCTTGGCTCCCCAGTGGGATGTGGGAGCTGTTTGAGCTGTTGTTGCCATGAGTTGTGCCTGGTCTGTGAGAAGGAGAGGCAAACCCTGTGTACTGGGGGGTGCAGAGCAATGTGGGTGTCACTTACCACAGCCCTGCTCTGAGGTGGCATCTGCTGTTCGTGCTGCTGGGCCAACCACTCTCATCCTCCACAACATGGAATCTGAGTCTTTGCCTTTCTCTTTGCTCATTTTCACCCTCTCCCTCCTCTGGTTCCTCCACATTTCAGGCTCACTCCCTGCCACAGGCACCTGCTCCCTCACCCACCACCTGCCTCCCTGTGAGGATGGAGGGTGGTGACCAGCACCAACCACATTCCAGGGGATGTCCAGGGGAGCATTCCTAGCTTTCTCCAAGGGCTTGAGGCTGAGTACCTCAACATTACAAAAGAAAGCAGAACTGAGCTTTAGCCTGGAGAAAAGGAGGCTCAGGGGGGACCTTCTGGCTCTCTGCAACTCCCTGACAGGAGTAGGGAGCTGGAGGGGGTCAGGCTCTGCTCCCAGGAAAAAGGGACAGGAGGAGAGGGAATGGCCTCAGGTTGGAACAGGGGAGGTTCAGGTGGACATCAGGAGGAATTTCTTCATGGAAAGGGTGGTCAGACATTGGAAGGGGCTGCCCAGGGAGGTATGGAGTCCCCACTCCTGGAGGTGCCCAAGGAATGACTGGACATGGCACTCAGTGCTCTGGGCTGGGGGACCAGGTGGGCATCAGGCACAGACTGGACTTGATGCTCTTGGAGGTCTTTTCCAGCCTAAATGATTCTGTGATTCTAAGTTTTGATAAGTATTGAGATGTCTAAATTTTTTTTATGGTATTTCAAACTTTTTCATCCAGGAAATGGTCTCGACAGTTAAAAAAATGGTGAGGTCTTTGTTCAAAATGTCCAACCAGCTACTTCCTGCTGAAACATTCTGAAGTTCCAAGAAGTTTCATTTCATTTAAAAAAATGCTTTTCCCAGACTCATCATGAAATGGGATTTATATTTAACAATTCACCTGCATTGCAAAGAGAACAGTGAAATGATTCACAGGAGATGTGTAATATCTTCATGGGGGTAAAAGAAAGCATTGAGAGATGACCTAAAATGAAATGTCCATGGCTTGGTTTTCTCAAAAAACCTCCCTTTGAACCAAACCTGCCCTGAATTTTGGCTTGGCTTTGGCTGGAATGGAACCACCTTGTTGGCAGGGTGAGGCTCACACCAGCCTCGCTTTTTAGCACATGCAGGGACCTCCAGGGACACGCTGGGCTCCTGGAAAAGCTGTTTGTCCCCAGGAGAGGGACAAACTAACAAAGGAAATACCACAGAGTTAATAAGCACCTTGTTAGAGAGCCAAAATAACACAGGAAATCACAGAATCACAGACTGGTTTGGGTTGGAAGGGACTTTAAAGATCATCCAGTACCAATCCCTGCCATGAGAAATGGACTGACAGAGCTTCTTGCAGACACCTGCTAGGACAAGGTGTCTCCAGCTCATGGGGACACAAGTGACATGCTGGCTTGGCTATTTTTGTAATCTGGGGTTTTTTCCAGGGTGTGTATCAGCAGCTCCACTCAGAATTGGTACAAAGCACACTGGAACAACAGGCTTTCTCCTCGTGGCCTCACCAAACCCCATGGGATGTTGGGGACAACACAAACTTCACTGGGACCAGGGGAACAGGTTCGTAAGAGGCAGCTGATGCTCTAAAGCTGAATGTCCATGAACTATGGGAAGATTTCAGGTTTTGCATTAAAACACACTCTGAGATTCCTTGAGTCCCTCACTCTGTAGGTGGCTGCTCAAAGCCCATCAAGTGACATTGCCATGACTGCCTGACGTGTGAAGCACCAAGCAGGACCTCAATGGCTCTCTCTGCCCTTGCCTGCCCTTCCCTCCCTACTCCATCTCCTTCAATTTAACCAAAACGTGGAAAAGGTGCATAAATCCCTGGATGACCTCAGGGCTGTCTTCCCAGCCTGCATCTCCTCACCTGTCTGTGTGGCCCTTGCTCTGGCCCTCCGTTGGGGGAGGTGGGTCTGCTCTGCTCAGCAGCCTTGGCCTGGGAACGCTCCCGGCTGCCGTAGCGGTCGCAGGAGTAGAAGCGCTGCTTCTCGGAGGAGGAGGAGGAGTGCTGCTTCCTCTCCTGGGACCGGCCACGCTCCTTCTTGTCCTTGGCAGAAGACTCACCAGCGTGGGCTGCTGAAAGAAGAGCATTGGTCAGGGGTCACCAGCGTTTGAGGAGCTCCCAAGGGTGCAGCAGGGAGGTCCTTGGGTGCAGAGAGGACCCTGAATCCCACCCGTGGGCTGGAGCAGGGAAGAGGACAAGTGGCCCTCAATGTGTTGGCATTAAATTACACTGAGGAGCTTCATGTTTGTCCTGTTGAGCCTGAAGCTGGAGGGAGGCAGGGAGGTCTGCAAACGGGATGGGCTGATGGCCAAAGAAAGGGACAAGGGAAAGTCCTTCCCACTAAAAACACTTATCCA
>JAWWTY010000036.1:9059372-9073925 GCA_035222235.1 Margarornis squamiger
GCACCATACCCCTGCAGAGAGTCACTAATTGCTTCTTCATTCCCAAACCGATTGGATTCCCTTCCTAAATTCCTGTGCAACAAGGCATACGAAATCAAATAAAAAAGCAAACCAATCAAACAAACCCCCCCTGCTATGAGAGCGTGCGACGTGCAATCGTGGATCGAGGGGACAGCACAGTGGGAAGAGAGAGCGGCTGCATTGGGCTCCACATGAGAAGGGGGGGGAAAGTAAAGGGTTTAAAGGAAGGTTAAGTATTTCTTAACATGGATTTAAGAGGATACAACTTAGTGCAAACTACATACTGCCAGGTAACTCCCAGGTGACCGTGCTTTGCTCCTCTGCAAACAATTCGGACAAGATGAGAGGCATTATTTGAAGCAGCCCCACAGTACAGGCATTGTCAGACATCACGGCAGATGTGCAGCAGACACCATGACGACCAGGGAGGGAGGGCATGGGGGCAGGACAGCAGAGAGGGAGGGTGAAAACATGGGAAGATAAATTTTTGGGGAAAAAAAAAAAAGTGGAACATAAAGAGACAGAGGAATGACAAGCAAACAGAAAGGGAGACAGCCAGAAACAGAAAGCATTGCAAATGAGAGTTAGAAAGAACTCAAAGTTTGGGGAGGGGCAGAGCAGCACGTGAGAGGGAGGGTGGAGGGTGTGGAAGGGGGAGACACACACAGAAAGTACATCAGTTATTCACCCAAAGCTACAACCACCGTTATTATTTGCATATGTATTATCAAATGAGGTTAGATCTGCTCTGATATTCCAGGCCTGATTCCCAGCCAGATGAGGCACTTTCCCCAGGGAACACACCCTGTGCTGCTGCCAGGGACACTCACTTCTGCACATATCTGACTCTGTGGAGAGCAGCTTCCCAAGGAGAGGCTCGTGCTGCTGGCCTTGCTGCTGCCAGCTGCACCACCATGCAAGGCAAGATGCTGCTGGGGCTCTAGAATGAAGGATAACTTCATTCTGGGAAGGGCCAAGGGAGGGGGAATGGGTTTGCTTTGGGGTCTGCTGCTTTTATTAAGCATGTTGAGATAACACAGAGAATGCCAGCTCACACAAAGCCAGCTGAGGAGGGGCAGCCTGTGCCAGCCCCAGCACGCTGGCACAGAGACTCCAAGTGCTGGAGCCATTGCTGTGTGTGCAGGGCACAGGCTTTCAGTTTGAGGGTGCAGCAGATCCCTCACACTCAGCTTCCCATGGAGAGCAATGGAAACAGCCCCCAAGCCAGGCTGCTCCCTCCTGACTGTGAATCAGGCCCTTGGAATGAGACACAACAGGAGTGCTGAGATGTTCTGACATGCAGGAGCCAGGACAGTGGCTGGACAGTATTTGGGACAAACAGTTAGCAATGAAGATGTGAAATGGCCAGAAATGGTCTCTGACATCCTACACACTACACAGTGTCCACAAACTGCTGTAAAAGCCAACTCTGTGATGAGACTTCTTTAGAAAAAGGGAAATCCTCAGCCTCATTTCACTGGCCAAACTCACAGGACAGAAGATTAGCACATTCAAAGTACTGAGTGGAAAGAGTCAAAACCAGGAGGGATGCTCATTGTCCCAGTGCAGCATTCCAGGCACAGGCTCCCTGCTACCCTCTGTACCTACACTCAGCCAAGACACATCTCCAGCTCTTTTTAAGGCTAGGGCACAGCAGAATGCCCTGCCAGGCTGTCAGCATAGATGGCACACAGCTGGCAATGGGAAATGTGCCTTCTAGGAACACAGTCTGGCAGATGGCACCGTCCCCAGTTCATCAGGTCACCCTTGGGTGGGCAGCCCTGGGCCCCAGGCACAGGGATCGCTCTGGGTTGCTTTGTGCTGTGCCCAGGGGTGCCATCCAAGCACAAAGGCTGCTTTCCTGTCTCCAGATCAGCAAACACCTTTTCAAACAAACGTTCACAGGCAACACAACAAGCAGAGGGAGAAGGTCCTGAGTTCCTGACCCCCCCAGCAGTGAGGTCTCCCTCGCTCACCTGAGTTTCAGCAGCCAGGCGTGGCATGGAGGCTGCTCTGCCCTGGCTCTCCAGGCCTGGCTGGGGCTCTCCATTGGCAACTGTGGGGCTGATTTCCTTCATTTCTACCACCTGATGATTGAAACATGGAAGGGTTTCAGTAGCAAGAACATGAATATCAGCTTTGGAGCCACCACCTGAGCATGCTTTGCTACGTTTGGTGTCCTTGTGAAGAGATGCTGGTATGGCAAGCAGAGTAATGAGGAGCTGTGGAGCAGGTTATGTGTCTCTTGGGCTTTCTGCAGCAAGGACAGCAGTGAGCCAAGCTCTTCCACCAGCCATGAGCCCCAGCTGTGACCTGTGACAGCCCTCACCTGAGCTGGGACAAAGGTGACACTGGGATTGAGACAATGGGAAGAGATAACCTTAGGCAACCTATTGCAGCAGAGACAGAATTCCATGAAAAGCTGTCCCCAGGTACAGCTATCAGGCTGTGGAAGCTCTTGGATTTGGTTTTAGACAGAATTCCATGAAAAGCTGTCCCCAGGTACAGCTATCAGGCTGTGGAAGCTCTTGGATTTGGTTTTGCTCCACGATGTTCAAGCAAACTTAGGGTTGGAAGAGCAACATTTGCCTCAAGGGGCAGGTCTACCATTCAATGCACATCATTCTGTCTTCACCTGGGTTTTCTAAACATTTCCCAAGATTTCTAAAGTTCTAAAATGTCCTGCATGTCACCATCACCTGTCTTCTGATTCCAGCCCCTTTGCTCACCCGTTCAATGGGGATTTCTTCTGAGTGGCCTCGTTCAAAAGCTGGTGTCCTGGTTTCATAAAACACGTCCTGGGTGCGCTGGGTCCCCCAGGAACTGGACTCTTTGATCCCACCCTCTGGGGCTGGTCTGTCAGAAGGAAAAGAGAAGAAAAGATTAACCCTTTTGCAATGAGATTTTGCTGAACTCACAGCACGGCAAACTGGGGAAACTGGTTGCAGGATGGGCAGAGCTGCTGGTGAAACCATCAGGTCCCCTGGGCTCTTCCAGAACCACATCCTGCAGAGCCTGAAAGTCCCACGAGAACAAGGAAATCAAACCAGCCATAATTTTTCTTCAGTAACTGAAGGAAAGAACTTTTGTGATTTAATTCCTGATGAAGCAGAATTTTGGAGTTCAGGCCACCTCTGTGTGCAGGACAGGTGGACATTGGTCAAACAGCATGGCCACACTAAAGGGCATTCCCTGACTGCACAGTGGCACCCCTGGGTTTCACTGTTGAGTCTGATGCTGGTTTCCCCATCAGGGTCACTTGGGAGCTTTAAACCTCAGGTGTCTGTCACTAAAAATCCACAGCAGTTGTGACCCAGGGGAAAGTCACCTGGAGAGCAGGAAATAGGGAATTCATTAGGGATCACTGTTACTGGAACTCTTTGGAAAGCTCTCTCTGGAGGGATTATTTTGCCCAAAGAGACATTCTGTTGTGGCAAGTCTAAAGAAGCTCTTGCTGTTACCAAGTGCCACGAGCTTGAGGGATGACTTTGTCCCCTTTGTCCCCAAGGACCTTTGGACTCCCAAGAACTCACCGGTGAATTGGGGCTTGTTTGGTTGTTGTTTTGCAACAGCCCCAAATTCCTGTAAGGAAACTCACACTCACAACTACCCACAATGGGAAGCTCTGCAATGAAGGTTCAGAGGAGACCATTAAGGAAACACCAGCTCTGGAGATCCCAACCCTCCACCACTGCACCAGGCAGACACAACACAGAGGCATTTGGGAAGCCACCAGTGGGAATTGTCCCAGCCACGGTTTGAAGGGGCTGCTGGACCTCCAGAGCCACTGAACCAGCAGTGGTTGGGGTTGGTGGACACACCCAGAGTGTGACGGGGCTCAGGGGATACTCACAAGGCGCCGCCGTTGTTGAGGGAGGCTGAGCTCTTCTGGCGCAGGAAAGCCTTGGCGTTGTTGAACGCTGTGGGCTGGGTTTGCTCCAGAGTGGCCTTCAAGGGGTGGAACAGTGACACTGGTCCAGGCTGCCAAGCACGAGGGAAGGTTGTCAGACACAGAGCTGTGAGGGGCTTTTGATAAAAGTCCTCTTTGCCACCGTGGGAGACGAGCCCAGCTGAATGTCCAGCCCAGCTGAATGCCCAGCCCAGCTGAAAGCCCAGCCCAGCCTTCCCAAGGCTGGGAGAGGCTCTGAAGGACCTGCTGCCCTCAGCTTTGTACAAGTCAAGGGTGCAGCAATCTCCCTTCCCTCCAAGTGTGCTCCCAGACAGGGATTTCACACGAGGATGGGACCAGAGGGGCTGTGCAATTCAGGCTGTGACACTGGGTGT
Organism: Margarornis squamiger; assembly: GCA_035222235.1. NCBI lineage: Eukaryota > Metazoa > Chordata > Aves > Passeriformes > Furnariidae > Margarornis > Margarornis squamiger. The sequence goes on from JAWWTY010000036.1 coordinate 9,063,678, forward strand.
GCTGCAGCCTCCCACCTGCAGGACAGATCTCCATCCCACGCTGGAGCTCAGCTGGGTGATCATCTTAAAAACAACTGGCATTTGTCCTACTGGAAACCATTGGGGCTTCCAATCCCAAGCCCGTTGTGTGGAAATACCCCAGATATTCTCAGCTGGAAGGGACCCACAAGGATCATCGAGTCCAGCTCTGAAGTGGATGGCCCACACGGGGGGGTTGAACCATGACCGTGGCATTCTTAGCACCAAGTTTTAAGCAGCTGGGCTAATTTCCAGTATTTTCAGGAAATTGTAAAGAGCTTCACATCTACTAGAGCCAAAACTGGTTTGAATAATTCCCATTAGAGCCAAAATTGTTTTGAATGATTCCCATTTTCAAAAGGAACTTACACATTTTATAGCCAAACTACAATCAGCTTTCAATCACTCTTCGATGCCCCCAAAGATATCTTTTGGTGTCCCCCAGTCCCTGGGCTGCTTCTGAAAACAGGGTTTAGACTGCCAAACATCATCTTGGAAAAGATCTTTCTGGATCTACTGGAAAAGCCACCTGCAACATTTTTTTAATATTTCTTTTGAGAGAGACTTTCAGGAGAGGTTTTGATTTTGGAGACAGCGTTTTCCTGCCTTGCTTGGAGAAGCATCCAGACTTTCTGGATGAAGCTTGGTGGTGACTCTTGTGAGAGCTGCCCAGTGCTGGACAAGAGGCTGCCCAAGAGGGAGGATGGAGTAAAACACCTTCTGGGTGGGTACCTGGCACAGCCCTCCGGGGGGCTGGACTTGCTCCCTGCTGTTCTTATTCTGCTTGTAGAAGTCAAATATCATCAGGGCTGCGTAGACCTTCCCCACAGTCATTTCATCAGCTGCCAGAGGAGGGTGGAACACACAATTCAAAGGACGAGAAGAGCAGGGTAAGTCAAAGAGCACGAGAAATAACAGCAGGGAGAGGGAAGAAGAAACGGCAGAATAACGAGGCAAAACAGACACAGAAAAGACAAAAATGAAGAAAAAGTTACAACAGGCTTGTTCAGCTCTTTGCCTCTTGCTGCCTCTCCCGTGAGGGGGAGATGGCCCCTGTCTGCAGCTCCCTGTGGCAAACACTGAGATCATGGAGCAAAAATCAGGCAGGAAAACTGCGTGGCATTTGGAAGCATTGCCAGGAGAACTGCTAAATCCACACACCCACAGGCAGCTTTGTATCAAGAAAAAAACCTTATTCCTATTTGCTTGAATCACAGTCAACCTGGGCATAACAGGCTAAATATCCATTTAAAGGGTATTTCCTTATTCCAGATGTCTTTTTCCACCCTCAGAGCCACAGAACCAGCAATGGAGCACTTACCACGGAGCAGGGAGTTGGAGCAGCAGATTCAGAGGCACCAAGAGAGGAGGAGAGGGAAAGACTTAAGCAGTCACTGCCCACTGATTGGCACCTCCTCAGCTCCCTCATTTTTCTTAATTAACAATGCCTTTATTGCCCTGCACTGCTTCTCATTAATCAGGAATCCAGAGCTGGGCTACTCAAAATAAAGGTGCATGTTCAATTATTCTCAGCACATTCGCCCAGGGCATCATCAGCACAAGGGCCTTTACCCCAAAACACCTCATTTCTGACCCTGTACGTTCTGAGCAAGCTGCAATTTTCTTCTCCTGGTCTTCTGGAGCTCAGCTGGGAGAAACTGCTCTCCCATCCTTCAAGGCACAGGCTGGAGGCTGACAAAGCCATGGAAAAGCTCTGGAAGAGGCCACACAGGGCATTGGTCTCCTCTTGGCACTGTTTTGGGTTTTTTTTTCCCTATGTACCAGAAATCTACTGTAGCACAAGGAAGTCCATGCTTAGATGTGACCTCAGCTTCCCTAATCCCTGTGTGACCATGGCACGTGCCCTTGTTTTCTTTGCTGCACCCTCCAGACGAATGTGTGCCCAGATGGGGCTTGAGACAGCTCAGGCAAGGAGGGAGAAACCTTTTCCAGGCTTCTTGGGATGGATCCAGTGCTTGCTGATGAACCACTTACGTTTGTGAGGAGGCACCAGCAAATCCAGAGTCTTCTGGGACAGATTGGGCCACACCAGGGAGATCTCCTTTCTCAGCTCAGCATCACACTGGTGCTGCTTCACACCACCTGCAGGAAGGGAGGGGAGAGGCAGAGACACAGGAGGAAGAGTGAAAACCCTTGTCCTCTCAGCACAGAGCAGCATGTGAAACCCCCTCCTTCCATTCCTAGAGAAGGGTGAGCCAGCACAGCTGCAGCAGATGTTGAGAAGGGAACTCAGCAGGACCATCATCACCTCAGCCTGCTGACCCTCTGCTCTTACCTGGGGCTTAAACTTAAGCTCAGACTTATCCCACCTATCTCCTTTGGGGCACTGGGTGATGCCCAGGGCAAGCAGCAGCATCTCCCAGGTGGGATGCAAAGGACTTGGCCTGAGGTGCTGGACAGGAGTCATGGAATGATTTGGGTTGGAAAGGACCTTAAAGATCATCTCATTCCATGGGCAGGGACCCCTTCCACTGAGCAGTGCCATGATGGGTTATAACCCTCTCTGCTGGGTTATAAACCCTCTCTGCTGGGTTATAACCCTCTCTGCTGGGTTATAAACCCTCTCTGCTGGGTTATAAACCCTCTCTGCCACCAACTCTTCCCAAAATCTTTGCCAATGAGACACGAGCACGTTGTTCTGTACCAGCAGCTCCATCACAAGGTGAACCAGAGCCCAACTGCTCCAAGGGCCAAAGGCAGGCCTTAATGCAGCAGGGGAAGTGATTAAAGGGTGTGTGAGCCAACAGGCCAGCTCCCAGCTGAATGCACTGCACAGGAGGCAATTAAGGAGTTCATCTGAATGACAGAGATTATTTTTCTACGAGGAAAGTACTGGGGAGGAGGCTCTGGGTACTCTGTTACATGGTGGTTTGAACTCCCACACAGAAACTCATTAGGGACGCTTTATTAAGGGCCTGTTAGTCCAACTAAAGACTCAATTAAATGGAGCACACGAAACCTATTCAAGTGAAGCTCATAACAACACAACAGGTCAGAACCTCACACCCCCCAGCAGACAGAGAGCAGAGAGAATCCAGAGCTATCAGCTAAGCCCTCTTCTCTGCTTCCCTTCCAGGGCAGAGCCAAAAAAATTCATGGGGGGAGCCTTTTCCAGTTAAAAAAGGCTGTTTGAGTTCCCACTGCTGACAGGAGCCTGGAAACTGAAAATAATACAAACTCTCAGCATCCTTATCTATAAGGCATTCCTGAAATAAGGTGCTGGCCCTTAAAGCCACAGGAAATCCTAAATGCATCCTCAGAAATGGGTGTCTGATCCTCGGCGTCGCTCCCTTGGGGAGCCCCAGTGACCTCAAGATTTTGTCTTCTTCCAGCAGTGCCGACCCAAAGCATCAAAGACAAAGTCTGAGCAACACACAAAAGAGGTGATTAACACAGAGAGGTTGCACTGCTGGGCTAAAACTGCTTAGGAAAGCACAACAACCTAACCCTGCCTTGTCCTGTGCTCATAAGAGCATTGTTACCTCCTGTTAACTTTGAAATGAGGTATAAAAGTGCTCTGGCCAGGCATGCCTTGATTCTGACCCCAGCCAGGCTGATTAAACCGTGTAATGACCCAGAGAAAAGGCCAGTGTATTTTATTACATTACAAAGTTTAATTGGAAAGTCAAGTAAACGCCTGATTAAGCACTTAAATAATTAAATTTTATCTCCAGGCAGAACGTGGTTCACGGCACTCGGAGTCACTGCTTGGCTGCCAGCAGACAGCAATGAGGGAGGAAGGGCTGGTTTTCCCCCTTGCTGGAATAGTCAAGAGGTGTGGGAATTCTCATTTCTGTTACACAGCGAGGAGAACAGGCACTCTGATTGCTCTCAGCTAGGATGGCCAAAGTTCTCCACGTCTCATGGCCAGGGATACAGCCACCCCAAAGGCAGAGCGATGCTCAGGACCCCTCTGTGCCTGCCCCAAATCTCCCTTGCCCTCAGGTGTTGGCACAGGGCAGGCTGGCAATAGGAAAACAGCATTTCCACCCATGGATTCAGGAGGACACCAAGCCAACAGCTAAACTGGGGTTTGAGCCACGTGTGCTCTCAGCAAAGTGTCATTTTCTTCTCCCGGTTTTCCAGAGCTCAGATGACAAAAACTGCTCTCCCATCATCTGGAGAATGACAAAGCCATGGGAAAACTCTGGAAGAGGCCACACAGGGCACTGATCCCTTGGCATTGGTTTTGGTTAGGTTTTTCCCCTATGAGCAAGAAACCTACTGAAGCACAAAGAAGTCCATGCCTAGACGTGACCTCAGCTTCCCTAATGCCTGTGCAACCACGGCACGGCAGCACAGAGGATGCCAAGAAGCTGAGCTGGTTCCTTGCTGTATCAGATGTCTCCAGCACCCCCTCAGCCACCCCCTCAGCCACCCATCCCTCTCACCTGAGGCGAGTTTGATTTCCAGGGCCGTGCGGATCAGGGCCATGAGCGTGGACGTGAAGTGCACGGTGAGATCCTCCGGAGATATCGGCATGTTCATCCTCACCAGGCGCTGGGAAGGAAACACTCACTGTGAGGGTGGCTCAGGATTCCTCCCCCCACCCAGCCCTCCCCTCTGCAAGCCCTCAAAACACCCAGGCTGAAACGTGAGGCAGCTTTTTGTGCACTGAGATGACATGCATCTTCTTCTGGACATCAGCTCCTTTGGGGGAGCAGCTCTGAGATGCAACGGTGGCTTTTAGGGGTTAAACAGGTGAGTTGCCAGCACTTCACTGCAATGCTACCAAGAGAGTTCTTCCAAAAGAAGCCAGTGGGGATGCTCTGATCCCATTTCACAGCCTGCTGCCCTGCTCCTGAGAGTCTCAGGGGTGTCTGCAGCTCCAGACACGTGGCTGGTGCCCATCACCTCTGCCAAAGCAGCAATGAACCACGAATCCACCTCCTCTACCCTTCCCTACATGAGTTGCCTTCAGCAAAATCCTTGTTCTGCAACAGGAGAAACAGCAACAAATGGGAGCTGGCACCGCTGAACGGGGCAAGATGAAGGAGGGTTTGCATCTGCAGCTCCATCCTGAATGTGGCTGTGCCTCTTCCAGCTGCTCAGGTGGCCTTGCCAGTGAGTGGGATGTGAGGAAGGCACTTCCAGGGACAATGGGAGGCACTTGAGGGCCTTGCACAGGAGCTCCTTGTACAGCAGCTGTGCAGCCTGTGAGTGGTCCCAGGATGGTGCATTTTGCACCCTTGGAAACAAGGCTGCTGAGCCCTGGGATGTGGCCCAGGCACCTGGAGCAGCTTGGGACTGGTAAAGGTGTCACTGCCCTTCCTCTTGGAGACCCCTGGGTTCTGGCTCTTATCTCCTTTCTCTGTGGGCATCCTCGTCTCCTCCTTCCCTTCCAGTCACTGAGCTGGATTGAGCTCCATCCAGACCTTCCCCAGAGGGGAAGGGGGTGGATTAACATGAGCAGCACTGTGATTCCCACCGTGTTCTTCCAATCCAAACATGGAACAGTCCCTCAGGATTAGCATCCTCCAAGATTTTCAGACCTGGTAGCTCCTCCTTCCCCATCATCATCATCCAGGCTCTCCTCTGACAGGGCAAATCCATCATTCTTAAGCAAGGAAGTCCCTGGGATTGCTTGGGATAGCTGTGGTTCCCTTAACACCACTAGCAGCAGAGCATGGACGTGCTGACAGGGAGAAACACTCTCCAAGCCTTGCTGATAACCTTAGCAACACATTGAAAGGATGGATTTCTTCTCCTTCAGCAACCTAGTGATTTATCAGCCCCTCAGCTCTCACAACTTCCATGTCCAGAGCCATATCAGACAAACCTTGGTGTTTCTGCTCTCCAGGGGAATGTGCAGCCTGAGGAGCTCACTGGGGGTGGACCTGCCTGAGCTGCAAAACCAAGAGGTAGCTTGGCCTGAGCCCCTTCTCAGAGGGAATTTCATCCACATCTCAAAGCTCCTGAGGCTGCTCTTTTGATCTGCATCTCTGCCCAGAAACCTCCTCTTTGTCTCACAACAGCCCAAGAGCTGTCACAGAGATGTGAGGGTACTGGGCACGTGGCTGGCAGTGTTGCCCAGAGCCACAGTTTGATGTTCACCCTCCCTGCTGGCCCGAGGGGAATGTGTGGCAGAAGCTCCTCTGCTCATAGGCAGTTTTTTTTGAAAACTGAAGGGAACTGTGGTGTGGGTGAGGGCAGGGACCTGCTGGAGTCTCAGGCAAGGCAGGAGGCAGAGTGGTCAGGGGGAGCCCTGATTCTGGCTCTCACACTTTACCCAAACCATGACTGGTGAATGAAGACTTGGGCACCCTTTCCATCTCCCTGTGTAGAGAAATCTGTGACATACAACTTCCCACAGGTATGAACTGAGCTGCCTCAGATCACACACTGGTTTGGGTGGGAAGGGACCTTAAAGGTCATCTTATTCCACCCCCTGCCATGGGCAGGGACACCTTCCATTAGACCAGGTTGTTCCAAGCCCCATCCAACTTGGCTTTGAACACTTCCATGTGTTTGGGTGCTCTGAGAAGGGGCAGCCACAGCCCTGGTACCTTCTGCCAGCTAAGGAGATAATGTGGACCTGCCTTGGTGCTGACATGGGCAAAGAGAGGGCACAGGGTGCTGCTTCAGTGCAAAAATTCTGCTGCTGAAATGGGCTTCAGAGTTGCTGAGACCTCCTCATTTATCTTATTACATGTCTAAAGTTCTCACTGCATGCTGGAGGGACAAGAGACCAGTGTGACAACCTACCCTGCCTCCTAAAGTCTGAGACAAAGCACTGTAATCTCCAAGATCTTCCTTCCAGCGTGCCCAAGGTTATTTCCATGTCTGTCAAGCCTCAGAGACAGGGAAATCAAAGCCAAGACTCCCCTCCCTCTATAATTCATTGACAGTATCAAATGCTGGCAACAACACAGGTTTGGGGTTTTTTCCTGTTCCCTTGTGTCAAATGAAATGGGATTTTAATTCAGATTTCTGCCCTCAGCACACAAAAAAGTTGCAAAAAACACATCAAGGAGAGTCCAGTTACCACTTAGAGAGTCCCACTGAATCCCCCTACAGTGGGAGGGAGTTAAGGGGTGGAGAGAGAGACAAGATGCGTGGAAGTGAAGAACAAGCAGATGAGAAATAATTCCCTGCAGGAGAGCTCTATCCTCACAAAACCAGCACCAGAAACTGTGACTGAGACATCCCAGACCTCCCCAGCTGACTTTCCAGACTGAATTCCCAAAGGATATGGATGCAGAACTCAGACCACACCACAGCTACACACAGCAGTCCTGTATGAAGGCCCTTCCTCCTAAATGTTAACCAGGCACAGAGAATTTAGGGAAAGGTTTTCCAGGGGGTTGCACAGGTTGGCTGAGCAAAAATCACAAGCTGAGCAGAAGTCCTGCAAAATCCCCTGGAAGAGGCTCTTCCCAAACCACCTCCTTTCCCTCCTCCCTGCAGTTCCCTCTGCACTGCCTGGTCTACAGCACTTTTTCCATCCCAATATGACCCAAACTGGTCAAAGAGGTCAACCTGGACACCTTCAGATCATTGAACTTTTCAATCTGATAACCCAGCAAGGAGTAGAAAGAGTGGCTTTGTGTTGGTCCTGGAGCATCTCACAGCCCCCAGGTGGGGATGGGCAGCTCTGGGGGGCAGGAGAAGGGAGGCTTGGCTGGGATGGCTCCCTGTCAGGGTGGAAAAGTGGGATACATCTCCCCATCCTCCCCTGGAGCAGCAGGTTGACAGCCTGTTGAGAACTTGCTCAAGGTGAGCTGCAAGTTGCACCTTCCAGGGCAGAGCAGCTGCCTATTTTTGACCCCAAAAAAGCCATAAAAAAAGCCATAAAATGAGATAGAAGCACTTTATAACCTTCTGCAGCCGAGGCCAAGAGGCCTCAGCTACAAACCACCCCAGATGCCTCCCAAAATCAGTGACACTACTTTCTTGGAAGCTTCTGACTTGAGAAAATGCATTGCTTAAATAAATATATGACATTTCTGGGCGATGAAGCAGTTGGGAGAAGAGAATTGATTCATCCTGGACTCAAAATAGCATTGCCACCAGGCTGTGTGGGAGGCAAGGGAGGAGTTTGGGGAGACTTGTTCACACCATGGCCCAAACCACGGTGGGCACCCCAAGGAGCCAAGGAATGAGCCAGCCACTGGCACAGCCACTCCTGAGGAGGGGTTTGATCCCTGGGCATCCCTGAACATTCTCTGCTGTGTTTTCCTAAGGCCAAAATGCAGCTGAAAGGCTGAAACCAAAAGGTATCTTCATTTTTTCCTCCGATATTACACAACACTGTATATAAAAATATCTGCCTGTGCAGAGCAGGAAGTTTCAACCCTTTGCAAACTGCTTGCTAATTTTACCTGTATTTTAATTCCCTGACATTCCTCCAGGAGGACCCATTTAAAAGGAACTGGAATCCAACTGAAATTGGTCAAATTTCTCAAATTGACCCAAAATTTCTCTTTGAAAAATTCATCAAGAGCTTTTGATTGGCACCTTTAACCAGCGTAGAAGAGAAAATATCAGCGTTTCTCCTAGAGCAGGGACAACAACTTGGTTAAAAAAATGGAAGCAGTTCTTTAGCCTGTACTCAGTTTTTAAAAAAATTAACTTTTGCTGTTTTTTGGGGCTGAAGTTTCGCTTCGAGGCTGTGCCTTACCAATGGCTCGTGCTTTGGAATAGGATGCAAAAAGGCAATTAAAGAAAACCCCTCCAAACCCCCCCCAAAAAACCCTAAGACGAAAGAATAAGCAAACAAAAAATCCCGATGAAAACCCCCAAACAAACAAAAAACCACCAAAAAATAAATACCCCAACCCCCCAAAAAACCCTAAGATGAAAGAATAAGCAAACAAAAAATCCCAATGAAAACCCCCAAACAAACAAAAAACCACCAAAAATACCCCAACCCCGCAAAAAACCCTAAGATGAAAGAATAAGCAAACAAAAAAATCCCAATGAAAACCCCCAAACAAACAAAAAACCACCAAAAAACAAATACCCCAACTCCCCAAAAATTCTAATTTGGGATAATTTATGCATCCCTCTAGAGCCCAGAAGGAAATCTTGGGATCTGCTGGGCACATGGCAGGGGACCCTGCTCCACTACAGAGCATCCCTTGGCATGTCCTGCGAATCACCAACCCCCAGGGCTCTTCAAGGTGAATTCATCCTTGGGATCAGGGAAAACTAAAGCGCAGGAAAGGGTTTCCCCGCTCCTCCTCCTCCTCCTCCTCCTCCTCCTCGGGCTGGGTGAGGAAGAGCAGCGGGCAGCAGATGGAGTCCCCGCTCCGGTTTGCCGGAGCCCTCCTGCAGCCTTTGCATTTCAGTAGGGCGATTTGGAAGCATCTCCCTCCTCCTTGCAGGAGAGGGCCCTGGGGGCTGTGTCGGGAGTGTCGGAGCTCATTAACGCGCTGCAATTAACGGGGGCACCATTAACCCGCTCGCTCCGGAGGCTCCAGACACCCCGCAGCTCCCGGCGGGCATTCGGCTGCTCACAGACAAACACCTCGCTAAGGAGGAACCTACAGCCTTGTGTGGAGCAGAAGAAATGCCCTTTCAGCTCATTTCGGCGGGTCTTCTGCTCCGAAACTTCTCAGGGACATCACACTTCTGATGTCTCAGTAGGGAATGTGATGGAGAAGTGGGGGGAAATTCACCCCCGTGGCAAAAGCTGGGCTAAAAAGAAAGGTGTTGCCCTAAAAGCTGCTGACCCAGATGTGGGCAGATGTGTGTGCAGCCTGAATTCCGCTCACTGCCCTCTTTATCCAACACCAGCAGGAAGAGGAGCACACGGAGCTGGCAATGCCTGGAGGAGTGGCTGGCACCCCGATGGCTCTGAATTATTAAGAGCACCCCATGAGCAGCTCCTGTGCAGCCTCTGGGACAAGAACTGCCCTGGGAACGATCCCCAGACGGGAAGAAATCCGGGACAGTGCAGCGCTGCCGTGGGAAACGAGGCTGAGTTTGGTGAATAAATTATTTGCTATGAATAATTCACCCTGACCTAGTTGTAATTATTCTGCTCTCATTTAACTCTTCTCTTGGCTTCAGAGAGGCTGGGCATTGCCACCTTCTCTCCTGCTGCATCTTGCTGTGGGGGAGGAGCCAGTCTGAGATCCCCCAAAGAATCCCAGAATGGTTTGGGTTGGAAGGGACCTTAAAGATCCTTTCATTCCACCCCCTGCCATGGGCAGGGACACCTTCCACCAGCCCAGGGTGCTCCAAGCCCCGTCCAACCTGGCCTTG
>JAWWTY010000036.1:9083697-9093873 GCA_035222235.1 Margarornis squamiger
CCCCAGTGCAGAGCAGAGAGGGACAATCCCCTCCCTGCCCTGCTGCCCCCAGGACAGGGATGTCCCTGCTGGCTCCAGGCACTGCTGACTCTTGGCCAACTGGGCCCTGACCAGGACCCCCAGGGCCCTTTCCTGGCCCTGCTTCCCAGCATCTCATTCCCAGTCTCTCCATCCATCCCGGGTTGCCCATCCCAGGGGCAGAATCGGACACTTCATAAGGTTTTTTAAGAGCCCACCCCAACAAGGCTCTGGCCCCTGCAGAGCTGTGTGTGAATGCACTGCTGTGTCAGGGCTCATCAGCTGGAACATCAGCAAACAACCCTGCTGGCTTTGGGCAACCAGGATGGCATTTCATGCCCCCCTCTCCCTGTGCCACAGCCTGGATGAGCCCCAGCCCCTCCATGAGCTTCACATGCAGGGATGGGGATGCCCAAAGCAGCTCTCAACGAGCTGCTCAAGGGCTGCCAGTGCCACAACTCCATCAGCAGGGCCCACTGGTGTCCTGCAGGTACCTCACAGGTGACAGTGTCCCCAGAGCGCCAGGAGACAGCAAAACTTCGCAGAGTTTGCCCCTTGAGCCCAAATCCCTTTCCAGTGCTCCCAGTTCCAGCCATGGCTCGGTTCAGTCTCCCCTTCCTTGCCTACAGATGTTTCTAAAATTCCTATATATTCTTAACTTCCCCTTTATATTTTTCATTATAAATTTCAATTCCTATTTTTCTCTGCCCTGTATATGCTTAATTTTCAATTCATATTTTTCAATATAGATTTCCTTTTTATTTTTTTCCTCCTGCAAATTACAGGGGGAAAATGATGTCAAGCTGTACATCCACACAGGGCCAAAAACATCATTTGAAACCAAATACATCATCCAATTTCCCCTCAATCTATGGCATACCATTGAGCAATCCATAAAAACGTGCTCTCCTGGCAAGGCTGGGGCTCTGCAAAGCTTTAATCCCTCGTGGGGAGCCACATGGTCACTGCAGCCAAGTGCTGAATGCTTTTTAAGAAATGAGTTCCAGCCCTGTCCTGTAGAATTCCAGCTGCTTGGCTTTGCACTGCCTATTTTTGGAGCTTTTGCTGCTCACAAGGGCTCTCCCCAATCTTGGGGCAGTTTCCAGGGGTTTTTTTTTCAGGAGCACAAAGCTCACACAGAGCTGTTTTTGCACAGATGTGCTCCAGGCTCCAATTGTGCTACTGCATTTTCTCCGGGCTGGCTGATACAGCCAGGGAGGGAGACTCTGGTGGGATGTGATGTTTGTTGTTTGGGTTTTTTTCTTTTAAATAGAAACCTTTAGGAACAAGAATACACTTGAAAACAACACTGAGAATGTGATGGTGGGTTAGGGATTTGTACAAGGGAAAGAACTCTGGTTTTCAAATGCAGTGTGCTGAAGGAATCAGTGCATGGAGCATTAACTTTGTACAAGCTTTCAAGGCTTCCAGGGTTTTAACATATGCAGAAGGAATAATCCATGGGGTGTCAAAGGAGCAACAGGAGTTGGACAAAGGATCTCAGCAGGGGCTGTTGAAGCTGGTGTGTCTATACCCAGCATCAAAGTGCCACATGGACCTCCTTTTCCTGCTGAAAGGGTTCTGAGGAGAGCAGGGAAAGAGTTCTGAGAGCTGCTCAAAGCACCAACTCTGCTCTTTGAAAGCAAACCCGTGGAACCCAACATCGGCTCGAGACGTTGCTTTTTGCTCCATTCCAGGGCTTTCATCTCTTCCTGCTGGAAGCTTAGTCGGGTCCCTGTCGCTGGGTTTCCATCCCTCTCTGCTGGAAAGGGAATGAAAGCCCAGGGCAGAGGGATGTTTGTGGGTGGCAGTGCTCAGGGAGACCCTGGCACCTCTGAGTGCTCAGCCCTGCACGGTGGCCACGGGCACACACCGAGCTCGTCTGAAGCTTTTGTGGCAGAAGAAGATGATTATTGCATTGATTTGGCAAACAAAACAGAACACAAGGCATCAAAGGAGTGTGATACTCCCAGCAAGAGCTTCTGAGCCAGTGTTGTCTCGGCCATTCTCACCCTGCCCTCCTCAATCCCCTTCTTCAAAGGACCATGTTACAAATCAAGACAAAACCGATTAATGCTTAATTCCAGATATTAGACCCCCCTGTGAGGAGAAAGATAAATCCCTTCCCTTTAAACTAATGACTAAATGATCTCTTTGGGGATTAAAGGGATTTTATCACCAGGCTGATAAATGGGGTTTGGCAAAGCTGTCTGGTGGTGTTGGATAAATTCTAATTAGGGAGAAGGAAGAGGCAGAGGGGTGGGGAGGGAAATGTTGGGGGGATCCACGACAGCACCCCCTCTTTGGGAGGGATCAGGACTGACTTACCAGGAAGGAGCAGAGGAAGATGAAGGACACAAAGTAGAAATAGGCAAAATCACTGCCACATTCCTTCTTGGTGAGGCCAGAGAGGGGGTCACAGGCTCTGTTGCTCAAGCAGGACAACATGATCTCATGCCAGGCTTCCCCCGTGGCACTCCTGTGGATGGGAGGGCAGAGGGTGAGTGCAGCCACCCCCTCCCCACTGCAGACCCCAGGGGCAGCCACCTCGCAGTGATCCTGCATCCAATTAGCTAAATTAATTAGGTGGAAGGTTGTGTCTGGGTGGAGAGACTTAAGTTTACACTGGGAATTTGAACTACCAGCCTGCTGATGTGAAAAAGAACGGAGAAGGAACATTTCCCTCCATCACAGGGTGGGGGGTAAAAGAAACCAGGCAGGCTCAGGTAGGCTAAAAGCATTATTGCTTTTATGGAGAATAAAACCAGATTGATTTCAACATGTCCAGTGCAAATCTAAGCAAACAGAGTTTAAATTGTTCCCTTTTGAAGCAGCCAAAACTTCTGTCCTAGTGCTGGCTCTAAACCCAGGGGAGAGGATGGGAAATGAAACCAGGCTTCTCCACTTGAATCTCTTATTTTCTTTAACAGGCAGATAAATTCCAGCATGGTCTGGTTGGTCATAGTGACATGAATCTCTTTTCCATGACAGTCTCCTGGGTGTTCTTCATCACTTCCCTCCTCCCCCTCTGACTTCTACTATTGAGAAAAACAGACCAAAGGAAAAATGTTGGAGTCCCAGAGGATTTGTCCTTGAAAGAAATACCCCCTGCAATGTGCACACACGGTTTGGAAGTCAGGGGATCTCCACATATGCTAACTCTGACTTCCTACCCCATCCCAATCCCTGCCTCTGCCCCTCAGTCCCACTGGGGCAGCTCTCTGGAGGGACCACGAGCTCTGAATAATTATCCAGTTTTCTTAAAATTCAGGGGTTTGAGCCCAGTGATTCCTCTGAGCTCCAGAGGGGCTAATTTCATTTCTGTCTGCCTTCCCAGAAACTGGAAAGCAAATCCCAGGCAGGAGATCCAGTTACAAACTCCACCTAATCTGCACAGTGGGGCCAGAGCTGGTGTTAACTGGGGGGTGTGGAGACATCACCCCAACCTGCCCTGAGCTGGAGCAGGGACTGAACCTCATTTTTGAAAATCTAAATGAGAATTTAATTGCTTTGAAAAGGCTTCATTCCCATGTAGAATGAACCCAGAGGGAAACACTTTCCCTCCAGAGCAGGGGTGGGGTTGGTGCATGGAGTCTTAACTTGCTGGTAATGCAAAAATGACCAATTTAAGGAATTCTCACTTAAAAAGGAAAAAAAAAAAGAAGAAAGCAAGCCTGCTGACAGGAAACCCATCCATCAGTTATGCAGGGGGGTCTGTGCTATATTAAGCTTCTTCCTGAGTTGACATGGGGTGTCACAACACGGGGTGCCACGTTGTGGAGATGATGGTGTGTTGAATCAGATCTGCTGAGGAGGAGGAGGCAGGAATGATGCTTTACTCAGGCACCTTTCCTAGAGGATGCCCAAGTCTCAGCAGCTAAAAAGAGATTTATTTCCTGTTCCCATGCAAGTCAGATGGTGCTTTAGACACCCTTCTTACCTGAAGAGAAGCATCAGGGCTTGGAGGAAGGTACGGAAGTTATTGTGCCGATTGATGGAGGTTTCATCATCTAATGCAATGTTCCCAAATACCTGCCACGGCAAACAGAAGGCATTCAGGCCAAGCACACCCTCCCCTGGACCTTGTCAGTAAAGGTGGACCAGATGGAGTTGGAAAATAAGGCAGGAAAGCAATTTGTCCTGCTTTAGAAGATCTCAAAAGCTAAACCAATTTCAGTGCTGAAGAAGGGGATGAAAACGTGTTGTGGAGGTTGATGGGGAAACCCACCAGGTTAATGTGCTTTGCATTCACACGGGACCTTTCCAACAGTTCAGCTCCATCCCAGGCCAACAAAACCGTATTGGTTGTCCTCAGAAAGGTGCAGAGCCTGGGCTGCTCCCTGTTCCAGCCTCCTGATGTGTCCGTAGCCAGGGGAAGGGACATCTCTTCCCATGGGGGACACAGATGTCCACCCTGCTGCTGGAATTCAGTGGGACAGGCTCATCCCCACTGCTCCTTTGCCTGCCCACTCTCTTTGTATACCCAGGGCCACACTCAACTTAAAACACAACAATCAGAGTAGAAAAAGTGGCCTTTTTTCCCTTTTAATATACCTGAGAGCAGACAAGAAGAGCCTTTTCCCTCACCCTGAGCAAGCTGGTCCTGCTGTGGAGGCAAGAACCCTGAACAACCCCAGGCTGCTTATGGCCAGAATGATGGCTAAAGGTGTTACCTGCATGCCAATAATGGCATAGATGAAGAAGAGCATTGCAATGAGGAGACACACATAAGGCAAGGCCTGTGGGAAAGGAGAAGGTGGTGTTAATGACAGCAAATGCACAGCAGCCCAGGAGCATTTCATTCCTGGGCAGGGCTGTGTTTTGTGGCATTTGTGCCTCAGGTGAAGGAACTGGGGAGACAATATGAACAATTCTCTCAGCCAGCTCCCTGGAGCCAGGAATTCATCGATCCCAAAACAGCCAGGGCTTTCCAAGGGCTCCCTGTATATCTTTGCAAGCAGGGAAAACACAACCCAAAGCTTCCCAGCGAGCCCTGGACCTACCACCAGGCACTGGCACTTTCTGTGCATAATTGTATGAACATTAATTTTTCATGACCTCGCTGTAAATGCAGTCTGAGAAAAAAAAATATCCATCCCAGAAACAGATTCCTGCTCTCAAACAGGCACAGATTGCAGTCCCAGGAGGACAAAAAGATTCTGAGTTTTAGCAAGAAATCAGTGAAGGCTGCGCTGTAATTATGTCACCCGAGCTGAGAGAGGGGTTGCTGCTTTCCACTCAGGCTAAACAAATGGGTAATTAATGCCTCTTAATTAACAGTAGCTGAAAAAATGAGAAGCCTTGCCCTGGGGCTAGGGGTGTGTGCTCAGGGCAGGAGAGGGGTTAGAACAGGCCATGGGGAGCTCAGGAGGAATCAGAGAATCATAAAATATCCTGAGCTGGAGTAACCCACAAGGACCATCCAGTCCAACTCCTGGCCCTGCACAGACACCCCAACAATCCCACCCTGTGCCCCAGAGCATCATCCAAACCCTCCTGGAGCTCTGGCAGCCTTGGGGCCGTGCCCACTGCCTTGGGGAGCCTGGGCAGTGCCCACCACCCTCTGGGGGAAGAGCCTTTCCCTGAGATCCAACCTGACCCTGCCCTGACACAGCTCCAGCCATTCCCTGGGTGCTGTCCCTGGTCCTCACAGAGCAGAGATTGGAGCTGCCCCTTGTAACGATGTTGAAGACCCCAATGAGGTCTCCCCTCAGTCTCCTCTTCTCCAGCTGAACAGCCCAAATGCCCTCAGCCATACCTCATATGGCCCCTCCAGCCCCTTCACCATCCTTCTGTCCCTCCTTTGGACACTCTCCAACAGCTTTAGATCTTTTTTATATTGTGGCACCCAAAACTGCCCCCAGGACTTGAGGTGAGGTCACCCCAGAGCAGAGCAGGACAATCCCCTCCCTCTTCCAGTGATGCTGTGCCTGATGCTCCCCAGAGACAAAACCTGGAGGAAACCTGGAGCAAAGGGCTCCTCTGCTTTCTGCTGGACACCTTGACCCAAAAATCAGAGACTGATTGCTCCGTGCTGGGGGCACAGACAGACAAACTGCTCCCCTGGCAGGGCAGGAAGGTCCCACTTCCATTTCAGGGCACACCTGCTTTGGGAAGGGCTGGGATTGTACCGGGAAAAGGCCATCCCGAGATCCAGCCAAGACTATACAGTCCAAGGACACTCTCCTGGGTAAGGACTGGGGGTCTGCACCCTGCCAGTAAATACTGGTGTGTTAGAGCACAATGCCAGTGCTACAAGTCCTGATTTCAGATTGTATGTTGTCCTGTCTGCACTCCAGAACCTGACCTAGCCTCATAACCAGAGTTAAGGCACAAAACGATGCAGGAATGGGCTGGAAAATAAAAATATGCAGCTTTGGGGCACATGGGCTCTTATTTAGATGGGGACAAGAGCTGGGTCACAGCAGAAATCTGCTCTAAGGCAGTTGTTTTAGGGTCACTCACATCAGAAGTCACCCCTGTGCTGAGGTTTGGGAGGGAAGGCCTTGGATAAAGGAAAACTTCAGAACAAAACCTCCTTTTTTACATCCTCCCCATCACCAAAACACAGCCCTGTGTTCTGCAGCTTCACAGCGTGTTCCCCAAGTGCCACAGCTTGGGGTTTGTCTCTCCCACCTTCCACCACACCCAGCTCCCGGTGAAAGCCATTTGACCTCACGCTTGCTGCAGGCAAAGGACACGCAGGAGGACACTTGGTAGTGAGGCCACCACTTCCCCATGCAAACACTTGAGCACCAGGATGTTTGCCATGGGGATTTTGTGGCACTTCCAAGGGCAACCTGCTGGAATCTGCACCTTCTGACTCATCTTCCAAAATGCAGCATTCAGGGCATGGCCAGTTGGCTTTCCCGTAATGGACTATTACTCCAGGAGCGGTGCAGAGACAATTCCCTTGGGGAGAAGCTCTCTTGATCCTCAGCGGGTGGTGCCCACCATGCCCAAGTCCCAGCATCTCTTCCCTGCCTGGGACTCACCTTAAAGGACTGCACAAAGGTCCAGAGCAGGATGCGGATGGTGTAGCCCTGCCGGAGGAGTTTGATAAGCCTGGCTGCCCTGAAGAGCCTCAGGAAGCTGAGGTTGATGAAGTTGTCCTGCGGAAAGTAAAGGTTTTGTGTCCTTCAGAAATTAACGCGATTGGAAACCACAGCCCGCAAAAAAGAAATTAAAATTACCAGCTTCACGATCTAAGCAGCAAATCGGCCACCAGAAAACCTTCCAAAAGAAACATTCGTCAGTGCAGATCACTCCACATGCAGCAAGAATGAGAAAATCCCTCTCCACAAGAGCCCTCCCCTCTGCTACTGGGTCAGTGAGAGAAAAGGAAAAGGCCCTTTCACGCTGTCCATGGAGGTCTTATTTGCTTTGAGAAAGGCAGATTTTCTCCCCCGAAAGACTCAGGGAGAGGGAATGGTGCCGTATTTTCCTTTGGTAAGGAATGAGGCTGTTTGGAAGTCTTGGGCACTTTTCTCCAGTGAGCTGAACTTAAGCCAAGACAGTTGCAAGGGACGGCGTGTACAGCCCGGAACGTAACAAGGAAAGGCATTGTCCAGTGAAGATTTAAAACATCCTTGAAGGAATGAGGATGTTTTCCAACCTGGAGGTTTTCTGTGTTTATACAGCGAGTAACTGGACAGGTTCATCAAGGAGAAACGGCACCAGCAAGACTGTTTGGGAGCTGGATCAATGGCAGCGAGTCAATTGGGGAGGCTGAGCTTTCAACAGCAGGAGGGCGCCTTAGAAACCTGCTGATTTTTCAAATTATCAGGAAATGTGCCTTTGCAGGTGGATCAAAGAACTGCTGGAGACAGATTCGGATTTCCATTTGGTTTGGGTTGTTCTCCCCACCCCTCACCCTGGTTTTTTGGTGGTTTATTTTTTTTTCCTTGAGGGAAAAGAGGTTTCTTGCCCCAATGAGCTAATCTAGAGAGGGTTCTTTCCAAAACAAAACATGCAAAAGCCAGATCCCTCTTGCCCTCCTATTTGAAGGAGATGAAAAATATTCCCCCTTTCCACAGGGATACCAATTCACTTAGTTGTGAATCTCTGTTCACAGCCACTTATTTGACTGAGTGAGCTAAAGAGAGAGAGCATCCCACTTTAAACTAGCGAGCAGTGAAGCAGAAAATATAATCATAAGGAGCTCTTGTTGGTAAAGATGAGCAAAACTGGTATTTCCCTTGTATTATTGTTTTACCGGGAGACACCCAGTCATATTGAAGTGACCCACGCTTCTTGCTCGTTTGGCTGCAGAGCTCATGCTGAAATTGGGGGGCTTGTTGGATCTATTCATTTCTATAAATGCCAGCTCAGTTTCAGGGCCATTAGCATTGCATTCCACCAATCCCATCAAAGAGTTCAAGGACTCAATCTCAGGCATGCACTCGGTTTCTCTCAGGTTAAAAACACAAGCAGCTCAGAGTTAGGCACAGACCGTCAATCAGACTCAATCCTCAAATAAAGAGAAAAGAGAAAAGCACAGGTATGTTCAATGAAAGAGCAGACAACAGTGAGCTCATTCCAGTCAGCAGCAGACCCAGCTCCGGCAGGCAAAGCACGAGCGAGGATTCCCCTGGGTTGTTCGGGGTCGCTAAAACAGGCGCTCCCAATTGAACGCTTGTCCCGCAGCATCAGCCTCGCCTTTGTTCTACTCAGGGCTTACCTTCCCTTCCCAAAACTCCAGCTGGACTCACCTGAGCACCTAAGGGCCACGTAGGACCCACGGGGCAGGGCTGCAGCTCAGCTGGAGAAGGAGGTGCCATGGCTAATCTGGTCCTTGCCCCCCCCTGTTCCCCCTGTGCCGGCCGTGGGGCTCCACAGGGCATGGCAAAGGTTTAACCAATTTTAAGCCTGGGAAGTGGGAACTGGAGCAGACCTTAGGTGTGACTGACAGCACTTTGGCACCAGGCCTGAAAGGCTGACAGGGTTTAAACTTCAGGGCAATGCCCAAGGCAGACCTTTCCCGTGCACAAGCCTTATGCTGTGAGAGGAAGCACATGGACAGTGTCTGCAGGATCCAGCTCTCCTCTGACCCTGCTGCACCTTCTTCCCACGTTCCTGCAGCTTAACAGCAAGAACATTGTCTTGCTCAGGCTTGGCTGTAGCCCCATAATCAGAGCTGACAGGATGCTTAACATCTGCTCTGGGCTGGGCTGGGCTGCCTGCAAGGTCACGCTGAGCACAGGCTGTGCTTCAGACACGGAAAAGGGATATAAATGGGAAAGGGGTTCAAAACTGTGCAGTCATGTCTGTAACCCACCATTCCTTGGGATTTGGGGGGACAGATCTTTATTCCCCCACCTCTTTTTGACTCCTGCAGTTCCTAAAGCACAGTGGAATCCCTCACAACCCAGGAAAATCCCCCGTCCCCAACACTCGGTTCGAAGGACCGTTCTCTGCGCTGGGGAGGCAAAATGACACCCCTGGTGATGGGTGGGAGGGCTCTGGGTGTGGAACCTCAGCACAGCACGGAGAAAACCCATCCTTCGACCCCTCAGCCCTGCAGGCAGGGCTCAGAACGGCATGCAGCTAAAGGGGAAACTCCACGTTGCGATATTTCTCGGCTACAACAGCGTTTTGGATCAACTCCCCTCCCACTTAGCCACCCCTGTAATGTGACACGGGGTCATCTGGGTTATCCAAGTCCAGCTGGGTCATCCAGGTGGTTCTTCCCAGGTTTTTGGTTGCTTTCCTGTTGCACAGATGCTCGGGGCTGTTTGGGGCTCACGACAGGCAGAAGAGCTTTGGGATTTTATGATGCACCTGACGACTCAATAATGATGTTTGGGAAAGCGTTTCCCCCCTGCCTGTCACTGTTTTCCTGAAAGAGGAAGGTTTGAAGGCACCCAGTCACCAGCCAGGGCCTGGGGGGCTGGGCATGGCTGGCACTGCCACCACTTCCCATGGCAGGAGCTCAGCTGAGCGATGCATCCCTGAAAAAACCTGCAAAGCAGGAGGGAAACAGGGAGACATCACAGATAAGGAACTGCCCTTGGCTGCTGTCCCCCCATGGGCACCCTTTCTTCGGGTGTTTTCACAGAATAATAGACTGGTTTGGGATGGAAGGGACCTTAAAGCCCATCCAGTTCCACCCCTGCCATGGGCAGGGACACCTTCCACTAGCCCAGGTTGCTCCAAGCC
>JAWWTY010000036.1:9094874-9119451 GCA_035222235.1 Margarornis squamiger
CCAGCTCTTCTGGAGCCCCTTTAGGCACTGCAAGGGGCTCTCAGGTCTCCCTGGAGCCTTCTCTTCTCCAGGTGAACACCCACAGCTCTCCCATCCTGTCTCCAGAGCAGAGGGGCTCCAGCCCTTGGACCATCCCCTTGGCCTCCTCTGGACTGTCTCCAGCAGCTCCATGTCCTTGTTTCTGTTGGGGGCTCCAGAGTTTTCCATACTGGAAAGCAGAGAAGCCACCAAGCCCAGGGTGTACAGGCACTGCCTGGGGCTGCTCCTGCAGCCCCTCCAGCAGCAGAGTGTTTCCTGCCCAGCACAGGGGCTGTGCCCACTCCTGGGATCCATCTCCTGGGATTCCCATCTCCAGGGATGCAGAAGGAGCTGCAGGAAGAGGCATCTGAGCTAGCCAAGACTGGGATTGCTCAGGAATCTTTAGCATTTCTCTTCCTCTGGCATCAAGAATTAACTTATTCTGCTGAAGGAACTACTGTCGAGGAAATGGCCAAATTCCCATTTAACTGTCCATGGCATTGCCAGGAGTTTTCCTGCACCTTGCACAGGGTCTTGGCTTCCTCCAAAGGCCGGGGAAGCCATTGCTGATGTGGGAGGATGAAGGGTTTTGTCACTCTTGTCTGTGTCTTGAGGACTTCCACATTGTCATTTTCTCCTTTGCTACTTCCTAGCAAATTCCCCCTGTGACCCCTCACGGACATTCATGGAGCTCCTGTGCAGACTGGCATGAAAATTCCCTCAGAGTTGTGTCTTAACAGCAACTGTGCAACAGGAACTGCAGATTTCCAGGTCCAAGAGTTGTCAGGTGGCCAAGCAAGGATTTTTGATAAGCTTATGGTCTCATTTGTGTTATTAACCATAGCCATGGTAATTGGGAATGGAAACATATATATATAAATCTATATTTAGATTGCATTTTTCTTTACTCATTCCCTTTTGCTTAATTTATGATTTTCAAAGACAAAGGCCACAATTTCCAAAGGCATCTTTGGGACGAGGCACTAAATTCCCAGTGGGATCTGGCTCCTGGTACTTTTCAGCTCTGTTCATAACATGATTTATGCATTTGACTTGAGATGTTTGGTTTTGCAGCCAGGCGCTCTGAGTCCAAAATGCTTCCACGGGCTGGTATCACAGAGGCTTTCCAAAGTGGAGTAAAGATCATTCTTTCCCATCATTTCTCTTTTGATTTCAGGGAAGCAAGTCTGTCATCATTTCAATCAAGTTTTTGCCTTAAATATATGGCTTAAAATACCTGCAAGTCTTAACCAATCTCTTTCTCTGGGCAGAAAGCATCTTGTCAGAGAACAACTGAATTTGGTACCACCCCTTCCAAACTGGAGGGTTTCCCAGCCAGCCAATCTTCTCCACTCCAGCTCATCCAGGAGCATCCGTCCCTCCTGACCATTCCATGCTGTTTTGCCCCGAAATAAAGCAAGTGTGAGTGTCCCCTCTAGCAAAGTGGGGTGGAACAGAGAGCAGAGAACAGGCTATTGGTAACTGCATTTGCCTCACGTCACCAATTAGCCCAGGGAAGGAGGTGCAGAAAGAAGCCACTTTGGGGCAACGCTGCAGTGAGGCTTTTTCACCAGTGCAATCGGAAATCTCATCGAAAAAAAAACGAGTTAAAAGGAAAGGAAAACGAGAGAAAAATCAAAGCAGAGACTCGAAAGAATTGTTTAAATTCAATGAAACCAACCGTGTCCTATATGTGATGTTTTCATGGATGGATATTTGGCAAGATTATTTACAAATTTAGGGTTTGGTTTTGAGCGGCAGGTGCACAACATACAGACGGAGACATGGTTTTCGCATTGTATGTTGATTGGATGGCGTGATTCAGCAGGTAGATAAGGAAAATAAAGAACAAAACAGGAAACAAAAGAGAAAATGAGTAATCAGGACAAGCAAAAAAGGAAACTCTGAAAATTTCACCGGGGGGAAAAAAAACTTCTCGGGCTATCGGGGGTGTTATCTCATGGGAGTTATAGAAATAAAAGAATGCCTCAAACCAAAACAGGTTCGGAGATCCTAAAGGTAAAACACACACAGTGCAGTGGTTATTTGCATTTCGGTTTGTAATGCAAATTGGAACACAAGTCACAAACACTTCTCAGGAGGGTTTTTTTATATTTCCAGGCATAGAAATAGATGTCAGTTTGCCAAAGTCCCACTCCAGACGTGGCCACGAGGACACTCGTCCTTAATGCCACCTATTTTCCCCTCAGTTACCAAGAGGGCCGAAAAACTGACATACATGTTTGTTTGCCTAAGGAAATAAAAAAAAATATATATATATATTCCACTACAATCACAAAGTAAATTACATATGACATGACTAGAAAATTAAAACAATTAATCAACACGTTTCTTTTCCTTTTGTCTTTACTTTTCAGCGGGTTAAAGGTACCGATGCAGCAAGGCTGGTGGAAGCCAAGTCTCTCAAGATGAGACTGCCCAGGTGAGCAGCTTTATTGACCTTGGACAACATTTATAGCCGGAAAATCCAGTCATGGGTTAAAAATGGTGCTTTGTGAGCCTGATCTCAGCGTCTCACCTAGAAAACATCCCCTCTCCAAGGGCCCTGGAGGGCTCCAGGGGTGGCTGGTACAGGACACGTTCAGACTGACGGTCAGGCTCATGTTGTGGCTGTCACCTGGACCTCTGAGGAGCTTCCATGGGATGGGTGACAACAGGGAGGGACTAACAGGGGCTGCCACCCAACGCTGCCCAGCAGATGAGGAGAGGCTGGAGCTGAGGAGGGCAGATGGAGGAGAGGGAATGCTCTGGTGGGGACACAGCTCTGGGTCTTGGGGAATCCAGAGCTGCTCTCCTCTCTGGTTATTCTCTGCTCCCCAGGAGAGCTGCTGCACCCCAGGGACACACTGAGAAAGGTGACCTGGGAGTGGTTCTCTTTGAGGAGGGGAGATGCTCATCCCCAGCCTAAGTTACTGCTCTGCCCTACCTGGAAATATAATATAATTAATATAATTAATGTAATGCTCAAGGAGAGGTCGGACAGAGGCCATGGGATTGAAGGTTTGAGGCCACCCACCTCCCCTGGGTCCCTGTTTGCAAACACCACGTTCTTTCTCATCACTGCATCAGGCTTTTCAGCCCTTTTCTACACTTTTAATTGTGTTAAATTGTATTTAAGTGACTTAGGGGCAACTTCAGTTTAACACAGGATTGCAGAGATGGTTTAAAGTGTAGCTCTGCCAGGAAATACTTGCCAGGCAGCACAACAGCCCTGGCACTGCCAGGCAGATTTGGGCTGTCCCTGAGTGCTGGGGGTCACAATAACCCACACTGCCACCTGTCATGGAGCCAACATGGGACAGCAGCAGGGTGCTGGATCCTTCTGCTTGGGTTCCATCCTCAGGACTGGAAGGGGGGAACCATAAAATCACACACTGGTGTGGTTGGAAGGGACTTTAAAGCTCATCGAGTTCCACCCCCTGCCATGGTGCCACTGGACCTGGTTGCTCCAAACCCCACCAACCTGGCCTTGAGGCTGGTAGTGGCAGTGGAGACCCTGGTACAAGGTCACCTCCAGGACATGCCACTGGCTGGAGCAGAACAAACTGCTCCAGCAGAGGCATCCTGAGAGCTGCAGTTAACACTCCTGTGATCTTCGGGGCAGCACCCAGAGATGTAACTCAGCAGAGGGGCAGAGCCCTGTGCCTCAGTGCCACTGAGTCCCCAGTGTCCCCTGAGCAGGGTGCCCTTGACCCTGAGACTGGGAGGGACGTGGGAGGGTGTGCTGGGGGGGTGGCAGTGCTGCTGCAGCTGGGGCTGGAGAGACATCACAGAGGAGCTGCTGAAAAGCCAGTCTGGCAAGAAGGTGGGAGGGGGGAGATGCCCTTCTGTCTGCAGGGAAAAGCATGTGGGAAGGAGACATGATGGCTACACAGAAATCAGAGAATCATGGAGGCTTTTAGGTTAGAAAAGATCTCTGAGATCAAGTCCCCAGCACTGCCAAGGCCACCTCTAACCCCTGTCCCTAAGTGCCACATCCACAGGGTTTTTAAATCCCTCCAGGGATGGCGACTCCCCCAGTGTCCTGGGCAGCTGTGCCAGGGCTGGATAACCCTTTCCAGGAAGAAATTGTTCTTAATATCCAAACTAAACCTCCCCTGGTGGAACTTGAGGCTCTTTCCTCTGGTCCTGTTGGGTGTTACTTGGGAGAAGAGACTGACCCCACCCGGCTGCTGCAGAAGGGGAATATTTAGAATATTTAGAATATTTAGAGAGAGCACAGCTCCAATAGGTCTGTAGACACAGAGAGAGGGCCAAGAGTGGTACCAGGGGACATATGGCTTTTATATTGAATTGATGTTTGTGATCACCCTCATATTGGACACACTGCCAGGGGAAGGTGTCAACCTACACAAGAAAGTTCTCTCTGAGGACTTCAGAAACCTGGCTACTCATAAACCAAAAACCTCTTCTGTACCACTTGGGAGGAGAATGGAAAGGCATGTAGGTGCTTGGGAGCTTGACCCTTTTGGAGTTACTGACTGGTTTGAGGGGTAATTCACACTCCAAATTGCTGCTTTGATGCTGAAAGCAGAGAAATCCCTGTGGAGGGGAAGGGTGATGCCACCAAAGTGAGTGATGTCTCACAGCCAATTCCTCAAGTGCCAGACACCCTCAGCGAGGCCATCCCATGGGAGCTGCAGGGAGAGGCAATGGCCTGTTCACTGGGCAGGGAATGGGCAGCACCAGGGGCTGCTCCTGCCTGAGAGGAGCCCCCCATGAGCATTCTAAGAAGCAGCACAGGGGTTTGGTGTTGGGAAGGAAACACCTTCCTGAAGGAGAAGACACCAATGTCTGAGAGACCAGGGGCTCCCCTACCCCGTGTGAGATGGCTGTGCTGCTTCCTCCAGTAAAACAGGGAGGAGAAGTGTCAGTCTCTGGCTGTGGCTGACTCACAAATGCTTCACAAATTCCCAAACCGTGGCAAAAGTTTGGGAGTGGAGACAAGCAGCCAGTGCCTTCCCACAGCAGTGAGAGGTGGCCCTCAGACCTTGGGTTCGGTCTGAGCAACTTCAGCCCTGAGAACAAAAGGCAATTCGAAGCCCAGAGATAGGATTCACCAGCTGGTAAATGAACATTTGTGTGGGGAGCAAAACTCTGGGGCCTTGGGTGGGTTTTTTGCACCAAGGAGCTCGGGTTAAAATGTATTTTCATAGGAGCAGTGAGATGGTCTTCACCACCACCTGTAAAGAAGCCTGGGGAGCACAGTTCTGAGCACACACAAAACAGAGCTACCAGCAAATCCCAGGGGACTGAGGAGAAAAAGTTATGGTAAAGTTCCAGTTCATCACACACAGATCCAACATGCACTGGGGGAGGAGAGGAGCAGTTCCTAAAGGGGGCAACATCAGGGTGTCACGGCTTGAGGCACAGATTTGCTGCCCTGATGGAAAAATCCTGTAGAATTGAATGATAAGTCTGTGCACTTTGTGTGATCTACAGGGCTCGATGGCAGGGACACAGCGCTCCTTGTAGGGCTGGCCAGAAATCCTGGGGGAATGTTGTTTGGTTATTAATGGCTTTGTGCATGTGACAGAACATCCGCCAGCCCATTCCCATCCCCTCTCCCCTTCTCACTCCTCTCATCACCCTGCCCATGCCCCGTGCCCACGAGCGGGCAGGAGCCCCAAGGGGCACGAGTGTGTGTGTGTGCCCTGCAAAGCACCTCACACCATAACACAGAACCCTGCTGGCCTTTCCCCTCTATTAAATTCAACAGGATTTTTCCATTAATAGGCAAAAATGGCCCCGGGGATAGAGTTGTTTGCTGAATGAGAGCTGCTCCCTGGCAGAGGCACTGGCACTGTCCTTCTCATGAGAGCTTTTCGCATGAGTCTTTGGGGCAGACAGCTGTGCCCAGCTCCCTGGAAAGAGCAGAGCTAATGGGAACAGGCTGCCAGGTCAGCCAAGGACACCACAAATCCCAGAGGCAGCTCTAGGGAATAAGGCTGGTAGGGAGAAGGTGCAATGTCTCGACAGGGTACAGCTTTGTTTATAAACGAAGCAAATGGAGCAAACTGTACTTACCGCAATCTCAGTTACTAAAATATCAGTAATACTTCCCAACACTGTTACAAAATCAAAGACATTCCAGGCATCTCGGAAATAATTCTGCCAAATGAAAACACAGGGAGGGTTAGAGGGATCCAGGGGTTATTTTTCTCTTTTTTTTGTCCTTGTGGTTTGTTTCTTTGCTTGTTTTTAAATGCACGTCAGGAAATACGAGCATTTCCCATAGAGAGGGAACAGGTGGAAGGAAACAAGGAAGGCACATACCAGCACACCAAAGGCAATGATCTTCAGCACACATTCCATGGAAAACATGGATGTAAACACAATATTCAGGCATTTCAACATTTCTTCATATGCTTCGGGAGCATCGTAGAACTAAAGCAGGAGGGAAGAAAGGCTGTTACTGCAAGAGCAAGGACAGAGTGAAACCTCTCCCAGCTGACTTGCCTGTCTGCAAAACTCCACACTCGGGTTTTGTGCTCACTTTGAGCAACATTTGGGGTTACCACAAGTTATTCCTGTCTCTCTTCCTGACATACCATCCCAATGGGGCAGCTGGAGACAACCCCAGAGCTGGAGTTGCTGGTGGACATCTCCCTGTAGGCACAGCATGGACCATGAGGGAAAAGGAAGGGCATTTTCAAAACCAGAGGACGAGGGCAGAGCTGTGTTTCATTCCAGAAGACCCTAAAAATATGGTGGCCCTATGACTGTGAAGATGCTCTAAGCTAGCCAAGGGCTAGGAGGGGACATCATGCACAAGATGCATCCCCCTGCATCCCTCCCTCCTGAGCACTGTGGGTCACGTCCCAGAAATCTGGTGCTCTTGCAAAATTGGGTGATTTCACAGATTCATAGAATGGCCTGGGTTGGAAGGGACCTTAAAGCTCATCCAGTCCCACCCCCTGCCATGGGCAGGGGCACCTTCCAGTAGCCCAGGCTGCCCTAAGTCCCATCCAACCTGGCCTTGGACACTTCCAGGGATGGGGCAGCCACAGCTTCTCTGCCCAACCTGTGCCAGGGCCTGCCCACCCTCCCAGGGAAGAATTCCTTCCCAATATCCCATGTCAATCTCTTCTCTTTCAGTCGGAATTTCCCTTTGGGCATCCCCAAGACATGACCCTGCTCTGCAGCAGGAGCTCAGGACCTGCAGAGCCCACCTCCCACCCCACTGAAGGGGCTACGAGCCAAACCAGCACTGTGCAGAGGAACATTCCCAGGATCTCATCACAGCTACACCACCTCCCTTGGGCGACCAAAGTGATCCCACCAGGCAAATGAGGAGTGCTGGTTGTTCCTGTTGATCCCCCCCAGCTCTCAGGCTGAGGGCACGAGGCGTGTCCACCCAACACCACCCAAAATCACCAAGGTTCAGAAGAGCCCACTAACCTTCATCATGAGGACGATGGTATTGAGCGCGATCATGACCATGATAAAATACTCAAAGGGAGGGGACACCACGAATTTCCACATCTTGTACTGGAAGGATTGCTTGTTCTGAGGCATGTACCGGGTCAGGGGCTTGGCACTTATGGCAAAGTCTATGCAGGCCCTCTACAAAACAGAAATGGGGTGAAAAATGGCAGGAAAAGGGCTGGCAGCCTCCATCCCTCGGGAGATGGTTGGGAGAGCAAGCAGAGCATTCAGAGGATGGTGTTTCTAAGCGTTTCTTACAAAGTGAGTTCCTGGAAAATGCAGCACAGGATCCCCAAACCGTGATCAGTTTGGGTGGACCATGAACCCCCCAACACTCCTCTGGCTCCCCCAGTCCTAGGAGACCACCTCCCACCAGAGCCCAGCTCCTGGTAGGTCCCAATGCCTTCCCACTTAGGGAAGGGAGTTTTAAATCCATAGGCTCACTTTAGGATTTAGGATTCCTCCTGAGGGAAGGTTGTAGACACAGGAGGATGTTTAATCTAAAGTAAAGATGTTTGTAAAAAGCATTGTGAAACTCAGGTGTGTTGTCCCACCTGTACAGCTCAGAATGTTTCACAGAATGGGAACTGGACCCAACCAAAAATTACCCACCAAATAGCACAGGGTGAACTCTCAAAGACCTCCCTTAGCTGGCTATTTCTGTTCACATTATTATGAACATAAAACTGCATTAAAAATCGGTTTCTACCCACAGGAAGTTTTGTTTCTGGAGCATTTTCTCTTCATTTTCTCATTTGCAAAGTGTCATATCTCTGCAAAAATGCTTTTTTGCTCGGTTGAAAAACAACCTGGGTAAAGCATCTCTAAATATTCTGCTTTATTTTGGACTTTTTGATCATATAGACAAACAAGGAGCTAATTAGTAATTGAATAAAAATTCATCTCTTTTCATCAAAAAATCCGGTTCCAGTTGCAAAGTGCATGAAAAGAGATGGATCTTTGCCCAACAGGTCATTGAGGCTGTGGGACCCCTGATGAAGGATGTTGCAGATGCTGAAAATCTGCTGGGGTTCCGAAGGAAACCAGATGCATCCAGGGAAGGGAGATACACAGATGCCACTAACCAAAGGGAAAACGTGTTCCTGACCTGAGGAGTTGCTGGGCCATTCAAGAAAAGCCTCACATGTTCTCACCTTGGTCTCACACTCTTCTCAAGGGCTCTACTTTTGGCTGCTCTCAGGGGGAAAATCATCTCAGCCAGGCCCAAAACCAGCCTCAGAGAGGAGCTTTTTCTGGGCAGCCACAACTGTAGTTCAGTTTGGTTTCTAAAAGGTCAAAGATGTCTCCTTTCACACCTACATTCTGGAGCAAACATGGAATCCAGGGCTGCTTTGGGTTGGAAGGGACCTTAAAGATCCTCTGTCATGGGCAGGAACACCTTCCACTAGCCCAGGTTGCTCCAACCTGACCTTGGACACTTCCAGGATGGAGCAGCCACAGCTGCTCTGCCCAGCCTGTGCCAGTGCAGGTGGCTGTTCACTCTGAAGGTGTGGCCCAGGGTGTGACAATGGTGGCATTTGGGGGCTTTCCCTGCTTTGGTTTCTCTGCCAAACCTGAAAGCCAGTGAATTGTTTGGTCTCCACACCACAAACCCTCAGACAAGCACTGCTCTCCAGCCCCCCACGGCACAAGAGGGATGAGGAAGGGGCTTCCCCTGGGATCAAGGTGCTCTGAGCCCCCAGGTGCCAAGGGTGGATTCACAAGACGTGGGTACCTCGTTTTTCTCGAGGCTGCACTCTGACATCACTTTATCTCCTTGCTCTTGGAAGGTGATGATGATTAACGCCACAAAGATGTTCACAAAGAAAAAAGGGAAGACAACAAAATACACCACGTAAAAGATGGACATTTCCATCCTGTAGCCAGGGCTGGGACCCTGTTCCTCGTAGGTGGCGTCCACCGAGTGCTTCAGCACACTGCAAGCAAGGGCAGAGAGAGGAGAAAAGTCACCAAAAGTCACCGTGAAGCACCTCAAAGTCGCTCGCTGGCCTTCAGTCACATCCAGGGTTTACCACATATGCTCAGGTCAAACCTCTTCCCACCTATTATGGCTGGGAAGGAGTTTGCCTTGAGGATATTTTTATAGGAAACCCCTTTCTGGTCTCACCATTCTGGAGGATGGTGGAGATTTGCTAAGGACAGATCCAGTGATCCCCCCCTTTGGCCAAGGGGAGAGGATGCAGGTGGATCTGACTTCTCAAGGACAGATCCAGTGATCCTTCCCTTTGGCCAAGGGGAGAGGATACAGGTGGATCTGACTTCTCAAGGACAGATCCAGTGATCCCTCCCTTTGGCCAAGGGGAGAGGATACAGGTGGATCTGACTTCTCTTCTCTGGTCAGCAGGGGTGGAGTAGGAGTGGGAAAAGAAAGGTATTGATGATGTCCAAA
The DNA here is from genome assembly GCA_035222235.1 of Margarornis squamiger. Lineage (NCBI taxonomy): Eukaryota > Metazoa > Chordata > Aves > Passeriformes > Furnariidae > Margarornis > Margarornis squamiger. Next base: position 9,104,752 of record JAWWTY010000036.1, read on the forward strand.
TAGGGGAACACAGTGAGGGACAGGAAAAGGGAGGCTGATGCTGGTTTATTCCTTATTTGCCGAGTTGGAAGGACCCACAAGGGTATTTTGTGAAATAGCTGAAGGTGGAGGACAGGGAAGACCTGCCATGGAGAAACCCTGACCACGAGTTGCACTCCACGTGTCCCAGCAGAAACACGTGCCAAAATAAAGTCACATGCTGAACATTAAATACCATTTGGGGCTCTCATACCCAGCACACTCAGCACAGGCCACAATACTTTTCCTCCTTCATTTTCTTATGTTTCCATGAGCAATTTGACACCTGACAAAGGTGGGCAAGTCCAAAAGCCTGAAGCAAGTACTACAAACTGCCTGAGCACCAGAAGAACACCAAGAAAAAACACAGATTCACCCAATAACCACACAAAGGAAAGAAAAGCTTAGCTGACAAAAGACTATTCTCCTTTCCCAGGTCCCTCAGAGCTGTGGGAATGTGCCTTTAGGTCCCCACTCACTGAGCCTGCCAGGCCAGGTACTCACGTTGGCCACCCTTCCCCTGTGGACACGGTGAAGAGCGTGAGCAGAGCCCAGAGCACGTTGTCATAGTGGAACTCGTATTTTTTCCATTCCCTGGGCTGTGCCTCCACCTCATTTTTTTCATAATCGAGGTACTGACCCCTAGGAAGAAGAGAAATGAGGGAGTGAAACCAAAGCAGCCATTTCTGCTGAGTCACTGAGGAGCATCGAGAAGCACAGCCTGACTGTGCCGTGGACTGAAGACAAAGGGACAGCCCCCAGGTCTGAGGGATGTCAAGGCCAATTTTGGAGCCATTTTTAGCCACAGGAACTGGATCTGAGGTCTAGACATGAAAGAAATTGTAATCAGGGCATTCGTTCATTCATTAGGCAAAGGCAGCAATTAACAGCTGGTCCCCAAATCGTCTGACCCCAAAGACAACTCTGCTGCTTGATGGTTCCTCCTTCAGGGTCGGATCTAACTCTCCAGTGGGTCCAGCCTTTAGGGCATGAGGGACTTGGTATCTGGAGAGCTCCCCTCCAAGCCACACTCTTGTGCAATTCCACATCTTTCCATAACATCTTTACATCATTCCAAGGAAGTGCTGCAGTGCCAGCCCCTGTGCCTGCTGGGATCCCACCAGGGACATGCCCTGCGGGGACAAGGCAGCAGGAGAGGGACAGGCAGGGCTGCACAGTGCTGAGGATGTGCTTTGGGTGCCAAGAAAAAAGGCAAATGAGGAAGATGCACCTTGTGGTAACACACCTTGAGCCTGCTGCAAAGGGCAGAGCATGACAGGGCTTTGAAGATATTCAATATTGTCCCTTTCCTGGCTAATTCGGAGCTCTTTAACTTCCTAAGCGACTCATTATTTATTCAGTGTGTTTTTCTAATTCCTGTGAGTTCTAAGAATCGAGGCAACAGGTAGGAAGTGGAGTCACACCATCAAAAACACTTGTCCTAAAAATCCCACCTTTTAAAGGAGCTGATTCCCCCGTGTCCTTGAGCATTTGGGGAACATCAGAGCCGGGAAAGGCACAGCTCTTAAACAGGGACAGGGAGAATTCACCTCCAGGGTCACTGTGCTGGGGTGTTGCCCTTTGGGACAGCCTGAGGAGCTGCTGCTGGAGGAGGAAAGTTGCTGCCCACCCTGCCCCTGCCCCTGCCCCTGCCCCCAGCTGTACCTGCAGTCCTTCTCCAGCTCCTTGGACTCGTCAGTGCAGTAGAAGAATCTGCCCTTGAAGAGCTGCACAGCAATGACGGCAAAAATGAACATGAAGAGCATGTAAACGATGAGGATATTGAGGACATTCTTCAGGGAGTTCACCACACAGTCAAAGACAGCCTGGGCAGGGAGGAGAGCAAGGTCAAGGGCTTGGAAGAAAGGAAAAGTTCATCCAGAATCTTGGTATCCATCTAACCACACTTCATACACTCATGGAATCACTGGTTTGGGGTGGAAGGGACCTTAAAGCCCATCCAGGGCCATGGGCAGGGACACCTTCCACTAGCCCAGGTTGCTCCAAGCCCCGTCCAACCTGGCCTTGGACACTTCCAGGGATGGGGCAGCCACAGCTTCTCTGGGAATTCCATGGGAGCCCCTCCCCACTCCCACAGGGAAGAATCTCTTCCCCATATCAAATCTAAATCCCTCTCACCTGGGAGTCATTCCCCAGCCCACAACCCATGGATGGGGTCATGGACACCAAAGGTTGACCAAGAGCCAAACACATCTCAAAGCTGGGAGGAGTAACTCCAGCTTCCTTCATCTCCTGCTTTCCTGGCAAGTTTGGCCCTGCCACTGAATTTTCTGGTGTTGCCCATAAGATTTATAAACACAATCACAGCTTGTCAGGATAAATATTGGCCCTAAACAAACATTCTGGAATAAAAATTGCACTTGTGTTCACTTTACTCCCAGTGGAGCAGCAAAACCTGTTAGACTAATAGGGAACATATACCAGATACCAACCAAATGCTTGGAATGATATTCTTCTAAAGGACTGTCTATCAAAATGCAGTGTGACTAACCCTGTCAGCTCGTGTCACTTCTGAACTCCCTGCAAAGGACTTCTCAAATACATTCAGTGCTCGGTTATCTCTCCCTGATTCATTGTTCCAAGTGATTTGCAGTTTCATTTTAGTCTGAGAAGTTTGTCATAGTAATAATAATAATAGGAATGGAGTGGCCTCGCTGCCCAAGCTCAGGGTTTGTACAGTCCTGCTCCTGTTTCTGTGAATGGAAGTCACACAATTACACTCCTGATGCAACCCAGAAACGCTGAATTCAAACACTGGGATGTCTCTGATTAGCCCAAAAATGCTGCTGATTGCTGCACACAAAAATTGAAATCATTTTGAAGACTTTTAATCACAGAATGATGGAATTGTTTAGGTTGGAGAAGATCTCCAAGATCAAGTCCCCAGCACTAACCCATGGCCCCAGGTGCCACATCCACATGTTCTTTGAACACCTCCAGGGCTGGGCACTCCAAACCTCCCTGGGCAGCCCCTTCCAAGGCCTGACCACCCTTTCCATGGGGAAATTCCTCCTGCTGTCCCCCCTGCCCCTGCCCTGGCCCAGCCTGAGGCTCTTCCCTCTCCTCCTGTCCCTGTTCCCAGGGAGCAGAGCCCGACCCTCCCCTGGATCCATCAGGGACTTACAGAGCCAGAAGGTCCCCCCTGAGCCTCCTTTTCTCCAGGCTGAGCCCCCCCAGCTCCCTCAGCCCCTCCTGCTGCTCCAGCCCCTTCCCCAGCCCTGTTCCCTTCCCTGGACACTCTCCAGCCCCTCAATGCCTTTGCAGTGAGAGGTCCAAAACTGACTCCAGTTCTGTTCACAAGCACCGTTTGTGCCTCACATAAAGATTTCTGAGTATTTCCTTAGAAATGGTAAAATCACTGTATAAAACAGCTTAAAAATAAGGCAGAGATTCAACGAAAAGCTGGTGTTTGGGTCCTGCTGCAGGACTGAGCTACTGTGACTCTTTTTTTTCCCCCCTCAGAGCTTTATATTTTAAATTCCTTCACAAATGAAGACCACTTTCTGCATTGTTCAGCATTAATGTTCCTTATCTTTTCAGAGAAATGCAGTGTGCATAAAATCCAAATTATTTCGGCATGAATGGTGGGCAAGGACAAAAGCAAACCTGTGGAAGAGCTGGCCCTCATTTTGATGGCAAACCAGGAACTGTCAGACCGTTTCAGCCTTGCAAAAGCACCCACTGTTTTTCCCCCCCCATCTCTCAGAGAATATTCAAGAATTCCTAAAGCTCAGAAATGATTGAATTGAACTCCTTCCATTCTCTGCTGTGGCTCCAGGTGGTGGGGAGATGGTGTTGAATGAGCAACCACCACTGTGTTTGTTTTCTTCTGTAGCTCAGTGCCCTAGAGGTGGAAAGGCAGAGCTCTAAACCCCTGCCCTCTGGATTATTTACTAGAAAGATGAGCACACTAAAACTCCTCACACAGCAGTAACATCTCTCTTTTGACAGCCCGTGGAAAATCCTGCAATATTCATGTTGAGTTCTCCAGGGAAAGTCAAACACTCCAACCCCCATTTTCTCCTGGATCATTTCTAAGAGCATCCCACTTACGAGCTCTAATTTAATTTATTTGAGGGTTTGTTGTTGGGTTTTTTTTTTGTTTCCTTTTTTTTAGAAGTTTTATTTTCATGTGGATTCACAGTAATTCATAACATTGCCCACAATGTTTGCAAAAGAAACAAGTGTTTGACATTTGCTAAACATCTGCACGGCTATTTTTACTAATCTGGCAAAGAGATTAATTGCAACAAAATAAAAGGAACGGAAATAACTTGGGTTGAGTCCATCAGCTTCTACTCAGATCACTCCCAAAGCTCCAGAGAAGGAAAATGTGGGGTAATTTTCTAACCTTTAGTTTTGGCAGCCTCTTGATGGTTTTCAGAGGTCTGAGGACCCGCAGAACTCGCAGGGACTTGATGGTGTTGATGTCCTTGCCTTTGGTTCCTCTGCAAGGGATAAAAGGCACAAGAACAACAGAGGGAATCATTTGGTCCTCAGGTCACCAGTTCAGGTCTTTAGAGGTACCCAGTGTGGTTTTGATGCTGGAATTGGTTTGGTGTGGGGGGTTTTTTTACAGGTTTTGGGTCCATCCTCACCATGGCTGCAGGTGAGACGTGTCCATCGGGGCAGGACATGGTCCTTGCAGTGCTCACCACACCAGCCTTCACTCACTTCCCAGCTACTCACCGAGCTTCCCCAGGGACTGGGGCCCTTCCTGCCCTGACTCCACACCCAGGGCAACAGCTCCTGCTGCAGCCTCCAGGAGAGGGGGCTCAGCACGTCCATCCCAGCCCCAGGAGAAGGGACAAAGTGACACTTGGCTCTCTCCTTCCTCCCAAGCAGCTGAGTGAGGCAGGAGGGGGTTTCTCGGTGCTCTTCTCTGGCAGGACCATTGTGCCTGGACAAGCAGTGCCCAGAGGGGACAGGAGCCTTCCTGGTGAGGGCCAGAGCTCTCCTCCTCAGCCTTGAGTGTCTCCTGGAGGACATGCTACCAAACCCATGCAGGGCCATGTAATATTGCAGCATATTACATGCCTGGAGTAGTGCTGGGGCAAGTTCCCACTTAGGCATGCAGGTGCTGCAAGTCACATTTTGGGTTTAGGTTTGCTTAAAACTCAGTGCAAGGCTCGAGAACGTTCCTCTTGTTAACACTGAGAGGGGTTTAGGGGAAGGACAGAGTTCCTGTCCTCGTGCACTTCCAAAATAAATATCAAAAGAAATAAATAAAAGACACAGTTACATCTTCTTCCAACCCAACAGCAACACAATGACATTCCCCTCCATTTCATATGAAGTGAAAAATGGGATGGAAATCTGTTAACAGAGTTTTATTCATGAGTGTAGGTTTGGGTCTGGGAGTGTACTGAGGGAACACAGGTGTGAATGAGGAACATGTGGAACAGATGCTGCTTCACCTATTCTGTGCCCTCCCAGCTTGCTCCTTCCCCACGAGGAAAGGAGGAGGAGTGACCCCAGAGACCCAGAGGAGGTTTGTGCAGGGCCTGCAGAGCTCCCCCCACCCTGTGCCCCCCAGCCCTCCACGCTGTGCCAAGGGAGAAGCACCCAGAGGCAGAACCCACCCGGTTTCGTGGCTGACTGACCTTGCCCACCCCTGGAAAGTGTCTTTTTGCAACGAATCCACTGCCAAAAGACTAAGAACTCCCTACTAACACTGTGCTACTCCATACCAAGCCAGGAACAGCCATCCCTTCTCCTCTCCAGTCCCTTTCTCCAACTACCAGGCACTGCAGTTGTCCTGAGACCCAACAAGCTGGGAGATACAGGGATTTTTGGAGGGCCAGTGCCATCTACATTGAACACAAACTGCCTTTCCAAAGGATTTAAGGGGAGGAGAGTGGGAACAGGATCTCTCCCATCTTCCAGGACTGCTTTAGGGCCATTTGAATCCATCACAGGTGGATGCTGACTGCTGGCATGGCTGTAAATCCAAGTGATGGAGCTCATTCTCACAGAGGTACAGGACTGATCCAATGCCACGAAACATCTATTATATACTTAAAAGAATGTTTAATTCTCATTAGAAACCCTTCAGTGTGTTCTAGATGAAGCAGACGCTGCCAACAGAGCTTTCTTTTCAGGTTTTAGCAGAGCTGAAGGTCTGGCCCACGCTTGGCTTTGCATATTTGCTTTCAGCTCCCCAAGTCGCAGCAAGCCCCGTCCCTGCCGTGGTCTCTGCAGCCACCTCCATGTCCCCAGAGCCTCCAGCTGAGCCATCCAGGCTGGAGCTCCCCTGCTCCTCTCTCTGAGCCATAGCACTGCCCTGGCTGCAGAATAATTCATTCAGCCTCTCAGGGAGGAGAATCAGTGGCAGCAGGGAAGGAGAAAGGGGGGAAGGAGATACCAAAGGAGAGACCAGGTGGCTGGACCAGCCTGTCCCCAGGACTGATGGTCACCCATCCCCTCGGCTGCCCCTGCTGCTCCCTCCACATGATCCCCCCAAGGAAATCACTTGCATTGCTCCATGTTTCCCAGGGTTGATCTCCAGGAGGAAAAGGGAGCTGAGGAAAGCAGAGGTGGGAGAAGCTGAAGGCCACGTGGAGTGAAAAAAAGAGGTGGGACGTCCATCCCAGAGCTCCACTCAATTCTCCATCATTCTTGGCCACGTTTCTGCTTTGCAGATTAACACACAGCCCAGAAACCCCAAACACTCCCACGTGGTGTCTGTCACTGCTCCTGATTCCAGGAGACCTGGACACCTCCACCCCACTGCCAGGCACCTCTGCTAATTAACAACTGCACTAAGAACTCGGGGAAGGGGAGTTCCACACGAGAACCCTGCTCTGGTCTCACAGGGGCAGCCCCACTGCTGAGGGCTTAATATTTGTGGGGAGGTCAGAGAGACCTTCTGGGGGGCAAAGCAAATCCCTGCTCCTGTTCTTCCCTGGCCCGGGAGGTGTGGGGTGACTGCACTGAGGGCTGGGGGGTGAAGGGCAGACAGCTCCAGTCACACACAATTCCTTCTGCCTCACTGAAGGACACTAAGAAGGGCTGATTTCTTTTTTTTTTCCCAGTCAGGCACTTAAGCAAATAAAGAGCGTGAGCCAATTAAATGTTAATGGGATTTATGCTTGAAGCCATAGAGAGAATCCTGGAAAAAGCCCTGATTCCTTGTCGCAGGAAGGGTCCTGCTGGAGGAGAAAGCTTTTCCAATGGCCTGGTGCTCTGAAGTGGAGTGATGCAGATTGCATTTTAATTAAAGGGACACTCTGCAATGATTTCAGCCTCTCAAATCAAACCCCGAGGGTCGTTTGGGGGGGTTTAAGAACCCCCTCTACCAATATCGGGGTTTTTTTCATTGCTTTAATACAAAGCCAGATGTGCCACAACATAAAAGGTGCAGATGGAAATAGGATTCAGTCAAAAGGTGTATCCAAGCACACATTTGACCTGAATATTCCTCACAACGAAAATAAATTGCCGTGGAAGGGCAAGATCTCAGCTGAGTGCAGAATAACAACCACAAAATTCCGAAGGGCACAGCATAAAGACAGGCAGCAAACAGCAGGCTTTAAAAAATAATAATAATAATAAAAAGAAGAGTTTCATTAATAAAAAAATGGCATGAGATCAATTTTAGTTGCGTTAGGCCAGTTCTGGTTCTTCCCTGACAGTTTGCTGCTCATTTATTTAAAACACTCAAAACATTTTAAAAGAGCTTCACAAAGCCTTTCCACCCTCCTTTAATAAATCAAAGAGCCTTTAAAAATTGAAGAGCTCTTTCAAATGGAAGCTCCTTGTTTCTGTTGCTCCTGCCAGCAGCTCTGGTTTCACACAACACTTCTCAGACTCGTGGCATCCAAAACTGAGAGCCGGGTGGAGCCACCGCCTTCTGGCATTGCCCCAAAGCCCCAAGGCACCCTGGAGAGGAAAGGAGGTCCCACAGCTCTGCCCAAACACAAAGCCACCCTTCTGCTGGCTCTGAGAGCTCTGCTTTCCTGGAGAGAAGAGAGGATGGAGCACCTCATTCCCTGGGCCACATCAAAGCCCATCCTTAGTGTTGCATCCCTGCAGGGGAGGAGCGCAGGCAGCCCCTGCCCTGCCTGCAGTGAGGGCAGAGGTGGCACAGCTGTGCCCCCCATGCTGTGCCCACAGCAGAGCTGTGCTGCACTGCTCTGGCAGCAGCGCTGCCACCTCCTTGCAGAGCATTAAAGACAACTTTTGGAAGCTCCTTCTTTGCGAGTTGCCCCCCGCCAGCCTCTCAAAAAGCTCTTTGCACTCTGTTTTCCTGTCAAGTACTTTTCCCCAGTGGCAGAGCTGGGCTGCTTTGCCCAGGCTGCACTAAGTTAGTCCTGAAGCTTCCAGCACTGCTGGTTAGAGGTGAAATCCTCTAAAAGAGGATCAAACTGCTGCTTCAAACCCAGTTCTTAAGATTTCCATGCAACTCCCCCATCAATGAGGTACCCACCACGTCATCCCCTCAGATCCTTTTGCTACAAATCTATCTGCATATGTTTTCTGTCTCTCTGGTCAAGACTCTCTGGGCTCTCTAGTCTGCTTTTATCTCTGCCTAAAGAAAACTGGGATGAATGAGGATTGTTAAGGGAAAATACATTTCACTGGATAATGAGTAATAAAGGGACGAAGGAGTCGATGCAATGGGTGGAACATGGTTTGTCTCCACAGTGGCAAGTGTTTGACAGGCATAACAGTGCAGCAAGAGACAGGAAGAACATATTACCCCATGAAACTCCTAGAGAGAGATTCCAGCAAGGAGAAGACAAAGAAAGAGCAGAGTCAATGACAAACAGAAACATCAGTGCCCCCCTGCACACAGAGATTCCCCAGCCCCACAACCACCGCTCAGCATCCAGGGGAATGACCAAGGATCAGCCCTTCCACTCAAAGGGCAAATAAATTCCACTTGTGCCCTCACCCTCCTGCCCCTGGGGAGGTGGAACCTCGACTGTTTTGGCAAATGCAGTTTGGTTGGCCAAAGGGCACCAGGGCATTCTGTGCATTCTGGGCATCTCAGCCCTTTGGTGCTGTTGCAAACACACCCAAACTCTGCTGCTCTTCATCAGCTCTTTCTGCCCAGCCAGGGCTGATGGATTTTCATGACAAATTTGCCTGGTTTGCTCTAAACTCCTTTATTTCTATTTCCCTCAAGACTAAAACATGTCTGTGTGTTTGTGGCATGTTTATCTGTAGGAAAGGAAAGGAATTTCTCTCTGAAATGCATTGCTAAATGGAAGACAGCTTATTATCAGCATAAGTGTTATTGTTTCTAGCATCTAAGTTTGTTTTTTTTTTAAATTTATGTATTTATTTTTGCATATTTCAATTGGTTTACATATTTTTAACTCCATTTGAGCACAGCACAGCTTCTAAAGAGCCACAGAAAGAAAGCAGACCAGTAGGTGGCTGGAGAGGCTGAGATGGGTTTTATGAATCTTGCAGCAATGACTGATACCATCTCCTCTGCTTAAATAAATCCAGGCTGGTGCAATATTCCAGCTGGAAGCATTTCAGGGAGCTCTGTTATTCCAAGGTTTTCAGTGATGTGTCTGTTCAGCAAGAAGTTGGTTCACATCCCCTTCACTGGGCAGCAAGGAGGTCAAAAACATGACTTAAATCACACCTTCCAGGGGGTAATTGTGTTTTCTTGCAAACAAAGTGGTAACAGCCACTTGCAATGTATTTATAGATGTAAGTGGTGGGTGACAGCGCTGTAGGGTTTGCTAGGAAAAGCCAGCTGACCAAACAACAGGGATTATCCAGCTGATTCCCCAAAAGTCCATCTCCAGGATTATCAAAATTCAGTGTGTCTGTCCACTTTAACCAAAAATATGTTGGGGCAAAGACAGGAGTCTCTACTCAGTTTGCATGTGAGTAGGTCTGAGACCTGTTATTATTCATAACTGGAACAGACAGCAAATAATCTCCTGGGAAGGACTGAATTCCCAGCTCTTGGGTGAGACCAGAGGTACTCCCTGAACTGGATGTCAGCACTCCCTGCCTTCTGAAACATGGATGTGGAGCAGAGGGTACAGAAATCATCAAAATCAACGAGAAAACTCACATTCTTCCAAGCCTCCCCATAGGTTTGTTTGACTTTAATCAAGTAAACAGGCAGGTTTTATGCATTCCCTGGCACCCCCCTGCTCAGTGCCCACTCAAAGGGCAGACAGAAGCAGCTTGGGGCTCTGTTAGAAAGCACAGGCAGGGGATGCAGAATTCATTTCTTTGGAGGCTGATGAGGTGCTGTTGGATATTCATGGCCCACCCTGAGCAATGGAAAACCTGAGCACGAAAAGGCTGCGAAAGATTAAAAATGATTCGTTTGAATCTGTAACTTGAGCAAAAGGAAACCTTGTTCAAAAGGAAACCTGGGTCAAGGAGAAGATGTTTCCAAGGCAAAGCCTGGTGTTTGTTCTCACAGCACATGGCCTTGTTCTGAAGGGCTCACAAAATGCTCCTTTTTTCTCCCAGTCTGCCCTGAAAGTCTGAATTCCTAATGGGAAAAGGGGAATTCTCACTGAACTGCACACGTGGGGAATGTTGTTTTGCAAAGTAATCCTTGTGACTCTGATTATTTTACTTTTCTGTAACTCTTCCATTCAAAGGAGCTCTGTTAACTTGCTAAATGCTTTTTAAGTGACTTTTTCTCAGTCTGCCCACATCCAGTTCTAAAAGCTCTTCTATTCCATGTGCAGGGAAACTAAACCCCACATAAGTCTAGTCAAGCTTAAAAAGCAGATTGGTTTTGGATGTTAAATTTTAGGTAAGCAAGATATTCACCAGCCCTGCAGTTCCATCTCAAGTTTTTCTGATAACAGAGCACTCAGCTCCTCCAAAAACCTGATTTCTAATGAATAGGGACAAAGTGTTTAAAGAGAGGAGGGCAGCAGCCCTTTGATAAACTTATGTTGGACATGACTTTCTCCAAACCCCAAATAATTCTTTAGAGATATAATTTAATCTAATAATCGTGGAGGATCAGGAAGGGAAAGGCCAGATCCCAATAGCCCCAAATGTCACTTCTCAGCTGGCTCCAAAATCAAACAGACAATGTCAAGCCCATCCCCTTCAGTCCATCCACTTCATGGTCTTCTTTTTTTTTAATTCAGCATTTGCCACGAAAAATAGAAGATCTAGAATACAAATATTAATGTGAAAGGAATTTTGACGCCTCAGAAACTGAAAAATTCCTTCCCAGAAAGGACCCAGGGACTTTTTGTGCTGCAAAGGACAAGGCAGCAGAGCAAAGAGGAGCAGGGGATGAGCTTCAAAATCCCTGCCAGTCTAAAATAGACAGGACACACTCCTGTGGTTCCCTGACAAAGGTGAATGCTTTTCTCATTAGCAAATAAAACACTGTTCATTCTCATTAGCAAGTTAAACAATTTCCTCTCCTCTAATCGAGGTGTGAACAAACAGGTGAGTGGAGTCTGGGCATGGGCTGCTAAACATTCCTGTAATTGCTCAAGGCTCATTTAGCAGCAGATTAAACTGGCCGAGCCCTGCAGGCTCTTTCCAGGTCATCTCCTATTGTTTCTCAGGAAACAGCTCTCTCCATGGCCCAGAAATACAGGTGGAAAATTCCCTTCCATCATCCAGCTCTGAAGAACCTGCATTGCTCTTCCTGTGGCTGTATCTGAGAAAAATGCTCAGCTGAAAAGTTAATCTTCATTTTTTGAACAGCAATTCCTCCGTGTCTGCTGCTCAAAAATCTTCCAGGGTATTAAAGAAACGCTTGGAATGTTATTTAATGTCATAAATAGAGAGCTGTGTTTGAGACTGTGGAAATACAAGTTCCCTGACTGAGAGAGGAGAAAAGAGGAGGGAAATACCAAGGTCTGTGAACCAGAAATAGCCACAACTGCAGAACTAATGTCTTGCAAGGAGTTCACTGAGTTATCAACTGATTTCATTAACTACCTTCTCCCAGTGAGAGCAGTTCTTACAACAATTGCCTGCAGACACTGGACTGCCACGAACTGTCACAGGATGTTCTTGAAAAGAAATTGGCCACAGTCACAAAACTCTTGGCTTAACATTTGAATGAGCAGGGAATGGAGTCCCCCTAAAGCTGGAGAATTTTCAAGAGGATCAACAACACAAATTCAGCTGGTTTGATTTTTTTCTTCCCCCCCCCAGCTATGAGATGAAAAAGGGCAGAAACTGAGCATTTCACTGAGAAATGGGGCCACAAACATTGTGTATCCACTCTCTCTGTGCCAGGTCCTGCCTCTGCCCTGGGATTATTCCCTACAAATTGGGATTGAAGGGAAAGGTACTTACGAGAAGGCAAATGCCACCAAGGCCCCACTGACCACAATGAAGTCCAGGATGTTCCACAGGTCACGGAAATAGGAGCCGGGGTGGAGTAACAGCCCCAGGTCGATCATCTTGAGAGGAAACACAGGAAAAGAAAGAGTTTTAATAAAACCTGCACCAAATCAGCACTGCCAAGGTACAGGAGAGTGCTCTGGATCAGGTGACCCTTCACAAACGTGGAGATACCTGGCCAAGGTGCTCCTCTCTAAGAGGCACAGAGAGCTCTGCCAAAACCAAAGCTCAAGTCAATAAACCATAACCAAGGAAGGAGCAGCCACTGCAAGCCAGGATTCTCTGCACAGAAATGATTAACCAGGGTTTATTCTGCATCTCTTTTGCATCTTGCTGTGACAGTAAAACCTGGCTCCTTCCTTACCCCAGGAATAAATCCTGACTTTCTTAGGATTGTGCTGTCTGGGAAGTTACTGCCCCACAGTCTTAGCAAAAGCTGTCATTCTGCTGAGCAAAGGGAAAAGATAACTCCTCAGTTTTCTGAAACATGACAGCAAGAATCAGTTGCTATTAATGTTCCTGATCAGCACCAAAGCAGGAGGGAAGAAGCAGACACAGGTCTGTCAGCTCCTGTGTCTTTACCCACACACATCTGGCATTTCTTATCCTCTTACACAGCCACATAAGGATATCTTTATTTTCCTCCATAAATTGTGAGATTAAAGAATCCAGGAGAGCCACGACACAAGGACATCTGGCTACTTCTGAGAGCTGTGCCCATCATTTGCCACCTCTCCAGGCACTCTAGGAGCTCTGTCCTGCTCCACCCTCTCTCCAGCCTCCCAGAAGGACAGGAATGTAAATCTAAAAGAGGAGGTGAATCTTTGTGCTTGGAAATATTCCTACCTTGATCACCATCTCAAAGGTGAAGACACCTGTAAATATGTAATCCAGGTATTTCAGAGCCTAAATGGGAAAGAGAACTGTGTTAGGGAAGGCCACACATGTAATAACACAGAAGCAAAGGGTAAAACATCCCTTCCAGCAGTGGTTTATTGGCTGTGATGGGTGAACAGGATCTGACAGGAGCTTCTCAAATAATGTAGGCACGACATTTAAATCTGCTTTAAACCAGCTGATTTAAAGAGCAACATTTTCCCCAGTCCTTGCCAGATTCCAGCCAAGGCTGGCTTCGGTGCACCTGAATTTCTGGCAGCTTTAAGAAGGAAGAACATTTGAATATCCTTTCCTGGAGAGCTTCTTCCCCAGCCCCTGTGCAGCAGCCTGTGTTTATCTTCTCTGGCTGATGACAATATCATCAAAGACCTCAGGAGAGTAAGAGAGTGATGAAATCCTTCTTGGGAAATGGATTGCACACTTATTAAGGATGAGGAAGAGAGATTGCTCGTTACTGATGTGGGGATTTGTGGATTCTCCTCTGGAAAAAGCTGATCCTGAGCTGATTGAGGAGCAGGAGGCCAGGCCAGGCAGCTCCTGCCCTGCACCAGTTCAGCTCCTTAGTGTGTTCAAGGGCTGGGTGAACACAAATTCCTTCATCACAGCCTGGGAAATGCAACCCCAGTCCCTGAGGGTGTCCCAGATATTAATCAAGTCTGTGGGTGGGATGCACCTCTTTAAGCAGTATCAGAGAATGAAACACAGTGAGAGGGTATTAAGTCAATGTAGATACAGAATCACTGAGGCTGGAAAAGCCCTCCAAGATCACCAAGACCAACCTTTGACCAAACACCCCCCGTGCCCACTAAACCATGTTGCAAAGTGCCACATTGACTTGCTTTTTGAACACTCCCAGGCGTGGTGACCCCCCCACTGCCCTGGGCAGCCTCTCCCAATGTTCAACCCCCCTTCCAGTGAAGAAACTTCCTAATATCCAACCCAAACCTCTCCTGGTGCAACTTGAGGCCATCAATATCACGTGATATCCACACACTGCAACTAACTACACTGCTGAGTCCAAAATTCCTTGCACTTTCTGTCCTTAAGCTTCAGTTCTGCCAACTCCAGTTTCTCCATGTAACCATAACCAGCTCTCTGCCAATTCCTCATGGGAATGTGCTTGAAATAAGCCACCCAGCTTCTCCAAGAACTCTCCTGGGCTTCCTGCTCTCGTGGGAAAGGTGGCACACTTCTTGCAACAGCACCCATCTCCAAAAATCCAAACAAGTTTGGTTTGCCACCCATGGACAAGTAGATTCCTTACTAATTCTTGGAGGTTTCTACCATGCCCCACCAAGATAAAAAACCATATCTAGTTGTACTTCCCCAAGCTCTGCTCTGGCAGGAACAGGGGATCTTAAGGCCATGCCCCTCTCCTGGAAGTGTCCAAGGCCAGGTTGGACAGGGCTTGGAGCAACCTGGGCTAGTGGAAGGTGTCCCTGCCCATGGCAG
>JAWWTY010000036.1:9130966-9144456 GCA_035222235.1 Margarornis squamiger
ATTCCCTGTGTCCTGTCCCTCCATCCCTTGTCCCAAGTCCCTCTCCAGCTCTCCTGGAGCCCCTTTAGGCACTGGAAAGGGCTCTCAGGTGTCCTTGGAGCCTTCTCCTCTCCCCAGCTCTCCCAGCCTGGCCCCAGAGCAGAGGAGCTCCAGCCCTTGGGGCATCTCCATGGTCTCCTCTGGACCTGCCCCAGCAGCTCCATGTCCTTCCCATGCTGGAGAGGCCAGAGCAGGACACAGCACTCCAGGTGGGATCTCCCCAGGGTGGATTGGAGCAATTCCCAAGACATGCAACAAATCCAGACCCAGCACCACGAGGTGTCCGTGGCCACAATTCCCCAAGGACAGTCAAAGCATTCCAAGGTGCTGCTGCTTTGGGGTTTGGTGGCAGCTGAACCCCCTGTTTGTGCTCAGCTCTGAAGGGATGCAGAGCTCAGAATTTTACTGTTTTCTGCTCGAGTTTTTCATCCCAGGATGGTTTCACCCTCCCTGCTGCTCTAACAATACAAATTTCCTAATTGTTTTCTGCAGAAGTAAATCACATGCTGGTCCCAGAAGTGTGAATTCAAGGGTTGGTTGTATCCAGAGAATATTTCTTCTGTCTCGAGTCATCTCTCTGCCCTTCAGACACAAGATCCCTTTCCAGACATGGAGATTTGGTTGGTATTTCAGTTATGAATTTTGATCACATAATTGCAGGCTCAGTAATAAATAACAGGGTGAGAGAGTTAAAAGTGGAAGTTAAAAACCAGATTGCTGTGGCTTCATTTAACAAAAAGCACACTGAGGTTAAATATGTGGGGCATTAAGTTCTCCTAAAGCACAGGCAAATTACATGGATTTTAAATTATCTCTTTCCTCTGAAGTGTTGAAGCCCATTCTGGCCAAAGCACTTCAAAGTCCCACCATAAACTCCAGACTTTTGATAAAAACCGAGACAAAACTCATCAAGGAACAAAGTCACAGCCCCTTTCTTGCACTGTGAGGGTGGAAATAAAGCCCAGACAGTGAATATACAAAAGCAAGCGATAAAGATCAAGAATAATTTGGGATCTTGGCTGAAAAAAATGACAAATTCCTCCTGGGAGAAGATATTTAAGGTTTTTCATTTCCCTCTGTGTGATATCAGCCTGTCTAGAGCTGGGTTTGTGCAGCAGAGACAGGCTGTGAGGGTTGGGGTGGGAAAGAAGGAACTGGGCTGGGAAAGGAAACTAAGTTTTATTCTGGAATTAAAAAAAAATAAATTGGCAGGTTCAAGTCTTCAGCACTTTCGGGAAAAAATCATCCCCACTTTGGGAAAAAGTGGCTCTGCCTTTATTTCCCATCCTAGAAATTGCCTTAAAAACACAATTTGTCATGAGTGGCACTTCTGGATCCTGTTAGAGAGAAATAATCAACAACAGCAACCCAAAGGCACTGAATGCAGCACGGGGGATTTCCTCACCCATTGCAATACAAGGATCCCTCTGAAAATCCAGCACTCTAAGTCCATCCCATTGGAAAAATCCAACACAGTTACTCCCTTGGCTCTGCTATTGCCTCTGTACATATAAATGGGTTGCCAGTCTCAGGATGTATTTTAGATAAATGCTGATCCACTTAAAGAACTAGAGCATGTCTCTCTTTAATTACCTCTCCTCAGTGAATGAAAAATGTATTTTGTGCTTCTTGCATTGCCCCCATCACAAATTTGTTAGAGCACTGAAGGCTGGAATTACCACAAGAAAATGACTCACCTTGATTGTATTTTAATTTTTTTAAGTAACTAGCTCGGGGATTTTGTCTCTAATTTCTTACCAATTTAATTTATTATTTTATTTTTAAATAATCAAAGAAAGGCCATGGAGAAACCCCAACCCTCTGGATCTCCAAAGATTTTGGAATAAGCTTTGTCCTTTCAGAACAGTGGCTTTGCAAATCCTGGTTCTCAGTGATATCAAAGGCATATTATTATACTGTCGGGGCGACCAAAGGGATTTAAAGGAACGAGGATTTTTTGCACCTTTTAAAAGCTCTTTTTGATGAGCAGATTACTGTTCAACTTCCATCTGTGCTCAGAAATGAGAGCTCTTCTCTGCTCAGTGTAATCACAGCAAAGCACTCCCAGTGGGGAGAACCAGAGGGATGTAAAAGCATCCTGAACCTCTCCCAGTATTCCCCCAGGGAATGGGAAGCCACAGCACCTGCCTGGCCCTGGGAGGACTTGTTCCAGTTTACCCATTTGGCTTTGAAACAACCCCCCCCTTTTCTAACCATGGCATTTACACGGAGTAAATAAGACCTCCAGATGCTTCAGGGGGGCTCTGCTGATGCTCTGTCACCACTGGGACTTTTACACATTGCACACTTTTCTGGGCTTCAATCTTTTCTTTAATCCAAACAAGGGGCTTCGGAGGAAATGCTCTTTTTTCCCTCGCTGAGAAAAAAAAGTGCCCACTCAGCTCATCCATCAAAAGCAGCCCTGGTTTCCATAGGAAATTACAAATTATGGCCCAGACGGTGCATAGAAATGTTAAAGAGGCTGAGAAACCTCAGTTACAGCTTTTTGCAGTGCAAGTTGATTCTGTTCAGAGAACAGATGTGAGTCACATCAGCAAAAGCAGTCTCTATTATGCTGTGCTGGGGCTGCTGGGGAGTTTGGAACAGACCTCAATGCCCTGGAAAAGGGGGCAAATCCTCTTTCTGAGGGCATTTTAGTACCTGCAGTTGGATTTTATCCTTTTAGAAAAGGCAGTTCTGTCTCTAGAAGTTTGGAAAAGGGGGCAAATTCTTTATTCTTGATTCCTAGTTGGGCAGTCATTGTCTTACACTGCTTTGGTGCAATTTCCACTGGAGCAAAGCTCTGGGGAGAGGGTGGCTTGGCATCACCACCTTTGAACATTCCCACTCCTCCTGCCAGGCTGGGAGACACCCAGAGGGAAGGAAAGCTCTCTTTCCCAGCAGCCAGGAAATGCATTGGAAGGAATGAGCCAAAACCTGCCTTGCTCTGGTTTATTCCCCTCACTTTCCCTGTCCCACACCTCAGCACACACATTTCAAACCTAATTTGTTAGTCACAAAGGTTCAATCTTGGTCACAGAAGCCAAACTCACGTGTCACATCAAGGTATTTTTAAGACAAACAGCCCCAGAACACCCAGGAAAATGTCAGGAACCCGATGGAAACCATCCTTTGCTTCACCATACCTTTACCTGCCGTGGTGGTTGAGTTGCACTTACTTGTCTCTCCAAAAGCATTAAAGAAGAAAGACAACAGCACATGGTAACAGGACAACCCAAAGCAGAGACACTCACGTGGCTTGATGGGAAGCTCATGAGGAGTTTTGTTGCATTAGTCAGGTGGGAATAATGGTATTTTCTACAAACCTGCCTCGATGTCAAACACACCCTGATTGACAGCAAAGCCAGCAGGGTTTGGTTGTTAGGAAGCACGTGGAGTGAGTGGAAGGTTCCCACTGTGTTTGCTCAACCCCAGGTGCAGAGCAGTTGCCAAGTGCCTCAGTTTTATAAAATCTGCAGCTCGAGAAGGTCAGGGAGCAAAAGCACAACCAGTCCCAAGGTTGTCTGTAAAGAGTTTTCCAATTTAGTCTCACTTGGACCTCATTGCCAGGAGTTTCTTTTGAAGCCCTCCCCAGCTTGCCCTCAAAGAGGGCACTCATGGCTCTCCTACTGACCCCGGAGTGCAAACACTGGTGGAACATCAAAGCCATCAGCCCAGTGCGGAATAAACACAGAGGACAGAAATACAAGACAAACCATCACATGAGGGGAGATGGGAGGAGGAAAGAGCTAATGAGGGAGATAATTAAGGGGATGGGAGAAAGATGAAGGAGAGAAGGGGAGGAGAAGCCACAGTCAATGTATGAAACACTACAGAGTTGCTCACGATCAAATCACAAGCATCATATGACAATGTCACACACGTTCCAGTCCTTCCACTGGATGTTGATCTGGAGGGTTTCCACAATGATGGGAATGATTTTGGGGGAAAACAAGGCGGGACTGAAGGCGTCAGGAGTAGGGGAAAGAGGGTGGTTTGTTAATACAGAGATAGAAATGATAAATCCATTTACTGAATATTGTAACAGAGAGCAACTCACGGTGAATTTACGCTGGAGACTGACGAGCTGCGAGATACAGTACCTCGAGTTTGCTTTACAAAACTGCACATGCAAAAAAACAAAACAAACAAAGAAAACAAAAAGTGAGAAAAGAAAAAGAAAGAAAAAAAAAAAGAAATAAAACAAACCACCAACAACCAAACCAAAAGAAGAAGAGCAGAGAAACCATAAAAGACATCGGGAGGAGACTCGAACAGGCTGTGTCCTATCGGATGCAGACGGCAGCGTGCACCTCGGGAGGAGACCAGGCAAGCTTCACAGAGTGTGGAAGCCACAGACACACCACCTTCTAGTCAAGGGGAGACAACCAAACAACCAAAAATGGAACCAAAGTTGGGGGGGGAGGGGTGTGGGTGGAAATTAAAAGGTGAACCAAAAGCCACAGGATGATCTCAGGACTTTGTGCCTCTGTGTGCCATACTCACAGCGTGGGAGATCTCGGTGGGGTCATCTCCAGGACCTCAGCGAGAGGTCTGTGCAGGACCAGGTGGGGCTTGCCTTTACAAAGGGTTATTTCCAAGTGGGAGCAGGATGCTAATTCCTGCTCTGGCCCTGTGGCACAAGGAGGAAGCTGAACATGGAGAACATGGCCTGGAGGCCACGTGCCCAGCTCCAGAATCCACCCGAGCTCCAGCAGCTGGTGCCAGGAAGCTTCTCCTCAGTGTCTCTCTCAGATGTGCCCTCCAGAGGGACCTCCCTCCCTCCTCTGACAGGGATGGGGATGTGCTTGTGTCTAAACCCCTCAGCTCTGCTGCAGCTTCAGCAGGACATGCCCAGAATTGGAAGGAGCTTCTTTTGGTTCCTAAGTCATTTGGTAGATTCTCCTCCATCCAGTGTTTATATGAACACCATATACGTGGGGGGTTCTAAAGATGGAAATCACTGAATTACACAAAAAATTCAGTTTATTCTGCCTTGGGCAGGGAATCTACAGAAGACCAGGATAGATCTTGGCTTGAGGCATTAATTCTTTCCTAGTTATAAATGATCATTTTTATCAATCTCCATCATTCAAAGAACTGTCCCCAAGACTGTAAATAAAATCTCTTCACCTCCTGGGCTTGCCTTTTCAGTTGCAGCATTTTTTTGCTCCTAT
Source organism: Margarornis squamiger (assembly GCA_035222235.1). Classification (NCBI taxonomy): domain Eukaryota; kingdom Metazoa; phylum Chordata; class Aves; order Passeriformes; family Furnariidae; genus Margarornis; species Margarornis squamiger. The sequence continues at coordinate 9,136,183 of JAWWTY010000036.1, forward strand.
TTCCATGAGGGTTTTAATCTGTTACCAATCAATATTAGCAAACCAGAAGGCCAATTAAAATCTAATATCCTTTGGATATCATATAAGTAGAGTTCTAAATATACATTTAATACACTTATCCTTTGGATATCATATAAGTAGAGTTTTAAATATACACTTAATACAATTAAAGGATTATTCTCAACAGAAATGTTGGCCAAGGTAATGTATATATATAACCCAAACCCCAGAGGTTCAGAAACCTGGAAGAAGAGAAGTTATGAGAGGCATCATCAAAGTTTTGCTTGAAGCAAACAATCTGCTGAAGAATCAGGTCAAATATTCTCCCTAAACTTCAGTATTTCTGCATTTGTGTCGTGCCAAATGAAACAGAAGCAGGACTCAAGGTGGGGTTGGCATGCCCTGCTTGCCAAGGAGATGATTGTTTCCAGGTTGCTCCAGCTGGGGACCTCTTTACTCCTTGGCTGGACTCTGCACCCCCAGGATGGCAGGAGAATCCTGCAGGGAACGAGCTCTTGGCTGCACAAATGGCCTCAAGACATCCCTTTGGCAAAGCAGGTGGAAAACTCCCGATGGAGGAGAATCTCCTGGGCTGCCCTGATTCACCTGAGCTCGGCACCAACCCTGGGCAACACCTGTGGAAAGGTTGCTTTAAGTTGCTGGAAACAGATCTCCACATCCCCGGGGTTTATCCTGGTGTGGGGCAGGATGGAGGCCAAGTGTCCCTGTAACCTGGCCAGCCACTCCTCTGCTCCCATTGCTGCTTTTTGGAACCCAGAGATTCGTGCTGGAGCTCCAGGGTGGGAAACCACAAAGCAAAGCCACCTCCTTCTCCGAAGCGAAGTGAGAGAAGCGCTTGAGTTTCGCTCGATGCTACTTACCATCCACGAGGGCCAGAGCACTGAGTGGCTCTGGGTGCAGCTGAGTCACTGTCACACCACCAGCAAGGACAAAGAGGCAATCTGACAGGAGCAACCACAGCACCTCACACCCCAACACACTCCAGGGCGGGGAAGGAAGGGAAGGAATCACAAGCCAGCAAGAGGAAAAGAACACCTTTTCTAATCTACACATCCCTCAGCACAGCACGGCTCAAGGGGCTGGGTGTTCACACACGCTTCTTGCTGGGTCCTGTTGGGTCCCCACAGCCCAACAGAGGTGTGGGAACACAGCACGGTATTCCCAAGGCAGAAGGAAAATATGGAGCCTCTGAGATGGAAAATGTCCTGGAGAGACAGAGCGATTCCCACGCCCTCCCCTCCATCCCCAGACCTGTACAAAAGGGACAGGCAGCTCTCAGAAGTCCCAGGGAAGGGATGGGCCACCTCTGTTTGTTCCTGGCACTCTTCTCCTGGCTTTTCTAACTTGCTGCCATGGCCAGGCAGGGTCCACCTGTGGGCCTGCAATTCAGGTGTCAACTGCTTTGAACAAACCAGCAGAAACCACTCAGAGCCTGGAGATGAAGAGGCTGGAAGGTTGTCCTGGGAAGCACAAATAACTTTGGGAAATGGCAGTGTTTGGGTCTGGTGCCCACACCCATGAACTGCCTCTCTTACTGTCCACCACATTTCACCCACCACATCTGGGAGGTTCTGCTCCCACCCAAAACTCACAGCTCTGACTGAACAATGTCCTTGGGTCTGGCTACGACTGTAACCCATCACCACGTGGAATTAGAGAAACCCAAACGTCCTAAGAGTGCAAGAGTTTCACTCAGTGTGCCTTTAACATATACCCAGCAGGCTCCCACAGACTTAGGATTGCTAAAAACTTGCTATTTTAAGACTTTTCCCAGGAAAGGGTGAGGAGAGGCCACTGGAAAATCCATGGGCTCTGGGTGCCAGGTGAGCCACAGCTCGTGTCCCTCGTGTCTTGCTGGGCCAGGTGTGCCCATCACAGCCCCTTTTGTACATGCCATTGGTGCATCTCTGGCTGGAATAGAAGAGGTGGAGGAGGAACCCAAACACGGGGAGTTCAGGCATCAGGGTAAGCAAAAATAGGGGGAAAAAAGCCATGTTTGCATTGGGATCTTTGTGTGACCCACAGGAAGGAGCCCGGTGGCTCTTCCTTCCACTGGCACCTTTACGGTGGCATCCCAAAGTTCTTTGCCTCGGAATCATCCCCTTTGCCCCATCTCCTCCATTCTGGCTGCCAAGGAAGCTGCACCAATGGTTCGCTCTACAGACCCCTCAGTTCCAGAGGCTGAGAGGTCTAAAAGTTCTACAACACAGAAGGTCTTCAACACAACGCTGGGCAAACTGAACGACCCCAAAAACTCACCTCCAGAAACAACAAAGCAAGGAAAATGCTAAACAGAAAACAAACACACACAGACACAAAAAAAAAAATTAAATAAAGCACAGAAAATAAGAGTGAAACAATGGGCTCAAGTTAAACACGTGTTCTCTTTTCAACCAAACATCGCAACAATGACAAAACCAACGTACCACCTTTTTAAACCTGAAAAGCCACAAAATCCAAAGGGCCCTTCGGGATAGAGTTCACCAGGCGAAAACCCAATCTGTGGCCAGGCAAACGTGTCCAGGTGGATCCCTTTGGTGGAGCAGAAGGCAAACCATGGACATCCTGGGAGATGGATGAAGCAGCAGCTACAAACCAGTGCGGGATATTGTGAGAAAGCACCGTGAGGGAGGTGCAAGATAAATGACACCTCGGCAGCACTGCAGAGATGAGCGTGTTATTAAAAGAGCTCCCCAGGACATCCATCCATCACAAATCAATTCGTGGCTCACACGGCATCCAATTCCACGGGGGAAGGTGAAGGTGCCTCTTCTGACCCTCCAGACAGGCTGACATGCTAAACAAGCAACTGGTTTGGGATGCTTAGGAAATGACATCTTGCCACCAAGGCAATAAATGGAAGGGGTTTTGGAGCTCTGTTGTGAAGGGAGGCTGGAAAGGCAGAGGAGAGCAGGAGAATCGGAGCAGCAAAACTGCTGGAACGGGGAAAACAGAGGTGGAAGGGCAGATACAGGATCAGAGAATGTTCTGAGTTGGATCCCACAAGGATCAACAAGGGATCCAACCACATAACCAAGGGAGCTGATCTCAGGGTCACCCCAGAGGATGGAAAGGCCTGGAAGGAGCTCCAGGGGAGCTCCAGGAGATCCACACTCCAGTCCTTGAGGCAGGACCGACAAGGGAAAGGAGGAAAAGTGCAAGCACAGCACCTGAGCAGTGAAACAGCAGAAGAGCCACGGTGATTTTCCCCAGGCTCAGCCCAGGGACAGCTTTCTCACCTCTGTGGGAGGTGCACAAGCACAGCAGGAACATGAACATCGTGGCTGAGGAAATGCCAGGCATGGTGCCCTCTGCTACCACCCTTTTCACTGGGGCACGGAGAGAAAATGGGGGGGTTTTCAGAACATCCCTCCGTGCTATAAATGCCTGTCATGGAAATTCATTTGCATATAAAGTCGTTTTCATCTGGAAATAAAATTAAATCATAAAACTAAAAAATTATTCCTCAAGAGCAAAGAAAAATACAAACTGAGTGGGTAGAGCCACCAGTGGCCTTTGGGAGCTCAATCCCAGTTTGCCCAGTTCACCACCCACTTAGTTCTACAGGTGTTTGTTTCCCAGCTCTTTGTGCCCAGGCTCTCCAGGTGTTTCTTTGTGTATTTTCACATCCCAACAATCCCATTTTCAAGCATTTTTTCACTCTTGGCATGCCCAGCTCTGACAAGCCTTACCATTGGCATGGGATCTGCTCATCTTCAGGACCACTGTGTAGTTTAAGAGCATAAAAAGTGAAGGGATGGGGTACATTTGGGTCCCTGCTGCACTGGGCAGAGATCTCCAAGGAAAAGGGGCTTCAAACCTCAAAGCTGGCACTGCTGAGCCCCTTTGGAGTTCACAAGGGATGAATTTCTGTATAAAACAAATTGTTTTGACATGGATTCATTAAATAGCTTCTGGATCACAAGCCAGAATCCATCCATCTTTCCATCTCACACAACTGCTCACTTCTCCCTGGCTTTTTCCTCTACAGCATCAACCTATTGACCTTAATGCAGGGGTTTTCCCCCAAATTAAAGCCCTGGGAGATTGGAAAGTGGCCCTGGGAGCATCTCACTGGTCCTGCAGCAGAGACAAGGAGAAGTCACACGATGGTTGTTGGATGATGGTCCCACACGGGGGGTGTGGAAGGGATTGACCTTCAATGGTGCTCATTAAATGCTCCCACAAATTTGGGATCTGGGCAAAATTAGCAGAAATCCACATTCTTTTATTCCCTTTGAATTGTTGTCACAAACTGGCCTGGTCCTATTAAAACCAGGTGGAAAATCATGGAATGAGGTGATTTGAAGCAACTTAACAATGAAACCTTAACTCCATTAAGGTTGGGTGGTTTTTCTTGTGATTTCTAAGAAATCTTCACCTGCACTGTGCTTTGATTAAAAAAAAAAGGAGAAAATATTCATCATCATCTTGCATTTTAAAATAACAGCACCAAGAACAAGAGCAACTATCCCTGTCTGACTTCATTTCAAGACTGGGCAGGAAACCATTGCAAGGAAAGGATTGTATTTGAAAGCAACAGCATAAAACAGACACAGCATAAATAGGAGCTGATAAAGCAGTAACAGCGAAAGAAAATGGGAAGAAGACTAAAACAGTCAAATTAATAATATTCTTTTCCTTCACATATAACAAATTGGCTCCATTTGGCCCATTGTCTTCACTGAAGTGGATTAAACTCCCAATAAAAAGGGCCCCAAGAGCTTTGCACTGAAGGAACGAGCAGATTCCGGCTGCGTTCCAGGTACTTTGCAATAAAATTGAACAGGAAATTTATTTTTCTATGCCTGAGCTTCTCCAGCCCTTGGAGGTGTCCCCCTGTAAAAGGGGTCTGGAAAATATCAGCAGCTCTCAGTAAAATGCACCAAATATTTTGGTGATGTTAAAATTCCAGAAGAGTTCAATGAACCTTTCAGAAGAACCTACTTTTGAGTAAATCCTTGCAAGGTATCATAGAATAGAATCAGAAAATGGTTTGGTTGGGAAGGGAACTTAAAGATGATCCAGTGCCACCCCCAGCCATGGGCAGGGACAATTTCCACTAGCCCAGGTTGCTCCAAGCTCATCCAACCTGGCCTTGGACACTCCCAGGCTGGCACATCTCAAACACAGGCCCATCATCCCACACAGGCAGAACTGACTTCAGCCTCTCGTCATTAAAAACCCAAAGTGACACGTTAACACTTCACCTGGTGAAATCTATCCTAGGACAGCTTCAAACAATAAAAACTAAAAAATCCTTCTAAAAGACAGTGACTCAGAGCAAGGCAAAAGATGAGGCATTACAAAGAAAACCAAGTGAAAGAAACCCTTAATTAAAGTCACAGTTAAGCCATCAGCACTGAATAGTTGGTCACCCTAAAGCTCAGAGATGGTCCAGAAGGGCTCACAGAGTACCATGGGATGCTCCAGTGGAACAGACACACATTGACACTGCACACCACAAACCAAATGGCTCGAAATTCCCAAAGACCCAAGTGCTGCTTACGCTGCAATGGAAATGTTGGCTGCAGACATGGGGCTCACTTCGGCCACTTCCTTGGCCTTCTGCAGAGCCAGCTTCTGGTTGGTGGCTTCCTCCATCTCCTCCTCATCCTGGGGGGGAAATCAAGAGAAATCAGGGCATCCATGGGGTGACAACAACAGCCAGAGCTCCCCAAGGGGTGACTGGGAGAACTGGGGGAACTCATGAGGTTTTCATAGTTTCTTGCAAGGAGCCCTGGGGAGGGTTTTGGTGCAAGCTGAGATGACAAGTGCAAGGTTTGGTCAAGTTCTCGGTGCATTTTCACCGCATGTCCCTTTCTGCCCTCTCTGGGGTCTCCTCTCTGCCCTGAGCACTGGGCAGGGAGAGACCTGACCACGAGTGGGACATTTCTGGGGCTCAGTGAGCCCCATTTATCTCAGAGCTGGGTGTTTAAAACAACCCTAAGCTGACATGCATGAGACAGGCTCCTAAATCCTCCCTGACTTCCTGCCAGTGTGACTTTGCTGGAAGAATAAATCCAGTAAACCACACTGGATTGCACTGCTCCTGCTGCCACCAGTTTTACCCCAGATATTCCCACCCATCTCAGGATGAATCACTGAGGATTTACAGGCTGAAAACCAAAAGGAACAGCATTAAATGTGGTCTGTAGACTCAGGCATAGAGCAAAAGAGGGTTATGGCCATGGTTTCTTGCATCCCATGAGGATTTTAAACCTCTGCTGGCACAGAGAGTAATTGGGATTTATTTCCTCCTACCCAGTGTAACAACACAAAAAGCACCTCTCAGATTCAGAGCACAGGATCTTGAGCAATGAGGAGAGGGCAAAAACCAAACTGCCTGGTTCATCTTCAATGGCCACCCAGGATAAACTTCCCTGAAACTTTCTAGCCAGAAAAGTGGAGAGGAAAATCCACGATAAAGAAATCCAAATTAGCATCCAAAAGTGGCAATGTTGGTGGAAATGTTTCAGTCCTGAGGCTGGAAAGCTTTGTGTCTGCCCTAAAGAGGGGCAGTTGCCAACTGCTCCTGGTTTTCTCACTTTATGTGCAGCTCTGATCTCCATTTACAGCATAAATGTCAAGAAAGTCTCCAGAGATCAACAGCCTCCTGAGTAACTTCATTGTATCTCTGGGCCATTTGGGGTTTTGCATGATCATGTTTGCTTAGCACTAAATCCCTCATTCTCCAGGTATGTGCATGATTGAATTACTTCTATGTCTTTCCCCTTCTTTTGAAAGCCCTGGTGATTTTTTGGGAATCACAAATAAAATTAAGCAAAAAGAAAGTGTCTCAAGAAGCTTTCTGATTTGGCAGTGCTGCTGAACCCATCAATATTTCATTCCACTTCACAAACATCAACAAAGTCAGGTTTCTAAGTGTCCCTGTCAGCTGCTGAAAGATTCACAGCAAAGCACTTAAAGGATTGAGAAAGAAGCAGGATGAGCTTCCTTGTCCAAGAACTGTGCTGGGCCTGATCCTGTCTCTTAGCACATGTAAGGGATTCCCATAAATCTGGGAGGATCCCTGCCTCCACACTGCAGATTTCTGGGCTGCTGGAAGGGGAAAAAATTCCCAGGAAAAAACCAAACCAGGTCCACCCCTAATCCACATCGACAGCTTTTGGAACACTTCCATCAAATCCCAGACTGGGTTGGGTTGGAAGGGACCTTAAAGATCATCCAGTGCCACCCCCTGCCATGGGCAGGGACACCTTCCACCAGCCCAGGGTGCTCCAAGCCCCATCCAACCTGGCCTTGGACACTTCCAGAGTGGGGAATGAACCATTGCTCCTACAAAAAAAGACAAAACATCCTTGCCCAGTGCTGTGTCACCAAACAAGGTAGAACTCCTTAAGAAAGAGTCCAGGCAGCAGCAGGGGAAGAGGGGGGAAAATTCACTTTAGCACAAGAGTGTATGGCCCTAAACCTGTGGTTAATGCTCAGGTTTGTTCCATACAGTGCTCAGGACAGATGCCAGAGATGAGGGTGGCCTTGTGGCAGCTCCCTGTTCCTGTGACTCATAAGTCTTGTGCCAGCTACTGCTTCCTTATTTCCTTATATTAGTGATTAATATGTCCTGGGAGATGTCTTAGTTTGGAGAGCAAAGAGTGGTGGAGTAAAGAATGATGAAAGAAGTGCATCGTGACCTGACCACAGAGTTGAGAGTCTCTCAAGGAAAGAAGTTTCATCAGAAAACCCAGGACCATAAAAGGGAATTTTGGGGAATGGGATGCACCCAAATTACCATCAAACCCCCTGAAAATTCCCCTACTCATATGCAAATAAGTTCACTGAAATAATTAGCATTATGCATGCATTCAGGAATGTGATGAGTATGTAACAGAAATGTGATGAACATGCATTATTTCATGAATATAAGCTGGGCTGCTCAGGAATGATTTGAGGAATAATCTCCACAAATCCAGCCCTGCAACAGAGTAATGTTGGCTTTCTAACCCAGCTTGGAGTTTGCTTCCCAGCTCCCAGTGACAGCAATGGGGGTACGTGCTTTGATCAGTGAGAAGAAGCCAGAAATGTGAAAAAAAAAACCCTAGTGTTGCTCCTAAACACATCTGGGTATGTTCAAAGAGAAATCCAAAGTGTGCAACAATACAAATACCGAGTGCAGCACTTGCAATCCTTCCTGCTCACTACTGAGGGTGCACATTTTTTCCATAGGGAATGCTCTAATATAAATCCTCTCCATAGGGGGTACTCCAAAATACATCTATATGTATAAATATA
>JAWWTY010000036.1:9168369-9181077 GCA_035222235.1 Margarornis squamiger
GGAGCAACCTGGGCTGGTGGAAGGTGTCCCTGCCCATGGCAGGGGGTGGGACTGGATGGGCTTTAAGGTCCCTTCCACCCCAAACCATTCTATGATTCTATGACCTGTGAGTTACCAGAACCACTGATCAAAGCTTTTCTGAGCCTGTTTTGAGGTGACACGTGAGGAGCTGAACCCCAGAGCTCTTGAGGACGTGATGAGCGACCAAAATGTGAGACCTCCTCGGGGGAAAGGAGGAGAGGCTGGTACTCACAGAGAGCAGTGGTGAGCTTCTCTGGCTGGTCGTAGTGCACCATGGCCACGCAGAGGGTGTTGAGGGCCACCACACACAGGACAATCCAGTAGAAGCTCTGAGCTTTCACCATGCGCCGGATGAAGAAGCGGAACATCTTCTCTTTCCTCCTGAAGTAGGATGAGCTGTCGTTCTTCCCGCTCTTCAGGCTGGCACGGGCGAAAGGAGACCCTGGGACAGAAAGAAGAGTCACCACACCCCACCCTGGCAGGCCAAAGGCTGGAGGGCATTCCTGGGCACACAGAGCCTCTGCCAAGCACCAGAACCACGGCTGAGCAGAAAGCTGGGCACGCCGGCCATGGGCTGAGCGAGGGCATCTGGCTTGGAATGACACCATGAGGGATGAAGGCTGGGATTTTACAGCTTCATGAATCAGCTCCTCCATCTAAAGACACTGGGCTTCCAAACCTTTGGAGCAATGCTGGTTGGTGCCAGTTAAACTCAGCAGCTGGAGTGGAAGGACAGAAAGCCCCAGGCACAGGGGTGGAGCCCATCCTCGTGGAGCTGGGAGCTGCCAACAGGAAAGCTGGTCCCTCTTTTCCCCTCTCCAAGGGGCAGCCTTTGCTACTGAATGGAATGAAGGCTCCTTATTCCACTCTCCAAGTTCATGGAATTCCTGAGCAGAGGCCTTGATCTGCCTCCCTGAACCATATTTTGGGAGCAGCTACTCGTTTGTACCAATTCTGCCCAAATCAGCTACATTTCCAGCCCCGTCTGAAACACTGGAAAGGAGGCAAATGTTTTAACAACAGGAAGCTGATGGAAGAAGTTCTTTGCGATGTGAGCTCTCCTCCCATGGAAGAGGCACTGCTCAACTGAAGGATGAAAAGGCAATCCCTGGCCAGGGGTGAGGCAGGAGAAATCAGGAATAAACACATGGACCCACTGGAGTTCCTCTGCAACAGCCACAGGTGCTGTTGGCAGCAGGGACAATTGTGGTTGTCACAGGCTGCCCACTACTTGTGCCATGCCGTGCTGGCCCTCAGGACCTCGTTTCAAGATGGTTTGTGGCAAGATAACACAGTATTGCCCTTGGCCACCTTGGGATGGGGCATCCCCTGCTGAGCAGGACACGTGTGGTCCTGCCTTGGAGCAAGCACTGGGAGAGCAGATGATTTGCAGGGGCTGTTGTTGGAGATGGTGGAGTTACATGAACAAAGTGTTCTGGCTGCAGCAGCCAAGCCTTTGGGTGTGATCACCTACATTTCAACACTTGCAAGGGGTGGGAATCTCACCCTCTTTCGTGCTGCAATAGCATCAAACACAACACCCAGAGAAAGATGAAGCATCCAGATGTGACAGCAGTGGGTTCTCCAAGCCTCAGAGCTCCACAAGAGCGTGATGTCTCTCCAGTGGAAAGTGAGCTGTCCACTCCATTTCCCATTTCTGGCCATCCACCAACACACAGGGCTGGCCTGGGCCAGGCTCTGAACAAACTCCTCACAAAAAAACCCTTGGAGTGCTGTTCTGTTTGTTTGCCATTCCTGCCTTTGGCAGTTTAAAAGATAAGAAATGGTGTGCTCCTCCATTGCTTTCAGACAGCAGAAAGAACTACAGGGTGAGAGTTAGTCTGCACCGTAACTTAACACAGTTTAGCAAGTAAAGAGCTCTCAGATATCCAAGCCACTCTACTCCCAGATTTGCTGCCCTCTAATCTCCTCTACTGATCTTCCAGAAAAGAAAGACAGTTGTATTTAAACTGATCTAACATGGAAAATACCCACTTCTCTGGGTTTGGCTCTCTGGGAACCAAGACAGTGTCCTGTGTCTGGGACAGCAGAGAGGGTGGGAAGCCAGAAGGAGCAGGAACCCACTTATTAGTGTGGAATGAGAGGCTGAGAGTCAGGAGGAAAGCAAAGAAGAAATGCTAAGAACAGCTCCAGAGAACACACTGGGAAGTGTTTACCACTGTAGAGCTTTACAATGCAATTATAAGGCTCACTGAGGTACTTGTGTTCAAATTAAAGTGCAATGTGTTCAGCCAACGGCCAAAGCCTCTCCCCCCCACTCTGCACCTTCACGTGGCACTCGGGAATTATGCTCTTAGCTCTTCCAGCCTCCTTATGCTCCCATCAGAAGACATGACAGAAAACTAGCCAAAAAAACCCTTGCTCAAAACCACATTCTTTATGCATAATTGCCCACGTGATGTGATTGTTGATGTTCTGCAGAGCTTCAGCCTCTTCAGGAGCCTTCAGCGAAGGAGCTGCTTTATCCATTTCTTCTTTTCTGTCTCGTTCCATGAATCAAAATCAAAAACGCTTCTCCCAAGTGGGTGAAGCACTCGCAGAAGGTGGAAAGCACTGCTGTTATTTTCCCTGCCATATGCTCCCGAGACAGTTCCCAGCTCTGCATCAGATTATTCACGAGCCCAGATGCTCCGTCATCCGTTGCCACCTGAAATGCTGAATTCCAAGATCTGTTTGCGTGGCATGGGTGCCCAGAGCCTGGAGGGACTTGGATGTGAATGCAAAGAGCTCATAATTATTGCAACCGTGAACAAATGCTCCAAAAATGACCATTCCTTGTTATCCATGCAGGGATCTGAGGCAACAAACCAAACCAACCCAAAAATGCACACGGCTGCTGCATTTTTGCCCTCTTTCAGCAACAAACCTCTCAGAGAAGTGTCAGCACAAAACCTGCAGCCTGGGGGACTGGGAGTGATGGTGTCAGGAACATGCCAAGCAACATTCATTTCCTGCAGCCAGGTCTTGGTTTAAAGGGGGGAAAAAAGAATCCAGCAGCAGCTCTAATATCTTAAACCCTTAATGCCAAGTTTCCAAAGGGCATTGAGGCGCTCATGCTTGTAAGAACCTACAGACACGGACCCTCAAATGTGCCGGTTGTGCTGCTGCTCTTGTGCGTCCAGGATTTGCTGTTTCGTGGTAACTGGGCTGCCAAGATATTTCTTTGGAAGATAATGAGAACATCTGCTGCTTCAGCAGCAAACCCGTGTACAGACTCAAACAGCATGGACAGGGAGAAAGCAAAATATCCAACTGCAGAGCAGTCAGGAAAGATGTGTCCCCAGCCAGCCAGCGAGGAGCAGCCCACGGCTGAGAGGTGTTTCTGCTGATGTCCAAACAGCTCCCTGTGTGCCCACAGCCTGCCAGCCCCTGCCAACCCCAGACCTGCCTCCTGCCTCTCCTCCTGGCTGCATCTCAGGAGGGAACCAGCTCTGGTAACTGCAGGACAAGCAGCTCCTCCGGAGCCTGACAGTGCCCTGGTCTGCAGAGCTGAAGTGCAGGATGTCCCTCACTGCAGGCAAATGTGGGGGGATCGGGGTGCACACTGGTGTGTGTCTCCATATCTGGCTTTAGAAATGTAGAGAATTGCTCTCAGACCTCCTTTCAAGGCAAGAAGGAGGGAAATGGGGCCACTGCCCAGCGTTCCCCAGCAGCCACTCACACAGCAAAGGCTGCAAAACCACACGCTGGGCACCAGCGGCAGATGGCACCGTGTCCAGTTCCTCCAACAAAGAGCCTTTGGCACGGTTGGGTCTCATCAGCACGAACGAGCACGTTCCAAGCAGAATCCCGGGATGGCCAGCACAGCAGGGATTCTCCCAGCGCCTGGGCAGGGCCCTTGGAAGGGTGCAGCATGCAAGAGCTGAGCCAGGCAGCGCAGGGCAGAGGGGGAAGCCACGAAGCCCTTTCTTGCTTTTGGGAAGTTGAGTGCTGCTGCAGGAGCAGGGGGGACTTCTCATTCTTGAAACTGCAGCTTCTGCAGCAAAGGAGCTGCTCGGAGGAAACATGACATGGACAGGTTTGGGTGGAGATCTGAACCTCGGGGGATGCCAAGCCAGTACTCACCAACGGAGCAAATGTCTGTGAAATGGTCCTCACCTTCTTCTGCATGAATCAGGTCGTTTTTGCTCTTCTTTATTGCGGCTCTTTTCAACACTGTGTGCAAATTAAAGAGAAAATGCCCTGTGAGGATGCAGAGTGGATTCTCTCTCCCCCTCCCTTCACTCTCCAGGGCCAGCATTTACATCCCGATGCCAGCTTAGAGCTCTCACACAAGGGTAAGCTGGAGTAAATCAGACAACCCCCAACCTTGCAGGGCTGAATGCTTCAATGTCAGGGTCGTTTAGTTATTTGACCTTCCAGATCCTGAAGGTTTGCCAGGAACGGGACTGCACGCTCACACTTCCCCCCGCAGATGCAGGAGGGTGGGGGAGTCACTGCAGCTCCTGGAGCTTTTAGCACAGCAGAGAGGCTGGGCAGGGTCACTGGATCTCTGTGAGCCCCAGTGGGTTAGGAGATGAGTGCTTTCATCCATTAAAACCATTAATGCTGTTTACAGTGGGCACCATTAAGGAGTCAGCATTTACGGGGCTCGGATACGGTTTAAGCACCGAGCGATGCCTGGAGGAGCAGAAATGCTGCGTGCAAAGCCTGCCACAAATCAGGGAGCAGCCTCTTAACAGCACCCAGTGTGCAACTCCTTCCCTCTGGGGCTGCTCGTAGCCTTTGAAAACACACTTCTTCCAAAAGCATCTCTGGTGGGGAGGGCAAACACCTCTACAGTGTTTTATTCCAACAGGGAATGAGACCAGCAGCCTCAAAGGCTCGGAGAGCTCTGCACTGTGGCCACCCAGTGCACCAGGGGTGAGGCAGGAACAGTGAGGACGCCGGTCCCACGACCACCTACCTGCAAAACCTCGAGAACTGGCAGAAAAAAGATAACGTTGATACGGTTTGGTAACACCTTCAAGACATACAGGAGCTAAGCACCGTTTTCTAGCAGCAGTAAGACACCCCACGGTGTGGTGATACAGACTGGTCAGAAGGCACACACAGCAAACCCACGCACGCTGAGCCCCCGGGGAGGCTCCTGGAGAAGATCCCCTCACTCTACACAAGGGTTTCCCTGCCTTGACACAGAAAGGGATGCGCTTCTTCCTCCGTGGCCAAGGCTCTTTTGGTTCTTTTGTCACTTCCAAACACCCAGAGCATCACCCAGGTTTGGAGAGGCTCGAAGAGAAGGGGATCCTCTGAACATGTGTTCTAGATCCAGTTGGGGTTTTTTTTTGGCAAATAACCACTTTTGTTCCTTTCTTCCCCACCCAGCTCTAGGCTGAATCCTCAGTCCCAGCAATAGCAGCTTTTGGGTCCTTCAGGCTCCACCTGTCCCAGTACACTCCAGCACATCCCGGGCCATCCCCAGCACTGGAATGTAACCAGCAATGGGAGTAAAATTTTACAACACTCCATGGCATGAATTGAGCAGCTTCTTTATCTTCTCCCCCACAGAACTCCTACTTGTGTTTAGCAGTGAGGGTGTGCCATTTCTACAGGCACCCTGGATGCAATACCTCTGTGTTTTGGAGACTAAGAGAATTTACCAGCATACATGTGGGCTGCTCCACACCAGCTGCTTCAAGGCTGGGAATATTGTCAGGCTCCTTTAGCTTAGCAGGAGAGAAGGAGCCTTAATATCCCTGGAGCTTGACTCGTACCCACCTCTCCTTTGCTTACACCACTCAGCTTTCCAGGCTACTCCTCCAGACACTCAGGACTACCACGCCTGGCTGCACCCACGTGCTGGACAAGATTCCCCGGCGCTCACACACCCCACGGACCCACACACACGCACGAAGACTGGCCAGGCACACCTGGACCCTGACCTCCTGCAGCCCCAGCTCTTCCATCCCCGAGTCCTCCCCAGGTGCAGGTCACCAGGCTGGCCCAGGCGGACCAGCAGCCGGGCACCTGCCGCCCCAAGGAGCCGCTCGGCTCGGGGGGGGGCAAAGGCGTAAAAAGCACCTGGGAGACAGCACCGGGTGACCTGGGCACGTGGGGCTGTGGGGTGAGGGTGCCCCGCTGTGCCGCCTAAGCCCCTGGTGATTTGCAATCCACTCACTGTTGTAGCTGCTGCCGCTGCTAGTCTCTGCCGGTGCCGTGCCTTGGTGGATCGGCCCTTCCGAGGCGGCCCTCCCTGACAGTGAACGGGAGGAGAAAAAAAAAGAGGGGGGAAAGGGAAGGGAAGGGGAAAGGAGGAGGAGACATGGGAGGACGAAAGATGGTCAGAAAAGGGAGAGGGAAGAATCTTTAACTGAACTTTGAGTGGCTGGCGCGTCCTACGAGCTCATCGCTCTGGAGGCACAGGGAGGGCAGGTGCTGTGGCCTCGCTGCACCCGCGAGCTCGGTGCCTCCAGCCGTCCTGCCACGCTAAGGGTCACACGTCGCAAGGTAGGATCACCACACCCTGTTATGTCTTACTGCTTACAGCTAACAGGGGCCTTAGTCTCTTGGTCAAATCCGGTTGGCAAAGCTCGGTTTGGAGCCCTGCCTTGTCTGGCTCAGCGCACTCCTCCTCTGGCATCCTCTGTGCAGCCTAAGCCCTGCCACAGCCCGGCGCTGGGACACAGGCGGACGGGTGTCCCTGTGGCCCCAGGGGCAGCGCAGGGACCGATCCCCACCCCAGGGCGCTGTGTCACGTAACTGCTCCTCAGCCACCTGCAACCTCGAAAACACCCACAGGGACTCTGCAGCCCGCATTCTGCCACGTGCATGCAAGGGTGTGTTCCTCACACCCTCCTGGGTACAGTGGAAGGCCGTGGCACTGTCCGGCGGGTGAACCTCTCACGGATCACAGCAGGAAAACTGCACAGCAAAGGGACCTACCGTCCAGAGGGGACTTCTCTTCGGCGTTCTTGTCTTCCTCTGCCAGCATGACCTCCTCTGTGGAAGGAAAAACAGCGAGTTTCAGCCCCGGATTTAGCCCGTCCCTGCTCTAATGCCAGCTGAGCTGGGGGCAGCAGGCATCTGCCACCCACCTTAGCCCGCTGTATCACCCGGTCACACCGAGTCTGGGGAGGAAAGGGTGGCTCAGAGCACCGTGTTCCTTATCCTGTGCCCCTCTGCCACAGGGGAATGGTGCCAGGCAAACCACTGGAAGGGTGTAGCACTTCCTCCGTGATATCCTTCTTCACAACCAACCACCCACTCCAGTTTCTTTACCCAACTATCATCCACAAGGGATTTATGGAGATCAAGAACACTCTTTTGGACCCAAGCAAGACCACAGGGCTCTCCACAAGCCACAGGATGGTCCCTCATGGCCAGGGAGACACTATTTGAGAAGTGAAAGATGCTCCACACCCATTGCTGCTCTTCTATCTCCATCAACAAGAGCAGGGCTCAGCCCAAGGGCAGCAGATATTTGTCTGTCAAGGGTAAGACAAGCAGGGTCAGCTGCTCCACCTCAGGAGACACAACGTGACCAAAAAGCCATCCCATCAAATCTTTGCCCAATTAAAACCCACAAGGTTGCCATGGGGGAGCTCAACCTAGCAGGGTTCAGGTTGTGCAACACACTCTTGTTTCCACTCGTGTGTAATCTCCAGAGTACAACTTTACACATCCCTAAAGTAAAAAAGAATAATCATAAACCACTGTAAAAACCAACCTCCCAAAACTGAATCATTTTTATCTGCATGAAAAACAACCAAATTTCCTGAGGTTTCACAATGCAAATGTCATCACCCAAGTCAGTTTGCTGAACCCACCACACAGTTTGTGTGCTCAGAACCAGAGATTTGAACCTGCTGCTGGAAAATTATGTTGGATTTTCTAAAGGACAACCCAAAGCAAACAAAATCTTGAGCTGGAAGCTGGTGAACTGCACACTTCCTTCTATTATTATAGATGACAAATTCTTTCACACCCTTGGCATCAATATCATTTGACTAAAACATCTGACACTGTATTCCCACAAAAATTTTGCTTTAAAGTCCACTTAAGCCACTCTAGATTGAAGGGTAACTAAAAAAAATATGGAAAATAAATACAAACAAACCACAGGCCGAACATCAAAGTGTGGAGCTGAAAGCTGTCTACAAGAATACTAGAGGGATCAGCCTTATATAAGTCTATATAAGCCTCACAAGCCTTATATAATCTCTTTATTAATCATCTGGGAGAGAGAGTGAATGATACATTAATAAGACAGTAAACTGAGAAGGCTGAAAAATAATATCCAAGGGCTGAGGGAGGCTGGAAAAGCAAGAAAAGGAGAATGAAATAAGAAAGTGCAGACTAATGCACCAGAGACATGGAGGAAAGGAGAGCTGAGAGAGGGTTAAAAACATCAGGTGAGCTAAAAACTGCCCTTTAAAAGGTATGAAATCCTCCCCAAAAGCCACAATACAATTCAGGTGGTTTTAGAGGACTGGTCAGAAAAGGGAAATGGGGGTTTTAGACACTTCAAGAGACTTCTCTGTCAAACCAGCACCTCAAACTGAAAGGTTCTTCTGAGGCCTGGCCTAGGGTGATGTTTGGGGGATGAAGGTATGGAAGGAGCTAAACAGCAATTGCCAATGAGCGTCACTGCCCAAAAACATGAGGAAGGGATGGGTTAGATATGGAGAGCCCTTCCCAAAGGCTGACATGTCCATGGATCCTCACCTACAAAGAACAGGCTCTTCCGAGATGGCTCTGCAGACCAGCTGAGCCTTCACCCCAAATTCAGGGCCCTGTTTGGTGCCCAAACATATCTCCATCCATGGGCACATCTCCATCCATACACATCTCCATCCATGGACACATATCCATCCACAGACACATCTCCATCCATACACATCTCCATCCATGGACACATCTCCATCCACAGACACGCTCCATCCACAGACACATCTCCATCCATACACATCTCCATCCATGGACACATCTCCATCCATGGACACATCTCCATCCACGGACACATCTCCATCCATGGACACATATCCATCCACGGACACATCTCCATTCACAGACACATCTCCATCCATACACATCTCCATCCACAGACACATCTCCATCCACAGACACATCTCATCTGGGCTTGGTTTTCCTGTTCCCTTAAAACAAACACCCTCAGGTTCCACCCATGAAATTCCCTCGATCCCGACTCTCCACTCCCATTTCTCCCCAGTTTTCTCCCCTGATAATCACTCCTGTCTGTCTTGGATCCTCTGGGAATGCAAAGGAACACACCTACCCCAGAAGGGAAGGGCCTTCCATGGTTTTTAGGGCCTGCTAAAAAGGCAGCTCAGCAGGACACTCAGCACTGCTAGGAGGGGGTTTTAACCACACAGAACATCAGAAGCTGCTTTGCCTTTAGTCATCACTGAGCACAGAGCCTGGAAGAAGACAATTAGGGTGCCTGAAAAACCTCCAAATGATGGTGACTCTACAAGAAATATCCAACAAAGAGGTGGTATCAGATCAGCAACTTGGAGCCTCCAAACAAATGCACAGGGGCTTCAGCAGGGTGTCAGAGGTGTCTCAGCAGTGAGAGGAACTGCTGGGCATTGAGTGTTGGAAGGACTGGAACTGAGGAACTGGAAGGTGAAAAATACAGGCAGAGCAGCAAGAAACGTGGTCTCCCCTGGGCATGGGGAGAGAGGACATTGTGGCCTCAAATAACTCACATTCAACAGGCAGCACAAGTTGGTAAAAAGGAAGGAAAGGTGAATTTAACTTTAACTGGTGAAACTTCAGACTTGGTGAATAGAAAAAGTGGATAAAATACAGCCCTTAGAAGAAGCTGCCACACAATCACGGCCAATCTAATTTATCTTCCTGGCCATGTCAAAGGTCTGTCATGTCAAGGGACAGCACTGAAGTTCCAGTGGGCTGGGAGAGAGACGTTAAACCATTCCCAAAGCCTGTTCCTCCAGGAGAACAGAAACTGAATCAGCGCTGTGTGAAAGAGATGGGAAGAATTAAAATGCAAACGACATACAACTTGATTAGTCCTGAACTGAAAGACTTCGAGTCTCTGAGCAAAGTGTTTCCAAAATGATGCATGTCCTTGTAAGATAAGAGAAACATCTTCAAAAGAATATTTGTGGGCTTATAAGCTCTTTACCCTGTGCAGAGAACTCCTGGTTCCCTGCTCTGCCTTGGAAATGCAGCATGACAGCCTAAGAGATGCTACAGGTTTGAGGAGTTTAATGGAGGAAAGGGTGGCAAAATCATTTGCATGGATTACATTGCTTGGCTTCACCTCTTTTTAACACCTCTGAGAGCCACAATTGCCTTTAAGCTGAAGGAGGGTAGATTTAGATGGGATATTGGGATGAAATCTTCCCTGGAAGGGTGGGCAGGCCCTGGCACAGGGTGCCCAGAGAAGTTGTGGCTGCCCCATCCCTGGAAGTGTCTGAGGTTGGGTGGAGCTTCCAATCCATACCAGTCTGTGATTCTGGGATAATATAATTCAAATTACAGAGAAGGCTGTGAGAAACATTAAAGACACTGAAGAGTGGGCAGTAAATGAAAAACACAATGTTAAATTAAAATCCTTGTTGACCAGTGGGAGGTAGTGAAGAGATGGAGTGATGTTAGACACTCACACACTTGGTCCTAAACCCATTATAGCTCTTGAGGTTAAAACTTGAGCACTACCAAGGCCAAGGAAACCTCCTTTCCAGCTCCAGCAACTCCTCAGAATATGTTAAAAATCACAGAGCAAACACAATCCAAGTATTAAGATGCCCTTTTATGAATCACTGGAATGCAGCTTTCCACTCTTCCCACCTTGCTTCAAAAATAAATGAGAAAAAACCCAAGCAAACAAAATGCTCAAGGAGGTTCTTTTAAGGGTTGGAAACCTGGTGAACCTTCCATGGGAAGAGAGGGGATGGAGCAGATTGGTTCTGTGTGCTCTGGAGCAGAAAACATAAGAGGACACAAGGCAGAGGGAGATTAGAGAAAGAAAAGTAATTCAAGGCATCACAAAGTGCACTCCTGAGCTCATCCTCTCACTGCAGGATTTAAACTGAGGGCAGGACCCAGTTTGGTGGGTTGGTTTCTCTTTTAAAACCAAACCAACCCTTAACACGTGGAACTCTTTGCTACAAGAGTCAGTGAATGAGGTCAAGGATGTGAGGGATTTAAAAACAATTAGATATTCACATGAATAATAACAAAACCCCTCCAGAGCTCCACTGGAGTAGAACACCAAGACTTTTGCTCTTTCCTTTATTGCATTTCCCTGTCCAGGTTGGACTGTTTGTGTCTGTCCTTCTCCCCCCACCACGGTGCTGGACAAGGAAGAACAATTCTCTAGTTTGAAAATTCCAGCTCATTTCCCAGCTGAAATCCCAGCCTTCAGAAGAGAAATGGGAAATCCCTGTCGACAGCACAGTCCCCACTTTCAGTGCCTGAATTCCAAAGACTTGGCTCAGTGTTCTGCTTTGCCTTCACGCTGCATTTTGGATTCAAAGATTTTATTAACACTGCTAAGCTGATTTTAATTACTGTTATTATTCAGCTGTACTAGGAAGCGGTTTTATATTCCTATTGTATTTTCAACAATGCCTTCACAGAGTATTTTTATTATTCCTGATTCAGCTCTTTTGCACACACTTCCCTGTTCTACAAAACCTTCTGCATCTTATGTTATTAGACTAAATCAAAAGCTGTGCATCTTACAGCAGTTTCACTCTGTGCTGGTGCTGCATTTATTCAGCTCTGGCAACACAGAGGAGCCAGCCATTCCCACGGGGTGGAAAGTTGGAGCACAGGTTGATTTTACATTTTATGACTTTTCCAACTCAACTTTCCCACAAGTTCAGCTGATGATCTCTGCATAGATATTCTAGGCAGAACAGGCACCTAAATGAAACCCCCATCTCTGAAGGGGAATTCTCATCTTCATTTTAGTGATAGGGGAGACCAGGATTCAGAGACCAAAAATCCCAGGAGCCTTAAAGCAAGGTGGCACTAGCCCAAGAACCACAGGGCACTCTGCTCCAGCCACTGCCCAAACCTCTCATTAATCTGAATTTGAGGTAGAACAACAGCTGTAAACAGATGAGTAGACAAATTATCAATGGAAAGGGAAGGATTCTTTTTCTGATCCCTCCAGAATCACAGAATGAAGGGTGGCTGCCTGACTGAGGGCAATTGTGTTGAACACTCACAGTGAATAAAAGTCTGACAATAAAACTGGCACTCAGTTGTCACTTTGTGTAGGAAAGAATGGGTTTGAGCCACCATATGAACTGCTGCTACTTCTTTCTGCTTCACATTCCAGTGCTTCAGTTTTCTTCCTCCCTGATCAGGTTGTCAGAGCTCATGGCCAGATCATGCAGAGGGAGCTGGACAGATCAGAGGGCTGGGAATTACAGACTGTGGGAAGTTCAACAAGGGGAAGTGCTGGATTCTGTCCCTGGGATGGGGAACCCAGGATGGATGGACAGACTGGGAATGAGATGCTGGGAAGCAGTGCTGGAAAAGGGCCCTGAGGGTCCTGGTCAGTGGCCAGTTGGCCAAGAGTCAGCAGTGCCTGGAGCCAGCAGGGACATCCCTGTCCTGGGGGGCAGCAGGGCAGGGAGGGGATTGTCCTGCTCTGCTCTGCACTGGGGCGGCCTCCCCTGCAATGGTGGGGCAGGTTGGGGGGACACAATGGAAGGGAGAGATTGA
>JAWWTY010000036.1:9195754-9223549 GCA_035222235.1 Margarornis squamiger
GTCCAAGGCCAGGTTGGACGGGGCTTGGAGCAACCTGGGCTGGTGGAAGGTGTCCCTGCCCATGGCAGGGGATGGAATCAGATGAGCTTTAAGGTTCCATCCCACCCAAACCAGTCTGGGATTCTATGAAATGCCCCCAGGAAGAACTGTGAGCTCTTCAAACAACTGGGACAAACAGATCCTCCTCTGCCCCTACAAACCCCAACACAATCACCATCCCACCAACAAAACCATCTCTGTCTTGGGCTGGAAAAGGAACAATTGTATCCCAGCCTTTCATTTCTGTATCTTTATAGGAATAAAGAAACTCAGAGACACAAAAGGAAATGAAAAATGCCAAGTGAATCATAAGCTATTATAATTCAGTGAGGGTAAAGTTCTAGTTGGGATCCAATTTAAGGTAGACTTAGATTTTATTTGAACTGTTCGTTCCTACTTACAAGCATATTAGGTTAGGTCCAGTCCACAGTCTTGAAATACCCCCTGGACACTAATATTTGTCAGTAGGAAACAGAGGAACCATGAAAATCTCTTGCCATTAATATCAAAAGCCAGTGAGTGTACACCCTGACATTTCTCCCTTCCTGCAAGGAGTGCCTACTTTGCAAAGCAAATTCCACCGTGTAGCTTTGAACTCCTGTGGAGAACAGATGAAAGGTGAAACCCCAGCTCTTTGAAAGTCAACACCAAGATTTCTGCCGACTGCAGATGATTCAGGGTTGACCCGTGATCTTCTCTGGGACCACAAACAGCTCCTCAGAAGCTCATCATGCCCCTCCACGGCTTCACCTCATGGACATCAAGCATTGTAAGGATCAAACCTGTGTCAGGACCACCACAAGGAGCTCCAACCCCTTCCTAAGGCACTGAGGAGACCATGGAAAGTGCTGAACTCCAACCCCAGCATGGCCACAGTGCCAGCTCTGCAGCAGCTACCTGGGGAAGGCTGTCTCCTCTGCACTGACAGGCTTTGGAATGAATGTTTATGCTTGGAATAGTAAAACAATTCTTTTAACTGAAGAATTCGTGGCCAGGCATGAAACTTTCCAGGCTTTTTTCACTTTGCAAAGCGAGGGGAACTTCTCATGGCAAACAGGAGGGTGTTTCACCACGGACAGTGTGGTTCTTGCATGGCAAAACTGAGAATCACTGCACAGAAAAGGAAACAAGGAGTTGTGCTATTGCCTCTTTAGAAAGTTTTACACCTCCAGACAGCCTGCATTTGCAATAGATGAATCACTGCCATTCACAAACACTGAGCTTGTAAACAACAAGATCTGAGATGCCACTTTCATTTGAACACCAGGTCTGGAGGAACATGTGGACACAGACCCCAGGGCATCACAGCTTCTCCTGCTGAGCAGCTGCACCCTCTCCTCCCACCTCTGTTTGTCCCCAGCACTCAGCCTGTTTCCTTCATCAGATTCTACATCTTACTTTGCCAAGAACTTGGAGTCCATCACTGGAAATGTCCTCTCTGAGCATCCTCCAGCTCCAGCAGCCACTGGTGATATTGTCAGAGAGCTGTGCTCGAAGCACGACAACAAATCCTCAGCATTTTAAAACACGTTATGGGAGATGATGAGTCAATGTACACCACGATCCCAAGAGATAATCTGACCACCACTTCTTTCAGTGATGGCTCCCTCAGGCACGAGCAAAGGGGACCTTTGGTGTCCCACCTCACCCCCAGCCCAGCGAGGTGCTCCAGGTGAACACCATGACCTGCTGAAAGAGCTCCCCTGACAGAGCCCAGAGCAGGGGCTGGTCACACTGCAGGGAGGACAACCCTCATCCCTGGGCCAGCCCTGGACTAGACCAGTCCCAGCTGCAAAGATGGGCTATGCCACTCCAGGGCATGTGGTACTTGAGCAGCATTGCATCCACCAAGGAGTTGGTGCTCTAGGATGGTTTTTCCCTAGTTTTATGATCCAGGCGATGCTCAGCCCATACTTGAGGGACCTCTGCTCTGTCTGTGCTAGTTAGACTGCAAACCTGATCACAACAGCAGCCTGTGAAACTGAGTCTCCCCATGCTGAGGAAAAGAGTTTAGTTGCTCTGTTAAAATGCATTCCCAGATCACCTTGAAGCCTCGAATTAGCAGGAGGTAAATGCCCTCCATTGGCTGGAGAAAAGGTTCTTCCCCAGCACCAGCTCTCCTAAAGCGCCTGTTGCTCCTTGGACTGACAAATGTGCAGCTCCCAGAAGTGCCTGTTTGGAGTAATTGTTCCAGTGCTTTTGTGCTGCTGGTGCAGGAAGGCCTTTCCTCAGCTTATTATCAAAGCATTTCACCCAACTGATGATTCAGCTCTTTTGCATCAAGCATAAATCACCTTCCAGGTAAAGTCTTGCTGGAAAGGTTTCATTGGCCCCAATTAAAAGGAAGTATAAGCAGTGGATCAGCAAGGAAAAAATAGGCTGAGATTTGTCAACTTGCTTTCTCCTTGCCCTCCTAATTCCTCAGTTTATCACAGGAGGAGACAGGGATGTTTGCAAGGCAGGTTATTTGCTGCAAAGCCTGCACTGAAGTCCCTCTAGAACTGTAGGAAGGCTCTCTCTGGGCCACATATAAAGACAAGTCACCCTTTGGGAATGACTGGATAACCCTTCCCAACAACCCACTCCCTTTGGACAGACCTGAGCCCAAACCAGCCAACTCAAGGCCAAGCTCCCACTTTCCTGATCGTCACTTAACACCAAACTCTTCACTTGGCCTGATGCCACCACAGACAGCTTTTTCACTCTCAAATCTGCTTTCAGGACAGAGTGGATTAAATAGTTAAATTACTGCTGAACTGGTAAGGCAGGTCTCACCCTGTGGTTGATCCCTGCAAACTAAAAATCCTGGCTCTTCCAAAGGCCCCCCAATCAATGGAGAGCAGGAAGAGGGGAGCAATAACAAAGCCCTGTTGCTGCAGGGCAATCAATCAGCCACGCTCTTGCAGCAGGAAATGAATGGCCCATTAAGGAAGAAGTCCTAACCTCAACTTTCCTGGCTGGGTCTCAGTCCCAGACTGCCTGGCATCAGAGGGGCTTGGGCCCTGAAGAACAGCCCCCAAGCAGGGCTGTCTGCTTGGACAGCAGGAGGAGAGAAGGTTTGCACAAACCAGGTGGCAAACCTGCCCCTCAAACCCATGTGGGCTGAAGGAAGGGCTCTGCTAAGCTTGAGGAATAGCAGCTTTCAAACATTCATGGGATGGTTTGGGATGGAAGGGACCTTAAAGATCATCCAGTCCCACCCCCTGCCATGGGCAGGGACATCTCCCACTAGCCCAGGTTGCTCCAAGCCCTGTCCAACCTGGCCTTGGGCACTTCCAGGGATGGGGCAGCCACAGCTTCTCTGGGCACCCTGTGCCAGGGTCTCACCACCCTCCCAGGGATGGATTTCTTCCCTATATCTAACCTAAATTTCCCCTCTTTCACTGGGAAGCCATTCCCCTTTGTCCTGTCACTACAGTTGCTGATGAAGAGCTCCTCTCTGGCTTCCCTGGAGGTCCCTTCAGATGCTGGAAGGTGCTCTGAGGTCTCCACACCACCTTTTCTTCTCCAGGTTGAACAGTCCCAGCTCTCCCAGCCTGTCTCCATAGGGGAGATTCTCTAGTCTCCTTACACACATTGTGGCCTCCTCTGGACTTGCTCCAAGAGTTCCATGTCCTTCTTGTTTTGGGGGCTCCAGAACTGTACAGTTTTCCATGTTTTCTAGTTAGTTAGTGGAAGAAAAAGCCCCAGCCTTTTTTCTGACTAATGCGTCATCAGTTTACAGGGACCACATCTTGCCTCTCATGGTCCCACAGTCTTTTGCAAATCTTAATTAAGCAAAACATTAAAAGTAGGTTCACAGCTCAGCTCTGATGAGTATCCTCCATCAGGGGAATATTGGTCCTCTTGAGGAGCCCAGAGGCTGGGGCTGGCAGGGAAAGTAGCTCCAGCACTGCAAAATTCTCCTGACTGAAAAACATTCTCCTCAGCAGTGGAGAACCCAGATGGTGAATCAAAGCTCCCTGAACAACCTCTGACACCCACACATTGTCTGAGCCTAACCATGCTGCTTTGCTTCCTGCCCTCCCCAAACCAAGGAGGAGGACCCTGACATGTGTTCATTTACTCCACCATTCCAGTTCTGGGTGCAAGAGGAAACATCTTCCAGCTTCTTCTCGTATCAAGCCAGGATGGCCCCAGCAGGGATCAGGCTGATTCAGGCAGCACTGGTCTGACTGGTGCTGGCTGGATGCATTGCACCAAAAGAGGAGTGGCCAGGCCAGGGGAGGGGATTCTCCCCCTCTACTCTGCCCCTCTGAGACCCCACCTGAAGTGCTGCCTCCAGCTCTGGGGTCTTCAACAAAAGAAAATGTGGATCTGCCATAGCGGGTCCAGAGGAGGCCACAGAGATGCTCCAAAGGCTGGAGCCAGGCTGGGAATGCTGGGGGTGGTCACCTGGAGAAGAGAAGGCTCCAGGGAGACCTGAGAGCCCCTTCCAGAGCCTAAAGGGGGCTTGTAAAAAGAAGGGAGATGAACTTTTTATATGGACAGGTAGTGACAGGACACAGGGAATGGCTTCCCAATGCCAGAGGGCAGGGTTAGATGGGATATTGGGAAGAAATCCTTCCCTGGGAGGGTGGGCAGGCCCTGGCACAGGTTGGGCAGAGAAGCTGTGGCTGCCCCATCCCTGGAAGTGTCCAAGGCCAGGTTGGACAGGGCTTGAAGCAACCTGGACTAGTGGAAGGTGTCCCTGCCCATGGCACTGGATGAGCTTTAAGGTCCCTTCCAACCCAAGCCCGAGCGTGACTCTGTGATTCCATGACTGCTGCATTTCTGTCCCCCCTGCACAGTGTGACAGCTGCTGCCACAAACACCAACTGTGGAGGCTTTTCAGTCATTGTCACAGCACCTTTTGGGTTTTGCCTCCTGTCTAAATTTGATGAACTTAGAATAGGCACAGCAAACACCAAAACAAAAGCCAAGTGGCCAGAAATGTGCATGTGACTGAAGCTGTGAAGAAGCTGAGGGCTGCACAGAGTGGATCTTCTCCACCCACAGCTTCTCTCAGCTGCTAACCTGCAAAAGCACAGCCAGGTCCTCAGCCAGCAGAGCAGCACAGGGAGGGGGTGACACAGCCCTCAGGGCCAAGGGACAGTGGGCAGAGATGGCTCCTGGCATCATGGACGTGGACACCTTGTGCTGAGTGGCCCTGTGGCACAACAACCCTCCAGCCAACAAGCAGAACATGCAGAGACCCTCGGATCTGACAGAGAGATGAACCCACCAAGCAGCAAAGCCTGAGCTGGGCTCTCAGACATGGTACAACAAACACTCCACTGCAGCTCACCCAGCAATCTGTTTCCAATGAGATTAATGGGTAGGCAGGATGATACTGTAATAGTTCCAAAGCAGCCCCCAAAATCAATACCCCAATTGTAAGCTCTGGGTTTTGCCTGTGGTACAAAAGGCAGTTTGGGAGTAGATGATCTAATACACCACATATTGATTAATCAATTCAGGCAGGATGCTAATGGGCTTTTCTTACAACACTTGGCACTAGAAGGGAGGAGCGGGAATGCTGAATGAGAAGGGGAGAAACTGCTTGTGTGCTGAAGTTTCAGGGAGAGGAGGGGCATGGAGTGGGGAAATGGGCCCTTCCAGAGACCACTCTAAGTGGTCAGAAACTGGCAATAAATGGAGGAACTGAGCAAGGAATGGAGAAGGTAATAAATCAGGTGTATTGGCTTCAAACCCAGCAGAACTGTACCTTGCAATTTACTGTGGCTGATGAAAATCCTTTCCTGTTGCTACAAAATCCCTCACAGGAAGGACTGTGGAAGAGCCCAGCATGGGTCTGGAGCCTGTAATGAAGCAGACTGAACACACTGCCATCCTCCTGCCAGTGAAATGGGCTGAGGGCATTATTAATGCCTACTTTAGTTATTTTTCCACATAAAATACAGCCTCAAACAAGAGCATTGCACTGAAAGACAGCAGAGCAGTTGGTGCTGTGTGGGTGAGACTGTAAAACTGGAAAGAATAAAACTGACCAACCAGGAGGTTTTGACAGTCATGGAGGCACAGCCTGCAAAGCCCCTCGTGAGGAAACTCAGCCTGATCTTCTTCACAGCCAACAGAGTCATGCCAGGTGTGAAGGTGAGAGATGGGGCTTTGTAAAATCATGTTGGAGTTGCCCAAACCAGCCCTGGGGCTTGTCCTAACTCCAGCTGATGCTGCTCACTGATGTACATTAAAAGTCTGATCACAAAGGCTACACCCCAGAGAGGAAGAATTCCTCACGAGAGGAAAGCTCGAGGTACAGAATATTAAGGAGTCACTCGGATTTGCCACCCAACATTGTGCAATTTGGCGACGGATTTACTACAGGATGTTGTGAGAACATGCTCCTCCTCACCCACCCGTGCCACCAGCACCTTGGAGTGCCACAGCAATTCCTACAGGTGACAGCACCACGCTGACACCAGGCACGTTGTAGGAAAGCAAATCCACAACCTCAAACCAGCACAGGCCATGACAGTGGCCCAAAGGCTCTCACAGCACCTGCAGAACAACCCCTGAGAAAACAGGAATGATCCTCCTAAAAAGCAGGAGGGGCTAATCCACTGGGGGAAAGGCACAAACTCAATCCCTTTTTCTTCCAGAACAACCTTCCCCAGACCAGCCCAAGGCACAAAGAGCACCCCAGGAGCACTCCAGCCCCCCCGGCAGACTCACGTTGTAGAGGATGTCGGTCCAGCCCTCCATGGTGATGCACTGGAAGACGGTGAGCACAGCGAAGAGGATGTTGTCGAAGTTGGTGATGCCATAGTTGGGCCCTTGCCAGTACTCCCTGCACGTGGTCCCACTCTCACACTGCCTGGCAGGAGGCTCCTCTCCACAAGGGAAATCTCCCACCTCATCACCTGCAGGGAGGGAAGAGAAGTTACCAACTGAAGCCGTGCAAGCAGCTGATGCTGCTGGATCCTCCTCGCAGCATTGCAGGAACAGGAGTCACCTTTTGGGTTTCCTTGTGCCACTATAAAGTCATGATGCCCATGTAATCACCCACTCTGTGCTGTCAGAGGTGGTTTAGTGGCAAGGGGAAGCAGAGCCAGCCCTGAAGTGCCCATAATTTATATGTTCAGCCATCTCATGTCATGGAATCATGGAAATGACCTCCAAGATTATCAAGTCCAACCATAAACCCCCATCACTGTATTCATGACTAAACCATGTCCCCAGGTGCCATATCCACGTGTCTTTGAACACTTCCAAGGATGGTGACTCCTGTTCCAATGCCTGACCACCCTTCATGGGAAGAAATTTTCCCTAATATCCAATTGGTGCAACTTGAGGCTGTTTCTTCTCATCCTGCCACTTGTCACTTTGGAGAAAAGACTTCCAAACTGCTCAGAATTCCCAGCTTATGACAAGTGACTATACCTAAAAGCCTGGAAACAGTGTAAGAGCAGCTGCATAGGAAAAACACCCCAAAAAACCCCAAGAGTGTGGAAAAAGCAAGGGCTGGGGGACAACACCTACTTCAAACACCCTCTGGTTGTGTCTGGTTGTCCTCTGGTTGTGGACAGCCCCAAAATTGCCCAGGTACAGATATTAGACCACAGCTGCATGAGGAGACCTTGCTGAGGAGACCCAAGGATGAGTCTGTCAGTGAAGGACCACAAGGGATGGCCAGGAGGGTGCTCAGCATCTTCCAGGATGAAGCCTGAAGCTTTGCAACCCTCCAGAGCCGCTGGGAAAATTAAAGTGCCGAGTTTGCAGAGTAAACCAATATACTAAGTAATATTCCTATTTACAGAGATGCAATTTGGGGAGTATTAAAGGGTTTTTAAAGTGACACGTTATGGTAACGGAACAGCAAACTGCACAAAATCGAATTCACCAGGGGAAAAACAAGAGCAGCTCTACCAAGAATTAGGAATAATCATTCTACAGAGCAAAGGCTGCAGGAGGAAAACAAGGTTGTCACTGTGGACCGGGATATAAGTGTGTATTTATACATATAGATGTGTACGTGTACATATAGATATGTATTTATACGTGACACACTTTCCTGTTGACTCAACACCTTGATGCAGGGCAGATCTCCAGCTCCCATATGGGTCACCACAGGCTTTCACAAGGGCTTAGTGAGAGAAGCCTGCAAAAAGAAAATGCCAAATCTGGCCCTGCACACCATTTGGGAGGGTGCCTTAAAAGGGGATCCAGTTTCAGCTCGGTTTGGCCTCTTCTTGCCAGGTAATGCTCTGAAAATTCAATGTGTACCTCCCACAGAGGGCTGGGTGGGGTTTTTTTCTTTTTAAAAAAGGGACCAGAACTGGCCTTTACTCCCATGGCTGGGAAAGACAGAGAAAAGAGGGATGTCAAGGGAAAATGGGAAACCAATGTGATGCCCTTCTCTCCTGGGGCAGCTTCAGGGCACTTGGGCTGGGTCAGCTGCTTAAAAATGATCCTGTGTCATCCCTGGAGGATGCAGGGAGAGGGACACACGTCAGGGATCCACTGGAACATGCTCTGCCATCACAGAACATCCTCAGCTGGAAGGGATCCACAAGGATCATCGAGTCCAGCTCTGACCCACACAGGGACCAAACCCACAGCTCTGGTGTCACCAGCACCACGCTCTGAGTTAACACTGATTTTCACCCATTTTTCATTAGAATAAAGACACGTTTCCACCAGCTCAGAAGAGTCAGGCTGAGAGGCAAATTGCCATATTTTGGTGCCCAGCATCCCTCACCACTGCAGTTTATTGCTGATCTCCCCAGGGCTAGAACAACACTCACTGTTGACACCTCTACTTGCTTCTCCTCATGACGATGGATGGAGGTAACAGTCGGTACCTCTCACGTGGCTCCTGATGCCAAGAAAAACCCCAGGAGTTTGCTCACTTTGGGGGTTTGGAACAGAAACAAGCCTGAGCACCTCCAATTTCCAAGCCTCTGACAGAGGCATCTCTTTAATGAGATTCACATTTCCACGCTCAGAGCCCTTTGGAGCCCGTGGTTCGTTAATGCACCTCTTTGGAGATGCTGATTAGGTTTTAAAAGGCTCAGCCCATGGTTTGTGGGCTGCTCTGCTGCTCCAGGGACAGCAGCGCCAGGAAACCTCCCCACACTCGCCCTTCCAGGAACACCGTGGCGACATTTCCCGCCCAGCACCTGGAACTGAGCCCATAATTCACCCAATAACATCGAGCAGCTCTTCAGGACAGAGCACAGAACCTTCCACACTGCCCAGGGAGGGCGTTCAGGGATGCTGAGCCGTGTCCCCCCACCGAGGTGCCACATGCTGGGATGGAGGGATAGAATTATGGAATATGCTGAGCTGGAAGGGACCCACAAGGATCATCAACTCCTGGCCCTGCACAGACACCCCAGCAATCCCACCCTGTCCCTCAGAGGATCATCCAAACCCTCCTGGAGTTCTGGTAGCCTTGGGGCTGTGCCCACTGCCCTGGGGAGCCTGGTCAGTGCCCACCACCCTCTGGGGGAAGAACCTTTCCCTGAGATCCAACCTGACCCTGTTCTGATACAACAGGGGTGCTGTGGGGGTGTAACAGAGAGGAGAACTTGTCCCAGTGAATGTAAAAGTGGCACAGAAGGTCAACTCCAAAACTCTTGGAATTTGTGGGTAAAGAGCAACAAAATGCAGTGAATGTGGAAGAAGGTAAAGGAAAAGCCCCATAAGAGCAGGACAGAAGGATCCTGAGGAGATGAAGGGGACCAGAAGCACCATGAGGATGCCCTGGCAGGGTGTGAAGCCCAGGGCTCACCTGTCTCGTTGGAGAAGCAGGTTTTGTGGAACTTGCCCATGTAAAACTCCAGCCCGATGATGGCAAACATCACGATGGCGAAGAAGAGGAGCAACCCGATCTGGAGCAGGGGCACCATCGCCTTCATGATGGACTTGAGGACAACCTGCAGGCCTGTGGGGACAAGGAAAACACATCAGTGAGGGGAGGGAGACAAGGGCTTGGGGTGGGGGGAAGGTAGGAGAGAGGGCTTGTCCAAGGGAAAATTGAGGATTGGCAATACCAGCAATGCTGCTTTTCCCCGGGTGTCATAAAAATAACAGTACAGCCATAACGAGCTCAGGAGCAGGAGAGGCAATCAGGAGTTATGTTTTCATGGTGTCTCTTCTTCAGGTGACACATTCAAAGGTCTGTTAAGTTTCAGAGACACAAGAAGGGTCTGAGGCTCGGCCTGGAGCCGAACCAGGTCCTGCAGCCCCGTGGATGCAGCAGCAGAGCTGGGCATGGCCCTGGTACTCCTGTGCCAGGGAGTGCTGGGCTCACCAGCACCTGCCTCTCCCTTCACAACACAACAGCCACGATGCTGCTGCAGAAACAAACCCTGTCTCCAGGGCCATCCATGCATAGCTTTTTCCCCAGCACTAAAACTCATTTTCAATTAAAACCAGGGGAGATAAAGCAAGAAGAGAGGCTGCAGAGATGGAGGAGGCAGATAATGTCAACCACATGCTCACAACAAAAAACCTGCAGTGATAAGCAGCAGCTGCCTTGGTGGCCTGTCCTGAAGGGTGGAGAATGAAGGATCATCCCTGTCCTGCCACTTTGTGCAGCACTAGTGAGGTCAATTTGGGTACATGCAGAAAGAAAGGCATGAAGGTCTGTTGGGAAAAATACTGAAGGAATGTATAACCATGGCTGTGGGTGGCTGCTCCTCAAGGTTGTACATTTACTACAGGGAGAAAAAAAACCCAGCAGGAGCTTTCACAGCATCCCTAAACACCTGAGAGCAAATACTGGGGGGAAATATTGTGCTGGTTCAGGAAACATCACCAGGGCCACCAGAACACATCCTAATGGGGGGAACATGTGTCCCACATCTGGACAGGGACTGCTCTGATGTCCTTAGACTTGCACAGGCAAGAAGTCCATGACAAAGCAACCAACAACATCTCCTTATTCAAGATCCTCTTCACAAATGACACCTTTCCCAAGCCTAACCAAGGACCTCTCCTGTGTGGGAATTCAGAGTCAAGCCCTGCCCATGCCAGGATGCTGACTGCAGGACATTTTGGTGCAGTTCTTCCAGGGCACAGCCTCTTGCTGGATGTCTGTAGCCCCACAGTTCTAGTCCTGAAGCAGCCAGGGGGGTGGCAGAGCTGATGCCCCAACCCTCATGCCAGGAGGCTGCCAAGGGGTTAATGCAGAGCCGAGCAGAGCATCCCCCAGAGCTGCAGTTCCCTTTGCCAGCTCTTGCTGGGGGCTCAAACCTCTCTGTTCCACATTCAGAAATTAAATCCACTCCTCACTGCCATCCCCTGCTTAGTGGGCAGAGGAGACTGTGGCAAATAAAAAGCCATGGGGTGGAGACTGAGATGGTTTCAGGGCATCAGCAAGACTTGAGGCAGCCCCTGACTGGAGCAGTGAGACCCTTCAGGTTAGCACATAAAATATATGAAGTTGCTCATTGAATAGGAAATGCAAAGTCCCACCTGCTCTTTCCCTTCATTTTATCCCCCTTATATAAAGGGTAAAATCTCCGGCCCAAGATCAACTGATCAAAACCACCAGAAGATCCAAGCTCAGGGGCTGGGAGCCTGAAAATTTGGGTCTCAGATCTTCACACCCCAGAGAATTCATCCAACCCCAAATGCAAAGGGGTCTCGGGACCATTCCCTGCCCTCCCCTGCAAATTTGGGAGCGCAGAGCTGAAAGCAGCTGGCTGTGCACCAAGTGGGGTGAGAGAAAATCACAGGCAGCCAAGAAAATAGAGCTCAGAAAAGCCAGGTGGAGCCCAAAAGCTGCAGAGCCCCTCGGGCCATGAGGTGCCAGTGCCCTGACACTCACTTGGGATCCCCGACACGAGCTTCAGGGGTCGCAGCACTCGGACGGCTCGCAGGGTGCGCAGGTCAAAGTCGGTGCCAGCAGTTGCCAGAATCCTGAAAAAAACAGGGAGAGAAGGGGGGAAATTGAGGTTTCAATGCACATTTCCCTTTCCAAAGCATGGATCAGTGGTGTGCTTTAAGCTTTATACCTGTGGTCACGTTGCCAGTGGCGTGCACTGAAACCCAGCAGTTCCTCTGGGGCTGCTGAGCCTGGCTCAGACTGCCAAAAACTCCACAATCCCTGCCTGCTTAGGAGGCCTTTGGCACATCCTCTGGTCACTAAAGAGCTGCACTCTGTGACATGGAAAGCACACACCATTTCCCAGAAGGAGTCAGAGAGAGGGAACTAAACCCCGCAGCTACACTAGGAATAAATTCAGGAATCCCTCAAGGACTGATGTCTGGGGTTTCCCCAATATCTGAAGCAGTTTCTAGTTGTGAACTTTCATTTTTGTTCAGAGCATCTTCTTTGAGGAGACTATTCAGAGAGTATTTCCTGACATGCTACAGTAGCTCTGCTATGAAACACAGCCCCCAAACCAGAATGATTCTTAAAAATGAAATGGTTTCACTGTTCCAGAGGGTAGCAAAGGAATAAATATTGTCCACAAGCCACGATGATGGAAAGTCCTCGAGCAAAGGCTCTGTAAAAGACACACTGCCCACCAGCAAAGCCATGCTCATTAATTACTGCAGCACTTCCTCTGATGCTTCAGCACAAATATTCTTCATTTGAGACAGCACTCCCCTGAAGGTTGGACTTGATCATTTTAGAGGTCTTTCCAGCTTTAACAATTCCCTAACACAAGCCAGCCATGCAGTTGAGTCGGACCAAACCCTCTCACCAGCTCCCCTCCCACTGCACCATTTACACTGACTGGGAGCAACTGCCTTTATTTTGTTGTCTCTGCCCCCAGGTTGTTCTACCAAGGTGGAAGTGGCTGATCCACCAGTCCACCGGTGGGGTCTGCAAGCCCCCAACCCCCTGGTATCAAATGCACCAGGTCCCACCACTTGGTACCCACCAGTGTTGAAAGCACTGCCCGACCCTGCCCATCATCTGATGTTTGGCCAACCCTCCCTTAAGAATTACAGCATCAACAGGGACTCCTAAACCCGGCTGAAAAGTGGGATCCTGGCACTGCCCCGGGCCATGGGCAGGGCTGGGAGGAGCCTGCCAGGCTCAGGCAGGGAATCCCGGCGGATATTTTGCTCCCAGGCACAGCAAGTGCCCCGTGCTGGGGCACAGAGATGCTCAGAGCAGCCCCAGGGTGCACCCAGGATTTCTCTGCCCACGAGCCCTTTCTCTTGGTTCCTTGATAACAGGCTGCTGAACATTCAGCAGTGCTCAGCTACCATAAATAAATTAAAAAAAAAAAAAACACAAGAAAAAGCAGAATTTCTCGACACAAGCTGTATAATTGTGCTCTGTACCATGCAGGGTGTGTGCAAAGGGAGCAGAGGGGATGTGGCCGTGGAGGGAGCACTCCCAGCACAGCCCCACTCGGATCAAAGCCCTGTCCTTGACTTACTGACTGACTGAGCCCTGCTGCAATCCAAGGCCAGGGAAGAGCAGGATCAGCATTGCTGGGCGGAAAGGGCCAGACTCCCTCAGCAGGAGGTGCTGGAGATCAGGAAAAAAGCCTGCTGAGATGTTGGATGGCAAGAGGCAAAAGCAAGCCAGGACCTGAGGAGTTGAGTAGCTATTCCATAGGACACCTGTTCCCACATTTTCACGACCTTAAAATTCCCATTACATCAGCTCCATCCATGCAGTTGGAGCATAAGCAACAGGAGACAATTTAAACTAAGAACCATCACGTGCAGAGGCTTCTAATTTCATCTTCTGCACCCAGGCCAAGGATTTCATTCCTCTTCTCCCTTCCCTCCATCCTCACAGCTTAATTACTCACTTACAAACCCGTGCAGTGTGGCAATAACACTTCAACTCAAAAGATGATCTTCAACATCCACCTTGGATGTTGCTCCTAACAGCACAATTAGTCTTCAGGGAGCCAAGATGGATTTGTGCTGTCACCAGGCTGGTTCCTGGTACAAGCTGAGGGAAGGGGTGCTTGATACTGTTATTGTTCTGTTTTAAATTCAAAGGGAAAACGGGAGGGAATGGGAGACACCATCAATTAGCTCCATGGTGCCAGTATATGTTCCAATGGCTTGAAGTCTTCGTTCCAGAGTTTTCTTCCTAACAGGCTTGATGTTAAAAACACCCTGCTCAAACTAAGGGTGCACTCAGACTCCCTTGCCCAGTCAAAACCACCAAACAGTCATTAATTTCCCCCGAAAAAACAGCTGCATGCCAAACAAACTCACTTTGGGGGGAAAGTCACAGAACCTCAGACTGGTTTGGGTTGGAAAGGACCTTAAATTTTATCCAGTTTCACCCCCTGCCATGGGCAGGGACACCTTCCACCAGCCCAGGGTGCTCTAAGCCCTGTCCAACCTGGCCTTGGACACTTCCAGAGATGGGGCAGCCACAGCTTCTCTGCCCAACCTGTGCCAGGGTCTCACCACCCTCACAGCCAAGAATTCCTTCCCAATATCCCATCTAGCCCTGCCCTCTGGCAGTGGGAAGCCATTCCCTTTGTCCTGTCTCTCCATGCCTTGTCCCAAGTCCCTCTCCAGCTCTCCTGGAGCCCCTTTAGGCACTGCAAGGGGCTCTCAGGTCTCCCTGGAGCCTTCT
This sequence comes from Margarornis squamiger, assembly GCA_035222235.1. Classification (NCBI taxonomy): domain Eukaryota; kingdom Metazoa; phylum Chordata; class Aves; order Passeriformes; family Furnariidae; genus Margarornis; species Margarornis squamiger. The sequence goes on from JAWWTY010000036.1 coordinate 9,210,312, forward strand.
CTTCTCCAGGTGAACACCCCCAGCTCTCCCAGCCTGGCTCCAGAGCAGAGGTTCCCCAGCCCTTGGAGCATCTCCATGGCCTCCTCTGGATCTGCTCCAACAGGCCTTTCCTCTGCTGAGGATCCCAGGGCTGGACACACAGAGAAATATCTGTATTTTTTGGTGCAGGGCAGAAAGTTCTGCTCAGCCATGACCTGTGTCTGGGTGGGCAGAGCTGGGCAGGGGTTTGCCCTTGGCAGGACCTCTCTGCAGCTCAGGCAGCCAGACCTGCCCTCCTGCCTGAATGTTCAGCAGAAACATTCTTGGTTAGCCCTGCTGAAGAATTGCTCTGTGACCTGTGGGTGCTCACACAGGGCTGGCGAGGGTGTGGACAATTTTAGCATCTTCTCAGCTCCTCTCAGGGGGGCACAACCTCATCCCCTGCAGGTTGTGCTGTAGGAACACCCTGCCCCAGGGCCCTGGAGTGTCACCAGCTGTCCCTGCAGTGCTTTCTGCCACCAGGGAGAGGTGTGGGGAGAGGGGTCATGCACTTGCAGCCCCGAGGGTGGCTGGGGCTCCCTTTATTCAGAACAGATTCCATTCCAGCAGCCTGTGGAATGTGGTCCAGACCATTCCCCTCGTGCTCTGTAACCCCCCCGTGTCCCTTCCACAGCCACTGGAGGACATCCACAGGCTCCAGATGCTGCACGTGGATCCAGCTGCTCCCAAAACATATTGATTTTTAGGGATAACGAGTTTCAGAGGGATTGCAGTGGTGGGATCCCTGTGAGGCACCACATGTGCAGTGGGAAGAACATCATGGCTTGGAGATTGGAGAAGAGGAGAAGAAGGGGAGAAGAGGAATTGTTTAAGGGTTTCTCCTAAACGAAGCAGAGAAATGGCATCTCTAGGACAATCTGTGGTTGACTAGAAGAGCTGGCAACACCCCTCTGCCTCTTCTCAGGTGGCTTCATGCCTCTTCCTGACCTCCACACCTCATGGCTGGGACTTGGGCTCACCTTTCTGTGCTCACAACCTCCTCGTGGTGGCCAGGAAAGACCCCCTGTATGGAGGGAGACTCAGCTCCTTCAGGGCTCCAGACCCAGAGCCCTTTTGCCCTGTGCTGCTTGGGAGTGAAATATGGACAGGCATCAGCAGCTCTTCTTCCTGTGTGGCCTTTGGGAGAGGTTCATAGAAGGTGCCTAAAGGATTGACTTGAATTTTGACAGTTTTGAGGATGTTTAAGGCTGGTTGAAATGAATCCTGTGTAGAGGCAGTGACCCTGAGGAGCCCTGGTGCACGGTGATGGCTCTGAGCTTGAGTTGGTTCTTGTGCCTGAGGCTCTCAAAGTCTTTTTTAATTAAAGACACAATTATTGTTGTCTTTTTAGATCCATTCTAGGGGGGAAAGGGGACCTTTGGGGCCAGGATGAGTCCATGGAAGGCTGGTCTCTCCAATTTATTAAACTCATTGGAGTGGGAGAGGGCGTGGATCTGGGACACTGGACCTGGGATGGTCTTTGGATGCTGGTCTGACCCGGGGGATATCAATCACAACTCTCACCTTCTGCCAACAACTACTCTCAGTCCTGGAGGTCTTTTCCAACCTGAGTGATCCTGTGAGTCTGTGATTCTGTATTTGGAGGTTTAGTCTGTATTTAGTTATTGATTCTTTGGTTGTCACTGGTGGTCACCACAGGCTTTGGCTCTCAGGGGCCAATCTCACCAAGAAATAGGTGTGAGGGTCAGTTTATTCATCCCAGCCTGAGAGCATGAGATGTCAGAGCTCTGGAGAAGTGGCAGGTTATGGGTTTAGACTTAAAAGACAGAAAGGAAATGCCTGATGTGGCATGAAGGCTTGTATTCCATGGAGCTTGGGCTGTGTGTGGGTTGGGATGGCTGTTTTTGTGGCCTTTACTGGTTTTTGGGATAAGGTCCCCCAGAGCGTGAGGCTGGAGATGTGCAGAGCCTGAAGGCACTGGGGAAGGTGTGAGTGACTCCAGAGCTGGCACTGGTGACTTAGGGCGTGGGAAGGGGCATGATGAGAAGCTGGGGGATTTCAACAGCAGGCTGTCCCAGGCTGGAGGGGTGAAAGGCTTCAGGCCAGCCCCAAGAGATCCCTTGGGACAGAATTGCCCTTGGGGCAGGCACTGCCTTGCCCTCCCTGGGCTCCAGCTCTCCTGCCTGCTGGGAGTGTGGAGCCAGTGGTGCCTCAGCCCACCCAACTTCAGGGCTCCCACAGCAGCACAAATGCAGATGTGGCTCATCTTCAGCCCTTTCTTTTTGGCAGGGGGAGAGGAGAAGGACAAGGTAAAGCTCTAATTAAAAAGCTGCTCCTGCCAGATAGTTCGTGCTCCTAATTGCTGACACAGGCTGGCCAGGGATGTGTTTTTTCTCTCTCCTTTCCTGTTGAAATAAATAAGTAAAAGCAGGTGAAAGGAGGTTGCAGTTTCAGAGCAAGCTGTGTGACACATGAGGGGCCCCTTCCACATCCTTTCAGAGCTGAAAGCCACGGGCTGAGGGTGGTGGGGGTGATTCATTGGCTGGCAAGGGTGGCACGAGGCAGCTTGAATTTTGGAGGTGCAATTTGATTTCATCTTCCCAGCCCAGGGAGGAGATGAAAGCCTGGGCATGAGTCAGTTGTCTGGGCTGCAGGGCAGCACAGGCTGAGCTGGGGAGAAGGGTTTGCTGACCTTGCAGCCTACTGAGATATTGTGGTGGAAGAAAATCCTTCATTGAGGTGGGAGCAAGGGGTCTGAGAGCCCCTTCCAGAGCCTAAAGAGGCTCCAAGAGAGCTACAGAGGGACTTGGGACAAGGGATGGAGGGACAGGATGAGGGGAATGGCTTCCCACTGCCAGAGGGCAGGGCTAGATGGGATATTGGGAAGAAATTCTCGAGGGTGGGCAGGCTCTGGCACGGGTTGGGCAGAGAAGCTGTGGCTGCCCCATCCCTGGAAGTGTCCGAGCCAGGCTGGACAGGGCTTGGAGCACCCTGGGCTAGTGGAAGGTGTCCCTGCCCATGGCAGGGAGTGGGACTAGATGATCTTTAAGGTCCCTTCCAACCCAAACCAGTCTGGGATTCTATGAGGATCAGCCTGGTTGGAGGAATCACCTTGCAGGGCCAGTGATGGGAGGGCAGAGCCAGTCCCAGCAGAGATGGTGCAGTGAGAGAATTTGGAAGAGTTTGCTCTTCTAAAATTGCTCATTGTGGGGTTGTGGTGAAGGGACTCAAGCTGGCTGTGCTGCAGGGAGGCTCTGACTCCCCTGGGGCTTGATCAGGGGCATAAGAATTCCCACAGAAGGTATTTAATATATGCTTGTTGTAACTTCATCTCCTCAGTTTCACAGCCCTGGTGCCAATGCAGAGCTCAGTGGGTTGTGCCAGTGGGGAGGCTGGGGCTGCTGGGTCCTGCTGCCCCATCTCTGCATCCCCCAGAGGAGGTGGGGATCAATCCTGCTGTTGTGCCCTTCCTGAGCTCCAGCCAGTGCCCCCTTGGGGATGCTGAGTGGGACAGACCTCTTGGACAAAGGAAGCATTACAGGGGAAGTTGCTCTGAGCTCGGGGCTCCCAAAACTGCCACCTTTGGGAGCAGAGGGGAGCAGTGAGGGAGCATCATGTCACACTGCACAGCTGATTCCATCTGCCTTTCCTTCCTGCCCTCTGCTTATCCCAGTGTCTCCAGCTGCACCCAGCAGCTCCCTGGGGAGAGCTGTTCTCTGGCTGAAAACGTTCAACCTATAAAGCACTGCCTCCAGCCAAAATCCCTGTCCCTGCTGCTCCATCTCTGCATGTGGGAGACTCTGGAATGAGTTTTGGGAAGTGCATCCTGCTGCATGCTGTGCAGTGTCAGGAGATGCTGCTGGAGGGGTGGATGTGGCCGTGGCAGGCACTTGTTTCCCACCGTGCCATCATCCTCCATCCCCGTGCCCTGCCGAGGGTGTGCAAACCTGCAGCGGTCACAGAATTGCTCAGAGGGAGCAGAAACTCCCCCAAATGTCCCCTCACTGCACCAGGTGTCCTCAGGAGTGCCCAGGGAGGACGGTCTGAGCTGTTGGGGATGTCCTTGGAGCGGCTGGCAGGGTTGGTGCCAAGCACAGAGAAGCTCTGTGAGGACTCTGTGTCACTGGGAAGGTGAAGATGGAGCAGTCTGAGATGTTTAATAGACCAAGGGAAAATTAAACCCCGTGTTGCTGTGTAGGTCAGGAGTTCTGAGGAGTGGGAAGAGACAGGGGAAGCTCAGCTGTGGTGCCCAGCAAAGCACTGGTGGAGCTGTGGGTCTGTGTCCAAGCTGGTTCTTCTGTGGTGTCTGGAGCTGAATGTTTTCCGAGGGCTGGCACCAAAATCTTGGGATAGTTTAGCTCCATCTTTAAACAGAAAGCTCTGGAAGTGGAGAACAGTGGCCCACGGACACCAAACCTCCAGCCTGAGCAAAAAGAGTGCAGATTTTGGTGCTGAGAGAGGTCAGCTGCAACCTGTTGTCACTTTTGGCTTTGTAGGGTACTTTTCCAAATCATTAGAGCATCACTTATCATCAAGGGAAAAAAAACCCCTCTTCTTCTGCAATGGCATGAGACAAAAAGCACAAGGTGCTGTGCTGGCTGGGAACTGATCCTTCTGGGAGCTTTACAAAGTCCTCTCCTACCTCAGTCTGAAAAGAGGGAAGAAACTCTGCTGGCAATGCTATAGAGGACATCATGTGGTCAGTTCTGCATTGGTAAAAGACAGTAATTTTTCCAAATGTTCCCCAAAAAGATCATAATTAGTGCAATTAAGGGTCTCGAATGGTAATTTTATTCTACTCAATAATAGTACAAAGCACAAAAAAACCCCTCTATGAAACAATGCACCCACCATATGTAGGGCAACCTCTTCGTGGTGTGAGCTGTACAATGTGTGCTTGTTGAAACTTATATTTAGATCCTTCAGTTCTGGATAATTGATTGCAGGAGAAGAGCTCTGTGTTACTTCCATACTTAGAGACAAGAACAAGGATGGCTCGAGGGCCAGAAGCAGCTTTGGTCCAAATTCACACAGAGACACCACTTGGGTGGAGCTGGGAGTGGGTGAGGGTTGGGTCCTGCTCTGAGGTCCTTCTCCTGCTCTGTGCCTGTTTCCCCTTTCATTTGGAACCTGCCAGCAACAGGGTGAGCTGGGTGGTGATGGTGGGAAAGACATGGACCTGCTGGAGCAGATCAGAGCATCCATGGAGATGTCCCAAGTGCTGGAGCTCCTCTGCTCTGGGGACAGGCTGGGAGAGCTGGGGGTGTTCCTCTGGAGAAGAGAAGGCTCCAGGGAGACCTGAGAGCCCCTTGCAGTGCCTAAAGGGGCTCCAGGAGAGCTGGAGGGGGACTTAGGACAAGGGATGGAAGGACAAGGGGAATGGCTTCCCACTGCCAGAGGGCAGGGCTAGATGGGATATTGGGAAGGAATTCTTGGCTGTGAGGGTGGGCAGGCCCTGGCACAGGTTGGGCAGAGAAGCTGTGGCTGCCCCATCCCTGGAAGTGTCCAAGGCCAGGTTGGATGGGGCTTGGAGCAACCTGGGCTGGTGGAAGGTGTCCCTGCCCATGGCAGGGAGTGGGACTGGGTGAGCTTTAAGGTCCCTTCCAACCAAACCATTCTAGGTTTCTGTGATGGGATGTCCCTCTTCTTCCTGTATTGTTCAATAGGATCAAACAGTTAAAATGCCTCTTTAGCCTTCCTGATGCTTTGGAAACAGCCTGGAAGATCAGGATCTGTGGGGCAGGTGCCTTGAGACAAACGTGCATTGGAGAGCGTGCTCTGAGCTTTGGGGTGCTGAGAGCCTGGGGGTGCCTCAGGAGCAGCTCAGTGGTGGGACACAGGCAGCAGCAGCAGCCAGGAGCTCTGATTGCCCCTCCTGCCAGGGTTTCCCTGGGCCTTTGTTCTCCTGCACAGCCTGGCTCTGCTGCTCTCACTTCTGAGCACACAATTAACTTTCATGTTTCCCGGCGATTCTGCGCTGGCTGCTCCTGTCGCTGCAAACATTAGCTGAAACTCCATTATATTAAGAAAGCACAAAGTCAGGTGGAAGAAGAGATAATTACCTTTCTAATATAATTATGGCTGGGCTGGTGAGCCTTTTATCTCAATCCTTGTTCTTCTGTACAACAACAGCAAGGATTAAAATTTACCAAGTTATTGCTTGCCAACAGCAGCCAGAGCTGTTTTCTCCTCACGGCAGGGAGGAGTTTGTTAGAGGGGATTTCAGGATAAGCCTTTGGGGATGAGGATGACTGTGGAAGAGGAAGGAGCAGGAGGAGGACACCTAAACTCCAGGCCATTCCCTGGTCCCCACAGAGCAGAGATCAGTGCCTGCCCCTCCTCTTTCCCTCCCGAGGAAGCTGGAACTGCAATGAGGTCTCCTCTCAGTCTCCTCCAGGATCTGATGGCACGAACCCCACCTCGAACCTCTGCTCTTTCTCAGCAGCCTGTGTTTGTGTCTGGCTGAGCTTTCCTCACCTCCATCCCTTGCCAGGCTACTGGGGAATACAACAGCGAAGAAAAGAGCCAACATAAATCCACTGCTCCTCCATGAGTCGCAAGGAACTGAGGGAGTTTCCTTGCCTGCCAAAAATGTGATCTGCTGGAGGCTGCTGTGACAAGCAGCACACTGGTATAAATATCAAAGTGCCATCAGTCGTCTGAGCTGTCAGGAGCTGAAGGGGGGAGTGGGATTCCCTGAGCCAGGAAAAATGGAGCTGGGAATGGTGGCTGTGGGCAGGGAGGGACCTTCTGTGCCCAGCTCTCCTGGGGCCCTCGTGGCTCTGAGGGTCAACTGAACGGGGGGGAATTGCAGCCAAACTGCTCCATCCCAAATGCTCCGAGCCCACATGGTATCCCAGGGGGAAGGGGGTGGGAGCTAATTCAGGGTGAGCATCACCTCCCTCCAGGTTTGAAGGATGGTCACCCAGGAATCCACATTTTTCCCAAAGGAGATTAAAAATCCTGGTTCCAAAAGCTTTTGTTTCAAAAGGTAGAGTTTCCCCCGGGGAGGTTTCAACCTGATTTTAAGTGGAAGAGCCTGCTTTCAGCCAGCTTTCCAATATCATTGCACTTAAAAGCAACCAAATAAAAATAAAATCTCAAGTCATAGTTGAAGTCAAAGCGAAACCAAAATGTTTTGTTATTTCCCACTGGGAAACTGAAATTGATGTTTCCATGAAAACAAACATTTTTGGTGGGAAAAAAAAGCCTTTCTCCAGCGCAAACCCCTTCTCTCCTGAGTGTTTTTTCTAAGAACTAGCAACACTGCTTGGTTTGCTGGAGTTATTGCCACAGAGATGCAACTTGCTCTAGTGGAAGATGTCTGTGCTTTTTGCAAGGGGGTTGGAAAAAGATGAGCTTTAAGGTCCCTTCCAACCCAAACTGTTCTATGAAAGGGAGGAAATTTAGGTTGGGTATAAGGAATAAATGAGGGTGGGCAGGCCCTGGCACAGGGTGCCCAGAGAAGCTGTGGCTGCCCCATCCCTGGCAGTGTCCAAGGCCAGCTTGGACAGGGCTTGGAGCAACCTGGGCTAGGAAGGTGTCCCTGCCCATGGCAGGGGGTGAAATTGGAACTGGATGATCTTTAAGGTCCCTTCTAACCCAAACCAGTCTATGATTCTATTTGCATTTTGCCAGGGCAGCTCTTAATGTCAGAGTTGCACAGTGCAGTGCTTTTGGTTTGTACTTTCTTCTGTTCTTTCTCTCCACCCGAGAGAGGGGGTGCTGAGAGCCCTGAGCTGTGGTGGCAGTGCCCTTGTGCTGGGCTCTGGAGAGCTGCAGATGTGTCTGACCTGAGCCATGCACTGCTGGGGGAAGCAGAGTGGGAGCAGGAACAAAGCAGAACCCCTGATGGAAGGAGGACTTGAATTCTTTTAGGTGCTTCTCATTGCTGGTGTCTCCCCAGACTTGAGGTGCATTCCATGGCCAGACCTCTCTCAGCATCCCTGAGGCTGGAGGAAGGAATTACCAAAGGAAATTGTCCCCTCGGTGGTGTGAGAAGGTGGCTGGGGGGACAAATCCCAGTTCCCCCCAGTGCCACCCTGCCCACCCCTGGAACTGTCACATCTGGACAAAAGCCCAGTGCCACCCTGCCCATCCCTGGAACTGTCACATCTGGGACAAAGCCCAGTGCCACCCTGCCCACCCCTGGGGCTGCCACATCTGGGACAAAGCCCAGTGCCACCCTGCCCACCCCTGGAGCTGCCACATCTGGGACAAAGCCCAGTGCCCCCCTGCCCCTCGCACATCTGGAGCTGCCCCTCGCCCATCTGGAGCTGCCTCCCGGCGCTGTTCGCAGGGCTGCGGGCGGCAGGAGCGCCCGGCCCCGCGGGCTGGGGGAAGGCGATGACTACAGAAATGTCAGCAGCGCTCACTCTGGAGGCCCCGGCGGGTCCTTCCCGGCTCGGGGCCGTGTAGACGATGGGCTGCTCTCCCAATGAGCCCGATCCGAGAGGCTGCCGGAGCGCTCCGAGCTCCCTCCGTGCCGGGCACGGGCGGCTGCAGCGCCGCAGGGGCGTTTTGGGGCTGTCTGCTGCTTCCAGAGCAGCGAGTCGGGTGGCATCACCCACCCCCGAGAGGTTTAACCCCACTCAAACGTGAGCGTGTCCTTCGTGTAAACCACAGCTTGGGCAAGAGGGGTATTAGAGAGGCAAAACAGCAGTAGGGGTATTAGAGAGACAAATCAGCAGTAGGGGTATTAGAAAAATCAGCAGTGGGAGTGGAAGAGCGACTTGTCTGATTAAACTCAGGTCTCAAAGCCACCCCTGCTGAACCCCACTCATGGATTTAGGACAGCAGAGACCATCAGTGCTGCTTGGGGTTCCTTTTTCCCTGCTTGTGCTCTCCTCCCTCGGCTGTGCAGGCAGGTCTGGGATGATTTAGCTCCTAAGGAAACACTTAACTCGGCTGCCGAAGAGCTGGGGGGGTTTTCTGGACCATTTCACAGCAATAGGCTGCATCAACCGAGAGCAGCTGATGCTCTTGGCCCACATCCCAAAGCCCTCAGCGTGATGTTCTCCTCGTCGGGGAGCTGCTGTGGACCATGAGGAGCATGGGATGCTCCTCTCCTGCAGCTGTCTAAGAAACTCCCCACACATCTCCCCCTCCTGCTCCGTAATTCAGGTCTTTCTTTGCCTTAGGAGGAAAATCAGCAGCACCAACACACATCTCTGCTGGCTGGGGGGGTTTCGGGTGGCTGCAGCTCATGGACAGAGCAGCCTGGGCAGGGAGGGGGGAAAGTGAAGCTCTGAAAGCCAGGACTGATGCAAGTGGAGCCTGGGAAACTGCAGCTCCCATGCCTGCCCTGCAAGGGCCCAAAGGGACTGCTCTGGAAATGTGGAGAGCACAAACATTTGCTGCTGTGCTGGGACCTGGGCTGGCAGTTTTGTGCCCACAGCATGGATTTTTTAATGGCTGGTTTATAGGGCCCAGAAATGTGGAGTTTATGATGAAAATGCTGCCAGACTTTTGCTCTGCAGCAGTTCCAGGGTTCTTAACAGCCCAGTGGGGAGCGAGAGGCTCCGTTATCCGAACTGCCAATTAATTGGAACACATTCCCCTGTCCTGTTATAAAGATGTCACTTCCCTGTGCCAGTGACATTGCTCTGGCCTCTGAGCCCCGCCCTGCCTCTGCTGCCCACTTGCATTGCCTGTTTCCTTCCCTGGAACAGGCTGTCCAGAGAGGTTTGGAGTCTCCTTCCATGGAGATGTTCCAAACCCACCTGGACACAGCCCTGAGTGACTGTCCCAGGGGGTCCTGCTAGAGCAGAGAGGTCAGACTGGATCATAGAATGCTACAGGGTGGAAGGGACCTTAAAGCTCATCCAGTCCCACCCCCTGCCCTGGGCAGGGACACCTTCCACTAGCCCAGGTTGCTCCAAGCCCTGTCCAACCTGGCCTTGGACACTTCCAGGCATGGAGCAGCCATCTCTGCCCAACCTGTGCCAGGGTCTGTCCACCCTCCCAGGGAAGGATTCCTTCCTGATCTCCAGCCTCAATTTCCCATCTTCCAGATTTTCCTTGATGATCTCCAGTGGTCCCTTCAAGCCTGAACCATTCTGTGGCTGCTGTGTAGGAAATATCTGTGTGCTTGTGTTGGCTTTGGGAAGGGGGTTATCCTGCTGTGGTGGGTGTGAAGGGATGGGTAATGTGGGGGAAGAGTGGAGTGCAGGAGGAGGAAAGCGAGACTGGCACAGCAATGCCCAGAGAGTGATTGTGGGCATGTGTTGTGTCGGTGTTGAATTCAAAGGGCCTCTGAGCACACAGGAGCTGTGCTGTGGTCTCTGAATATCTTCACTCTGGGCCCACGTGCACTTGGGTGAATAAAGTTCAGCAGATTTCATTGGGAACAAGTTGCTGTTTCTCCAGGTCTGCTTATCCAAGGACTTTGGTGGTTTTGGACTCCTTGCAGAGAACTGCTGTTTTCTCCCAGGCACTTTGTCATGTGCTACAAGGGGGAAATCTGGTCAAACATGCTCCTCTTGCTGCACATCTGGCAGCTTGCTGTGGTGTGGTCCTGTGAGCTGCAGCTGGATCCCTCTTTGCCCAGCTTTGCCAGCAGGGAATGGTGTGATCACAAAATCATGGATTATCTGAGTCAGAAGGGACCCACAAGGATTATCAAGGGATGGCTTGGTTTGACTGTGGCAGCTCTGCTCCACTCCAACAGGGCAAGAAAAAGGTTAAAAAAATGAAAAACAAACCTTTGTTTGGGCTGTCACATCGGTATGGGCTCAGTCTGAGCGGGATGAGGAGCTGAGGGTTGGACTTGACCTTGTGGGTGCCTCCCAGCTCAGGATATTCTGTGACCTCCCCAGCATGTTTGGGTGCTGGGAACCTGCATGTCGTGGTTCCAGCAGCCGAGAGCAGCCAGAAGAGGCTCTTGATTTGCACCTGACATTCACTGGGAAGTTTCCTCTGGGCTGTTCCTCCTCAGCAGGGCTGTAGTCAGGGTTGGAAGGTCTTGTGTGGTGGTTGCCCCGTGCTGGGCATTCACAGCTCTTGGAGGCAGGACCCACCTTGTGAGCTGCAGGGCTTGAGCTTTATCTGTACAAAACAGGAAAAAAGGGGATGTATTGATCACATTCCTGAAATACTGTCCCCAAAGCATCAAGCACAGGAGCTGTTATGGTTAAATCATCCTAAAAAACAGAAGGGGGGGAGTTACAATTTCTGGTTTCAATACTGAAGGAATAAATCCTGACTTTTTCATGTCCACAGCCCGGCTTGCAACAGGTTTAAAGCACAGTACAGATGGCTGTGCAATTATTGCCAACATCTACTCATTATATTAGATAAGGCCCTGGGTTTATTTAGCAGAAGCAGATGGAGGGAATACACAATATTTTAGATGTCTTGGCAAACTGTGTTTTCCTTAGAACAACATTGTGTGTTTGATGTGATAGTTCTGGCCAAAAAAAAAAACCTCCAAAAAAACCCCAACCTTAAAAAAAGAGAAATAATTATAGCTTTATAAGGACAATGGGGTGTGTATTAAAAATTGGAATATTATATTGCAGGTCATATTATGACGTCTGATGCCTTATATTAATCCTTGTGACAAGAGGAGACTTCCAGCTTCCAGTGTGTGTTTTTTGTGGCTCACAGAATAAAGCTTCAAAACAAAACCCCAGCTGCCTACAAAAGCTGAGAGATCATAATGCAAATAGTCCTAATATTTTATTTCTTTTTATGATCTCATGACTTTTAGTCCAGCCTTGCTGATTTTGGGGCTGCCTGCTTGTGTGAGTAGTGCCAATACTGCACCTCTGAGCAAGGGGCAGCTGCTGCAGGTGGGGAAACACTGGGATTTGGGTCCTTTGGGGCAGCAGGTTTGGACAGGAGGTGTGTGAGGAGCACACAAATCTCTGCTTGACCTGAACATTCACAGGCAGAACCTCCCCCAGAGCCCACTGACCTCTGTGATGAAAGGTCTGAGACACATCTGGGAGCCACCAGCAGGGAACAGACGCAGCTCTGGGCTGTGTAGAGCTGCCTGATGACATCCCAGACTTTGTCACTCTGCAGGAATTGGGCTGCAGAGAAATGCCCTGGAGGGACACTGCCAGAAGTGCATGGGGTGCAATTTGACTGCCTTGTTGAACTCAACTGCAGCATCACCTCTCTTGGTTCCAGCTCCTGTGTGGGGAGACACAGGGTGGCAGGTGGAGCTGAGGGAGCCACCTCTGTCCTCAAGGCTAAGGAGGGAGCCCATGGAGGAGCACTTGGAGCCATTCAACCAACACTTGGGGAACAACAGCACACCCTGTTTGTGCCCTGGCCCCTCTGGAGCTCAGTGTTGACTCATCCATGGCTTCAGGAGCCGGGTGAGCTCAGTGCTCCGTGTATGGTCTCCTGGTGGTGAACTTCCACTGGAATGCGTGGGCACAGTGCCCAAACCATGAAATCACAGCCCCCCAGGCATGGGGATGGCAGGAGGCTGCCTTTCCCTGGCACACCATGCCAGCTGGTATGGTGGGCAGAGGAGTGAGGGTCTTCTGCACAGAGACACTGTGGTGTTCCCTCTGGTCTCTACAAGGAGTGGAGGGTGCTTGGACACCCACCAAACACATTGGGTGTTTCATTGGTGTTCTGAGTTTTCTGTTGGTCCTCCACAGCATCAAGGCAGCAGGACCTCAGTGTCCCTCCTTGATTGTCACACGTGTCCCCACAGGCTTGTGGTGGGAGGATGAAGACACTGAGGTGCAGTGGTGTGGTGGTGACAGCAGGAACACGTTGTCTCTCAATATTTTATGATATTGCAGGAAGGGAAGCCCAGGAACACCTGTCATGGTGGTAGAGCTCTCACTGGAGTGGCTTGGTTGAGTCCATGGGTGGGTTTGGGTCTCTAGCTGGTCAAGTGCACAAGTACATCCCGGTGTGGATGGTGCTGATGGTCCATTTTTGGCACTCTGGCTGTGCTGAGTGCTGGGATTGGACACAAATGTGGCAGCATGAACCATCTCACCCTCCACTTTGTTCCTTCCCACTTATTTTATGAATGTTCTTTGCATGAGTGATTGTCTTTGCTCATTACGTGCCCACCTCGAGCTCTTAGAGGGTTTGGTGATGCAGGGGCAGGGTGGAGAAGATGGACTGGGAGGAAGGTCATCCCTCCCAGCCCTCCAGAACCAGAGGGAATGGCCTGAAGCTGTGTCAGGGCAGGGTCAGGTGGCATCTCAGGGAAAAGTTCTTCCCCCAGAGGGTGGTGGGCACTGACCAGGCTCCCCAGGGCAGTGGGCACAGCCCCAAGGCTGCCA
>JAWWTY010000036.1:9229450-9267211 GCA_035222235.1 Margarornis squamiger
TGGATCCCTGGAAGTGTCCAAGGCCGGGTTGGACGGGGCTTGGAGCACCCTGGGCTGGTGGAAGGTGTCCCTGCCCAGGGCAGGGGGTGCAATGAGGTCGTCTTCAAGGTCCCTTCCAACCCAAGCCATTGTACCATATATATAAAACCTGCAGAGTCTCTGCCAACATCTTTGGAGATGTGCAGCACTTCTGGGGTGAGTGGATCTCAATTAAAGCCATCATAAAGAGTCAGGGCCTCCCTTTCCATCTCCATCACAGCAGCACATCAGGAGGAGTGGAAAGGTTATTTTTAAACCCTAGAGCTCAGATGGTGGAGAGCACCATCCTCTTCCACTGAGGGGGAAAACAAATTAATTGGTACAGGTCAAACCAGAGCAAGACTCTCAATTATTCTCCAGTAATTACCCTCATAAAAATTTAAACACACATAAGCCAACTTGGTAAGGTTTAGCCTCAATATTTGCAACACAAACTCATCTTCCACAGCTGCCCAGGAGAAATTTAAGAGGCAATTACCAATAGCCAGAACCTCAGACAGGTCTCCCTCATACAAAAGGTCATTTGGGGCACACAGAATTATGTTTTCAGCCCAGACACGTGCACATTCCCAGCCTGTGTGAGAACACAGGCAGCACTTGAGGAAAATAAAATCTCTTTATAATATGTTACAGCATCTTCCAGCCACACACAGAACATCCCTTACAAAAGCCACGGGTGTGCATCCTAAATAACACAAAAAATCCCATTCAACACCCTGTGAGGAGGAGAAATATGATTTTTCATTCTCCTTCTAAACACTGGCAATGGAAGAAAGCTGAGCAAACTCCTTCTGGAAAATCCTTTCTCAAAGGAAAATGCACGTGGAGTGAAACCAAAAGTGCTGGTTAATTTGGGCTGAATGCAGTAAACAGGCTCAGCCAGGAAAAACCAAGAGCTGAAGGAGTAATCAACCATTTCCTTTTGGTGTTTGCTACATTAGGTGGCTCAAAGTGGTCTTTTAACTTCAGTAATTCTCCACAAGTCAGCATAAATGAGCTTTAACATTTATACATAAAGCCAATAAAATGGAGCAACATCTTATTTTCACATCTTGTGAGAAAAAATAATGACAAAGTACCTGGGGTCACCAAACATCTGGGAGCCAATTTTCCCCAGTTTGTCCAACAGAAATGGAAAATATTAGTGCAAGGATTAGAAATCAGGATCAGAGGGATGCCTGGAAGCCCCTGGAGTGCTCGGTCCAGCTCTGTGCCAGCACCCCAGTGACAGGAGCTCCAAGGGGATGGACACCTTGGGTTAGGAGCTGGTCTTACCTCAGCTGGTAGAACTTTCCCATGGCTAAAGCAACAGGACCAGTCTGCAAAGTCACTGCCTGCACCACGAGGTGCTTTGTGACCAGCACATCTCTCCATCTCTTCTAAATCCAGGGCTGTCACCACACAGGCAGCCAATCTGCCCTGGTGGTCCTGCCCTTCCCAAGGATGAGCAGAGCTGAGAAGGCCCAGAGAGGTGGAAAGGGAGTCCCAGGATTTACCAGCCATCCCTGTTCACTCGTTCTTCATGGACCTGGTTCCTCTCACCTGCTGTGTGTCTGCAGCTCATCAAGAGCTAATGTTTTAATAGGAACAAGGTGTGTTCAGAGCAAGCCTTCACCTGGGTTGGGGGATGTTTTGGGGCACCTTTCCCTAGAGGGATGTACCCCTCATACCCTCCCAATGAGCATCAGCTGTGCTCACTGACCCTCACCCCAGAGATTTTGGTGTCAGAGGCAAAAATGGGGTTAGGAAGAGGAAGGTTAAATTAAAAACCACACCAGAGAAGGACAAAGCACTAATTCCACCCCTCTTCTCCCAGGATCTCCAGGTTGGCACGTTTGCTCAGGGCACAGGAGGGCAGGTCACCCAGCCCAGTGAGACCTGGGCTCATTTCTGCCAACACAGGGTCCTTGCTCCAGGACATGAGAGCAGGAATTACTGGTTCTCACTCAATGTGTCCTCTGGCAGCTGCTTCACTCGGGGCAGATGAACCTGGGCTGGCTGGGCAGGTGGCCAAGGTCAGTGTGGGATGTCCCCACTCTGCCTCAACAGCTGCTGGAGCAGAAGAGCTGCTCCACCAGCAGGAGGGACTCCAAAGGCCCAGCAGCCTCATGGTTAGAGCACTCTAAAAAGGCAACACTGTCCTCAAACCAAGCTGAGCTCTGCTCTGAGGTTTGTTCTCCTCAAGCCAAGCAGAGCTCTGCTCTGAGGTTTGTTCTCCTCAAGCCAAGCCGAGCTCTGCTCTGAGGTTTGTTCTCCTCAAGCCAAGCCGAGCTCTGCTCTGAGGTTTGTTCTCCTCAAGCCAAGCAGAGCTCTGCTCTGAAGTTTGTTCTCCTGACTCTCAAAGCTCAGAGGTGACACTGCCAGAGGCTCCTGCCTAAGTTGTTCCTCTTCTTCCCCCGGAGCTGTTCCCTCTGCCACAAACCCCCTCAAAGCCTCAGGGAGGTTATCAAAGCGAGCAGTTTGGGTTTCACCCCTCCAGCAGGACACCTCTGCTCCCCTCTGGTTGAGCACCAAACCAAACCAGGTCAGCAAGAGCCTTAAAACAGGACAAGATGTTCTAAGTTTGTTCCTCCAAGACACAAAACCCTCCCCAGTCCATTCTGGATGCCCAAAGCAGAAACTCCACCGAATCTCCAAGCTGGGCCCAGACTGGGGAAAGGTTGTTCTGCTCCAGCATTCCTCTCATGGACAACAGCCTGGAGACATCCAGAAGGTACAGTGTATCCCAAGAGCTGCCCAGTTGCTTAGTGGTGCCTAAACAGCTGCCCTGGGGTCACTGGGATCACAGGGAATGAGAGGACCATGGGAACAGCACTGGGGAATATTCCCACCTGATGGCACGTGGGAACATCCAGACTGGGAGTGCTGCTTTTGGACTGGGGTGTGCTGGGAATGGCAGCTCCCAGGGGTTTGGAAGGCACAGCCCAGAGGTTTCCTGCCTGCTGGAAACATTGCCTGTGCTCTCCCAGCCCTGCCAGTGAGGATGGGGCAGGAAGGCATTGGTGTCACCCCTTGGATGTGCAGCATCTCCTGGCAATTCCCAGTTTGGCTCCCAGCAGAGCCAGAGCTGGGCTCCAGATGCCTGTAACTGGGCCAGCATCAAAAACCCTCTCTGGAATGAAGGATCAAAGACAGGAAGGGGCTTTATCCAGCACCACAGTTCCCATTGCCCCCTGCAACTGCTTCCACATGCAGAGCCCCAGGCTGGCCCCCACCTGAATCCTCTGCTCCTGAGCAAAGCTGCAGCTCACAGAGGGGTTGGGGCACCACAAACCTTCTGCTCCCCTTGCCATGCATTGCCAGGCCCTGCCATCACCACCCCAGCCTGCAAAACTCCAACCACATGGAAACATGGAATTCCAGAATGATTTGGGTTGGAAGGAACCTTTAAAAATCAAGGGGTTGTTCCAAGTCCCTTGCCATGGGCAGGGACACCTTCCACCAGCCCAGGTTGCTCCAAGACCTGTCCAACCTGGCCTTGGACACTTCCAGGGATGTGTGGCCTGGAATGGACATTTCTGCTCAAGGGCTTGGCACAGGAGGGGTGTGTTAAATAACTGGAGTCCAGGAAAAGGGCAGCAGCTCCTCTGGCAGCTCCAGGTTCTGCTGAGCTCCCAGGCTGAGGAGGACGTGGCTGGGAGTGGCATGGGGGGCACAAGGGGGGTATAAACACCCCTCTGTGTCCAGGTGCAATTGTGTCCCAAACTGCAGGAAAAACCTGCACCAGGACATTCATTCCCAAGGTTGCCCAGAGCACAGGAAAGGCAAATATTGATTGGAAGTGGCTGCAGATTTTCTGGAAGAACAATTTTGTGATAGCAAGTGACAATTTGATCATATCAAAACTTTCTGCTGGAAGGGGTCAAGCTTACAAAACTTTGTTTAGGAAAACAGTCACAATCTGTCTTATTGGCTTAAACACATTTGGGTTTATTTTGAAAACATGTTTACTTGCACTTTATTAAGATTCGTGCCAGAAATAAATTCTCAAAACAAAATTAAAATGTATTTATCTCAACCCAAACAAGCCATTTGCACTGGAAAATTCATGTTTCAGGATTTTTGACACTGCAAAATCCTTTTGGCACGGAGCAAACTCCAGGTTCTGCCCCGGCTTTGAGCTGGTGTGTAGTTTTTCCCAAAGAAGGTGAAGAGATGTACGAATTTTCTAGAATATATTTGTGATACTTGTGTTAACTCTTAGCCTGACACCAGTTGTAATCACAGCTCTCAATGAGAACGGAGGAGGCTGAGGGTGGCTTGGGTGGGCTTATTTTTTTGGGGGAGTTTGGGGGTTTGGTGGGGACTTTTTTTGTTAGATGGGGTTTTTTCCCGTTATTGCCTTAAATTAAGGCAAGATCTTGATCCAGAAGACTGGCCAAAATCCCTCCATCTCCAGCAGACCCAGCTGTGCTGCAGAGTGTGACCTGTCCCCAGGGATGGGTGGCACTTGTCCCCTGTCTTTTCTGAGCTGGACACACCATGGGAGCACTGGGGGCTCAGTCTTGCACATCTTGCCAAAAGCAGAACCAAAAACTGCAGTGTTAACACCAACCAAAATCAGGGAAAAACGCCAGGACCAGAGTCACACCAGTATTTATGGCTCTAACTGACTGATTTCAGGGTAAGCCAGGAGGCAAACCTGTCATGGATCCAGGCTGGGGATATTATTTCCTTGCTCTTCTCTGTGCTCTCCCCTGTTTTTCATTCTTCTCCTCTCGCCTGTCATCACACAGTTTATTTCATTCACCAGCGCCTTCGCCTTGTTCCCTCTGGTGCTCTGAAGGCATTCACTTCATTTCCATTTTTCAGACATTAAAAGCTTTTATTTGGCATTCTGGAGCCTTCAGCACGTGAAATCAGCCTCAGCTGCACTGAAAACCCACCAGCCTGATCTCGTTACACGCCTGTTCTTCAGCCAGCATTGAGGGAGAGGGGGGCCCAGCTGCCTTTGAAACCCCCTGCATTAACCACACTCCAAGTTCAAAACCTCAATGCAGAGGACACAGCACCAGGTCCCACTGGTTTATGTTGGGAGGGACCTTAAAAACCATCTCATTCCACTCCCCTGTGTGGGAGGGAGACCTTCCACTGGCCCAGGTGGCTTCAAACCTTGCTGCTCCCCCTGCATCCCTGCTGCTCCCTGGGCTCTGGGGCTGCCCAGGAGGCTGAACCCTGCACTGGGGTTTTATCCAGCACTGAAGTGGTCATGGTGTGACTGACACGAACTCACAGAATGTGCTGAGCTGGAAGGGACACAAAGGATCATCCAGTCCAGCTCCTGGCCCTGCACAGACACCCCAACAATCCCACCCTGTGCCCCAGAGGATCATCCAAACCCTCCTGGAGCTCTGGCAGCCTTGGGGCTGTGCCCACTGCCCTGGGGAGCCTGGTCAGTGCCCACCACCCTCTGGGGGAAGAACCTTTCCCTGAGATCCAACCTGACCCTGCCCTGACACAGCTCCAGCCATTCCCTGGGGGCTGTCCCTGTCACACAGAGCAGAGATTGGAGCTGCAGACCCTGCTGAGGTCTCCCCTCAGTCTCCTCTTCTTCAGCTGAACAATCCAAGTGCCTCCAGCCACTCCTTGTATGGCCCCTTCAGACCCTTGACCACTTCTGGGTCCCTTCTTTGGACACTCTCCAACAACTTTAGATCTTTCTTATCAAGAGGAATCAGGGGCACCCAGAGCAGAGGACATGGGTGCACCCCTTCCCTGAGCAGGTGAAGCAGAGCCACGAGCAGGCAGCCTTTGCCATGGGCACTGCTATTGCCCTGACACTCCCAGGCTGCACAGCCTCTCTGGACCTCTCTTATCCCAGCAGTTTTCCAGCCTGATTAGGATTTGGGACCTTTTTTTAGCCTTTATCCTAAAGCAAAAAAGCACCCGACCAACAAAACCCCACAACCCTCAGAATCATTAGCCTGGGAACTATCAGGAGTGATTAACAAAGAGCAAAACAACAAATGAACTCCCAAAACACCCGAGCCGGGAACAACACAGAGGAGCTCTTTGGGAAAAAGCCTCTCCTCAGGCTCAGCAGGGCATGAAGCCATTGCTCGGATACACAAAACACCCTCTGGAAGGTCTATTTCCACCAGAAACCAACCCTTATCACTAAAAATAAAGCAGGATAACCCCCTGTGAGCACAGCCTGGGTGGGGAGCAGCAGGTGCTGCCCGGGGAGCCACCCAAGGTGCCCACCCAAGGTGCCCACCCAAGGTGCCACAGCTCTTCCCATCCCTGCTGGTGGCCCAGGGTCAGCTCCTCTGAACAACCTGACTTGTCCACGGGGACCTGGGAGGAGGAGCCCAGGGACACTCGGTCCCTTCCCATGTGTTTTTCCCACTGGATCAGAGCCCCAAGTCATTCCCAGCCCACGCTGCATCACTTGTGTCCCCCTGGGCTCCCTGTCCTCCCCGGGAGGGACTGGGGACAGGAGCTCTGCTCTGCAAAGTGCTTAAGGCTGTGCTCAGAGCTGAGCAGGGGGAAGGTACCAAAGGACTGGTTCAAGTGCAACAGCTTCCCAGAATGAGGAGATGGAGGGGAATTAATGCCATGTGTGACCCCTGCAGAGCCTGTGAGGTCTCACACAGCCTGAGAACAATCAGGGTCTGCTCAAACTCCCATGTCCCTTCCCTTCCTGGGCACGTGGGAGAAGTTCTGGGGGTGGGAGAGCTCATGGCCTCCAGACAAAGCCTTCAAACGAGGCAAAGACCCAAATCCCCCAGGCTGGATCCCACACCCATCTCCAAGCTCCCTCTGCTGTTCCCAGGCGAATGTTACATTCCCTGGATCCTCTGGTCCTCGCTTCTCCATCCACCGTGAGACCACAGCAGAAATGATGTCCTCCTTCCACCAAAAGATGCTTCCACCTCGGTGGGTCCATCAGCAGGACCAGTGGCAGCTGCACCAGGAGAAGGAACAGAGCAGCAAGTGCCTTTGGAGGCTTCATCTGGGGTGGAGGTGATGGAAGGGGGAAAAGCAGAACCTCTTGGGGTGAAGGAAAGGGAGGAGGAGGGAATGGCCCTGCTGTGAAGGGCCAGGATGTCCTGCTGAAGAGCAGGGAAAGCAGCCACCCTCCCTAAGTGTCTGAGCTGCAATGGCCCACTGGGGCTTCCTCTGTCTCTGCCTCCCCCAGGGTGCTGCCAACGCCTCTCTGGCTTCAGCAGGAATGCTGGATGCCCAGGGCACCTCTCAGGGTTACCACGAGCTCTGCTCCTTCTCCTGCAGACCCTTGATCCCAAACCTGTCCCAGATACAGGGCAGGGGGGTGAGCCCTCTGCTGTGGGTACCCCCAGGGATGGGCAGTGCCCCCAGCCTGCCCCTGCCCTGGGCACCACAAAGCACAGCCCCACTCAGCTCCCTCCTGGCCACGGGAAAGACCCACACACACATCCAGAAGGACAGCAGAGCCCAGCCTGACTAATTCCAGGAGCAGCACTAACCCTCCAAGGTGTGTTGAAGCCAAAACTTAGCAGAAAATGAGTTTTAGCAGTATCTCCTCAATTCCTCAACTGCTATGGGTTTCCAGACTATATAGAGATGATTTTTGGTGATCCTTGTGGGTCCCTTCCAACTGTGATTCTGTGATTTCATGCAAACTAGGATGGAGCAGCTCTCCTATGAGGAAAGGCTGGGAGAATTGGGATTGTTCAGCCTGGAGAAGAGAAGGCTTTGGGGTGACCTCATTGTGGCTTTCCAGTGCCTGAGGGGAGCCTGCAGGAAAGATGGAGAGAGACTATTTACAGTGGCCTGGAGTGACAGGACAAGGGGCAATGGCTTCAATCTGGAAGAGAGTAGATTTAGATTGGATATTAGGAAGGAATCCTTCCCTGGGAGGGTGGGCAGGCCCTGGCACAGGGTGCCCAGAGAAGCTGTGGCTGCCCCATCCCTGGAAGTGTCCAAGGCCAGGTTGGAGAGGGCTTGGAGCACCCTGGGATAGTGGGAGGTGTCCCTGCCCATGTCAGGGGGTGGAACTGGATGATCTTTAAGGTCCTTTCCAATGCAAACCAGTCTGGGATTCAATGAAGCTCAACTGAAGTGTCACTCCCCATCCCTGAGCAGCTCCCAATCCACCCCCCAGTTGCACCAGCCTCCTAAATTTCCATCTGTTTTTGAGAGGACATGAAAGGCCCCAGCTCGCAGAGCTCCAGGACAAGTAGATCTTTACTTGGATCACTTGTGGGTTGCGACTGCAGCTCCGGATGGGAAGTGGCACACAAGGAAGCCACAGGTTGCTATTCTTGAGGAGACTGAAGGCAGCACGGCTTCCCCCGGCTCCACAGGCTGCTCCACACCCGCCCCGACTGCTCCGTGATTCATCTGCATCTCCGGAGGATTTTGCTGGTAACTGCAGCACATCCACCTTGGCATGACAGAGCAAAACCAGCAGAAAACCAATCTCGGCGTTTCTATTTTTCCCCCCCTCCCTAAAAAGCCGTAATTCCAGGATTGAGGTATCACAATCACAGCTCAGGACGAGCTGGCTCCTCATGCAGAGGGTTTATTTTAAACCCGTTCTCAGCTGACAACGTTCAAGCTGCCACCCATGGATTTATTGGGGGAATTGATGAGCCAGCGAGGAAAGCCACCAAAAAAAGGAAGGAGCAGAATCAATTGCAAATCTTGGGACGAGAACCATGTTTCAGTGGGATTGAGAGGCGTTCAAGTCGGTAAGCCAGGGAGAAGGCAGCACAAAATAAATACATATACCCTCTAATCCCTAAATACTCTGTCTGGAGGACACCAAGCACTGTGCTGGGAACTAAAAGCAATAACTCCTAAAGGGCAACCAGCCCCTGTTCCCAGACAGATAAGAATTAGGGATGAAAGCAAGAACGCAGCATGACAAGTTAAACAAATGCAAAAATGTGTCACAGCCTTTATAAGGGGAGGGGAAATAGGAAAAACAGTTTTTCTTCACTGGAGCTTCATTTCAGATTGACCCAAATGGAGGTCATGCTCAACATGGATCACAAAAGCTTTTCTGGTCTAGACTTGGCACCAAAGGGTCCTTCCTCAAAGCCACCTCCAGAGCAGGAATGATGGACACATGAAGCATCTCATGCCCACATGTGCAGGAAAGGCCAGGGGTTGTCACCACCTCTGCCTGAATCTGCCTCCCTTTTGCCCAGCAGGTGACTCTGGAGGAAACAGCCTCCTGCAGTGATGACAAGGGACACTCTGAGCCCTGTCCTCCCCCAGCCATCAGAGGGACAAAGCTCTGCTTCCCAACGAGCCTTGGATGGGCCACAGATCAACAACAAAGAGAGGAATAATAGAATCACAAAACGGTTTGGGTTGGAAGGGACTTTAGAGATCATCTCATTCCACCTCCTGCCATGGGCTGACACATCTTCCACTAGCTCAGAATTCCATCCACCTGGCCTTGAGCACCTCCAAGGATGGGCAGGGACAAGGCTCCAAAATTCTTCCTAAATCCAAGAGGCATAATTTCAGTTTGGTTTTTTTATATATGTGCGTATATATATACATATATAAATATATCTATATATCTCCCAGACACACCATTTTTACATCAGCTCCTGAGGGAAACAGGAGGTTTATTATTTTCCCTTCTCCCTTCAGCACAGGAAGCTCAGCAAGACCTGAGCTCTGCCAGCTATGCCGAGCGACACACAGCCTCGTCTGCAGAGGCCTCCTCCTCCCAAAAACCCATTTAGAAATTCCTAAAAAAGAACCATTTGCTAAAGGAAAAGGAAATTTGAGGTCACAGCAAGAGAGCCACGATTATCAGCAAGGCAGAGAAGGGCCAGGGCAGATGTGCTGCTGGCGAATGGTAGAGAAATGCAAGGACTAAGCAAACATGACCTGAGCTGAGCCCACGCTATTGAGGAAACCATGGAGGCCTGGCTTTGATAATCCAGACTGATTCCCTTAGTCCATGAGAAGAGAGCACTGATGGGAGAAGCTGGCTGGAGCCAGAGTTGGGGCCAAGGAAGAAATAAGAACCAGAACACCTGGCTGCAGGAATGGCCTAAAACATCCCCAAATAATTAGCTCCTCAGCATACTTCGTTTATCCCTTTCAGCAGGAATGAAGGGAAATGAAGTGGTGTTTAAGCAGCAGCTTGGAGGCTTTAATAGAGAAATATTTTCAAGCTGGGAAGAGGGAAGGGGGGTGTAGCTCTAAATTTCCGCCAAGTTCTCAGCGGCTGGATTAACAGAGCAGTAAAAATAAAATAAATTTAAAAGAAAGAAAAAAAAAGGGTTGAACTTGGAAACCAAATCAAGAGAATTTATGGGAACCTATTTAAGGTTCAGCTGGGTTTGGGAAATGCAGGGAGGTTATTGCACCTGGCTTAACCTTGAGATGAAAAACACCCCCTGAGGTCACGGCAGGGCTGGGGATGAGGAGGGAGGGCAGGGCTGAGCAGAGGCTGTGCTGGATGGCAGATGCTCCAAACTCCCCACACAAAGGGCTCATGGTGGTGAGGGACAGACAGACAGAGCAGCAGAGCACAGCTTTGTCCCCCAGCATCCTGCTGGTCCTGTGGGATTGGCACCCAGCAGGATGCAAAGCTCAAATTCATTTTGGAAACACTCCCAGCAGTTCCCCAAACCCACCGGTCCTTCAGCCACTTGCCCTTCATGGTATCTGCCTTTATCAGAAGGAAATTGTGCACAGCTGCCCCTGCAAAAGTGAGCCCTCAGATTTTCCTCTCTCCTGGGAAATAACCTGTGGAAGAATCCTACAGTACCCACCACCAGGTCCTCCAGCATCCATCACCAGAGCATCCTCATCCTCACCTGGAAAGAACTGGCTGGAACAAGAGCACGGAAACTACAGCTGAGGTTAAAAACCCAGGCAAAGGGAGAGGAAAGACCAGAGGGCAATTAATAGGCAGGAATTCACTTCTTTAGCAGATCCAGCTCCATCAGGCATGAAAGTTTAGGATGCTCTCGGGGGAGGGAAGATTCTTGTCTCAAGGCAAACTGGCCTACTCACTCTATTTATAGAGGAGAGGCAGCATTTTAGCCCTGCTGCAGCTCAGCAGAGCCCACTGAGATGCTCTGCATGTTATGCAAGTGCTCCAGAGCCAGGCTGGTCCCCTGGCACAGCTCCACGGGAGGGGGTGGCTGCAGGGGACACGAGGTGTCCCACGCAGGGCAGGAGTCCCCACCCAGCAGAGCCAAGCCCCCAGTGCAGCCACCTCTCTGGGATGTGGGGACAGCACTTGGAAAGACTCAAGCACGACATTCCTCTTCTCCACTGGCTTAAACTGGGCCTGGAAAAGCAACACAGTGCAGAAAACTGGGAGCTCCAGCTTTTCCTCACGTGGGAAGCACGTGGAACTGCAAGCAACAAAAGGTAGAAAAATAGGATTATTTGAAAACTTTTCTATTAAATGAAATGGCAACAGTTTCTGCTCTCAGGCTGGTCCCTGGGGGGCTGCTGGGGACAGGATGGGACTGTCCCCTCACTCATGGTCACCCAATGTCCACCAAACAGAGCAGGGGTTGCTGCGAGCAGGACTTTGGCTTTCAAGGTGGTGCTTTTGGGACTGAAACAACCACTTTGGCCACAAAGTTCCACAGGAGACAGATGTGCAGCCAAATTAACTAATGCTCCTTTTTCTTCTCCTTATCTTTCCCAAGCAAATTTAGCCTCCTAAACAATTCTTTGCTGTCTCCTATCTCAGCTATTACCGGTAACAAAGGGAGCCCTCAATGGGGATTTAATGCTCCCTCTTTGGGCCAGGGTGGCAGGAGGTCTCAGGAATCCAGCCTGTGCCTCACGAACAGACAGCCAGCACAGAAGGGCACATTGAATGACACAAATCTTATCAATGGGGACATCCAGACTATTGTCCCTGGGCAGAACCCCTACCAGTGACACCTGACTATTGTTCCTGGGCAGAATGTTCCCCACTGGTGACACCCAGGCTGTTGCCCATGGGCAGAATGGTCCCCACTGGTGACATCCAAGCTGTTGTCCATGGGCAGAATGGTCCCCACTGGTGACATCCAAGCTGTTGCCCATGGGCAGAATGGTCCCCACTGGTGACACCCAGGCTGTTGCCCCTGGGCAGAATGACTCCCACTGGTGACATCCAAACTGTTGCCCATGGGCAGAATCCCCACCAGTGCCATTTGGGCTGTGGCCTGTGCAGGATGACACACTGGTGAAGTCACACACAGCTTGCACCTCTCCAGCTTGGGTCCCTCTGTGTCCTTCCCACGTCATTGCATCCCACAACGTCAAACCATCCCCTCTCCGGTGCCTTGGGCTGTGCTTGGGGACCCTCCTGCTGAACCATCAGCCCTGGTGCCTCCTACACAGCCTAATGAAAGGGGAGCTGTGCTCTGCTCACTGAGGGAACAGGGGGAGAGGAGCATCAGAGGCTCTGGGGGACACCCCCTGCCATCAGCCAGGGTGAGCTGCAGCAAAGGGAGTGGTGGGGTCAAACACAAACCACCCTGGGCACCCAGGGACTGACCAGGTGAAATGGAACCAGCAACTAGCTCATCTCTTCATTATTCCTCTTTTAATTAATCTTCCAATGGCTACTAGAGACAGGGAAACCAGCTTTTAGTCCTTGCTGGGGGCCAGGAAATAGCTGAAGAGGCATCAGGTTGGGATTTGGGGCTGCCCAGAGGGAAGAAGTGGTCTGAAGTTCCCTGAGCTGCCTCAGACCAACATTCCATGTCCTCAGAGCAAACCCACGGGCTGGGGGATGCAGTGGATTGCAGGAGACACTGGGCAATGGTCCACGCACGGCGTGTGAGGTTCCTGCAGGAGCCCAGCTGGAACCTGGGTGCCTTTGCCCCCGCCTTGGGGTGGGGATTCAAAGAAAACAAAAGCACAAGCCTCGGCTCTGGCTGTGGGAAGGGGCACAGATGGCTGAGGCTGACACTTCAGGGAGCAACGTGGCATCTCAGCGGGTTCCTGAGCTATTACCTTTGTCTAACAAAACTGGGTGAGAGCAGAGCCTGTGTCATGGCAGAAGGTCCTGACGGCAGGGGCAGAGTCAGGGAGAGCTCTGAAGTACCAGGGAAAGGCTGAAAAGAAAGTGAGAACCCTTGTCTGGAAGGGGAGGGAAAGGGGAAGGAAAGGGAACTGAGAGCAGTTGAATGATTTAGATGCACAGGCTCTGGAGACATTTAGCCAGTGGCTGCCTTGATTTGCCATTGGGCACAAACAAGGATTAGTAATAACAGTCCCCCAACTTCCAGGGGTTCTTCCAAGGCTGAGCTAATATTTTCAGCTATTCCACTAAAGGAAGTTCAAAGCATTGGTCAAGAACACTTGAACATATTTGCCATGTATCTGCAGTGCCCCAGGAAGGGCTGCTTGGAGGAGACAAAGCTGTCCTTCCCCACGTCTGTGCTGTTGTGTTGGGAGGTGGGTCACAGCCCTGGCAGTGGCTGCCCTCACTCCTCACTCCTCCCTCCTCCTTCCTACACAAGGCCAACAGCTTTTCATGGGAAAAGTTAATAGAACAATGCTGAATCTCAAGGACAATGCCAAGTATGTTGTCTATAAGATACTGGCAATGGAGGTGCCATCTCAGCAGTGCCTTGAGTTGCTTCAACAAGAAATACTCAGATTGCCACAGCACCAGGGCTGTCCTGCTGTGGATTAAACACACCTTGGGTAGAAGGCAAGGCAAGTGCCACCTCCATCTGGGAAAGCTGAGCAGATGGGCCAGCTGGGATGGCCAGGAAAGGCTTCCTCCATCCATCCATCCATCCATCCCCTCACCCCCTTCTCCCCAGCCTTGCTCAATGTTCCACATCTCAGCTGGGAAGGCAGCACTGGCTGGGTGAAGGTCTGGTGAGAGAACCTTGTTGTCTCATGGTTCCAGGGGAGCAGACTGCCCAGCAGCAGTAAAAAAACAAAATAAACAGTTTCTCTTCTGTCCTCCTGAAGATCACCTGCCCTGGGTGAGGACATGGCAGCTTCCCCAGAGCTCTAAAGGCATTTGGTCCCTGTTAGATGACAAAAGAGAGGATCCTTCAGAGACCCTCCCAGCCCAGCTTGACCAGGCCAGCCAAGTGGTGTGTGCAGGCCAGCTCTGTGCTGCTGCTGTGCCCCTGGCAGCCCACGCCCAGGGCTTTGGGGCTGAGCATCTGCCAGGGAGCCTGTGCCAATAACGAGGCTGTTCCTCAGCCTCCCCTGCGTGGGATCTGCCACACGAACCGGCTTCTGGCCAAGACAGCTCAGTTTGTGACTCTTTCCTCCTTGTTTCAGAGGCCTTTAACTCCCTTAGATCACTTCCTGCCTGCCCTCAGGGGCTTTCTTCACCATCATTTGCTAAGTGGGGCATGAGCTCACCATCATAAACACCCTTCTGGCTTCCTTCTACCTGTGACAACCCCCACGAACCTCAGGGCTCCACCAGCCAGGAGCTCAGGAAAGCTTCAGCTCTAAAAGTGAAACTTTCCCTGGTCTCCATGGCCCATCTGATGTCACCCAGTAGAAAAAGAAACAATTTTTAGTGCCTTTTCTGTGCTTGCATATGCACAGAGGGTACCATGGTTATCCAGGGGCCAGGAGGACTCTGCTTCCCTAAGGCTCCAGGACCAACGTCTAAGGTTACTAAGCAGTGTCTCTTGGGAACACAGGTCATATTCAGGTCCCGTTCCCTTCCAGAAGACTCAATTATTCACCTAATGGGCAATTTGCTGCCATCTGGACACTCAGAGCTTGACCTGCACAATGCCAGACGTCCCCATGAAGTCAGTGCCTGGCACCATCAGGGTGCTGCCACTGCCTGGCACTGCTGGAGAAGCGGCTGCTGAGCTCGGCAGTGCAAAGCAAACGATGGATATTCAGATGGATACCTTCCCAGTCTGCTCATCCTCTTCCCCCCAGGATGAGTGTGGGGGGTGACACATGAGTTGGGCAGAGCAGAGTGTGGGAGGGCAGCCTGTACTCTGTGCCTCTCTCTCCAGAGTCACTCCCAGCTCCTCACGTTCATGGGCAGCCACTTTGAGCTGCTGAATGTCCCTTTGCAATCCTGCAGGCTGAGCAGAGCCCTGAGTGCTTCTCTGGGAGACTCAGTCCTTGGCACTCACACAGGGCTTTCACCAGCACTAGAACAACCTCAAGGTTGCCCCAGCAAAGTCTGCTTCAACATCAAGTGTTACCACAGAGGATACCAAGGAAAGGAGATGGCAGTGAAGGCACCACTGTCAACAAACCCTCCTCTGCCTGCTTGAGTTCCACCTGTAAGATCACGATCAGAATTCCCTGCAGAGAATCAGGAACCTGAATCCCAACTCCCTGCCCAGGCTCAGCACCCAAAGGAGCACCAAACATGCTGCTGGTTTGATTTCATGAGAGAAGAGAGTCCCCCTGACCTCCTGAGCCTTCCAGGAGCTGACCAGTGACAGCATCCACATGAAAGCGTATGGATAGAGAGACATGAAAGTTCTGGGGATTTAATTCTCCTGCTTTTCCACTCCAGGGGGGAGCTGAGGACTTGGCAAAGGCCAGGAATGAGTGTGTGCTCATGCAAGCTGGGCTGACTGAGCCCAGAGCCTGTAACCATGTGGATGAGCGAGTACAAGTGGGCTGGAGACGTTCGTGCTACGCCAGCAGCACTCAGCATTCCCAGCAGCTCCCTGCTCAGCCCTCATCCCAAATTCAAGCCAGGCTCCTTTCCCAGTTATGAATTGCAAAGGACCCACAATCATATTCAATGAGGGGAAAGGGAAAGGAAAAGAAAAAAAGGGAAGAAGAAATCAGACATGGGAAGGGAGGACCGGGGAACAGGAAGCCAAACACAGAACTATTTCCAGGAGGAATAACAGCCATATGGAAAAAGTTACCAAGATGATGAATTCTGCAATCAATATGTTCAAGAAAGAAACTGCATCAGACCCAGTCTGGGGGTGGCCAGATCTTTCAAGAGGGGAGAGAAAAAAAAAAAAAAAAGCTGCCACCCCAGCTTGAACTTGAACATTTGGTGTTTCATTTGCATCTTGGAATGAGGCAACTGTTATCATTCAAACTTTGCATTCTCCTCTTGGATCTCTGCCTTCCCGGGTCACATTTGTGGCTCTCACATAACCAGGAATCCCCCCGCTACAATATGCTGCTTCTGGCTCGGCCCTGAAACCAAATTCCAGAGCAGCTGACATGGAAATTTACCATCAAACAACTATTAAAGTTTTACCTCAGGCTGTAAAAACTGCTTGATGTGCTCTGCATAAGCAATGCAAACATGCCCTTGTCTCACGTGCTCCGTGGCTCTGTGCCATGGAGCTGCTCCCCGCTGTCTCCTCGGATTCCAGCAGGCAGGCTGGAGAAGGGGAGGGCTGGGAACAAAGCCCCAGCCCTACAAGTCTGCAGCTCTCTGCATATGGCTGGGGGTTTGCTGGCTGCACTGCAAAAAATCCACCTGACCGAGCCAAGGCTATTGCCAGTGATTAATTAAGGTAGCTTTGTGATCTCCATCTCCCCCAGGTCCCTCCCTGCGCTGCCACATCCACTTTTATCACCCCACTTGAAGGGCAAAGCATGAAGAGCTATGGAGGGTTTGCCCAGAGACACATCAGGGCAGAGAAACCCAAAATCACACCAGCTGCCCCCACACACTCTTATTTGTGTCTCCCGAATGCAGCAATTCCACTATGTGGAACTGCCCTGTGGAGACTCCTCTCTGATCCCTAATCTTCTAATGAAGGTAAATCATTCAAGTACTTAAAGTTTCCTGGCTCCAATCCAGGCTTTTCTCCAATTAATGGCAATTTCTTTTTCTACTTTGCATCTCCACTTCATCTTGTTTCTTTCTTTCCATGCAAATCACCACCCACTTGCCTCCAAGGGTGGACAGCCTTTGCCAATACAAGTACCCAGCAGAGAATTAGAGCTAGAAAGTATTAACCATCATTGGGTTTTTTCCATCACCATCAAGCTCAAAATCCTCTCCTATTCAAGCTACAAGTGGGCTGATGTATATCTTCTGCAGATGTCTGTGTTCAAGGGGGAAAAAAAACCCAGCAGCAGTGAAATCCTCTTTTGGCTAATAAAGAGCAAGTAATTGCAGTTTGTTTCTCTGCTGCCAAAGGAACTGTGGCATTGATGGCACTGCCTGAGAGGGGCTGATTTGTAGCAGCACTTTTATCATTAGCTTTACAGTCCCCTGCTAAACCCGACCTGCAGCTTTACCACACCTCCCCTGCTCATCTGTTTTGTCCCCCTGACACCCAGACAATGATGGCAGAGATTGTTGTTCCCTCCCCTTCCTCTATCACACAACACAAGCTGATTTTTCCCATCGCTACATAACACACAAAACCAAACACAAGGAGAGGGTTTCCAGCCCAGCAATATTCCCAGGGGTGTTCCAAACTATGAGCCCCGTGTGTGAAACGTGAAGGGAACTTAATTCAGCCGAGATGCAGAAGTGACTCTGCAGTAATAAGGAACCCAAAGAGATTTTTGCCACCAGCAAGGTGAAACAATTGCTTCTCGCTTTCTCCTCCATAAAGCGAGTGGCTGATTAATTTGGAAGCAAGGTAAACAATAAACAGTGATTTGGGCATGGGGCTGATGATTCAGCCAAAGCAGCAGAGCAGCATTTGAGTAACAGGCTACAAACATGTGCTTTATTCTCCCAGTGATGATTCTCCAGTGAGCAATGGAACAAGATGTCTTAGACAGCCACCAGGCAACAGCATGGGCCCAGTGTCAAGGGCTCACCACACCAGCAACCCAAAGGACTGACATGAAAGGTTTAAAAAAGGGAAAAAAAATAAAAAATCAGCCCCACAGGGGATCACACTTTCTAAGCCAAATTGGTTCCATCCAGGCAGCAGTAAACACAGAGCAGCTGGGACATTTCAACTAACATGGCCTAGGAGAACATGCTGTGTCAAAAAAGATCTTCTGGAAAAGCGAAAATGGATCAGGACACCTGCAAAACAGCTGCTTTTTGCCTGCATAACCGAGCTCTGAAAAATGGAAATGGGGAACGCAAGAAAAACATGCTGGGGAAAGTTCTATAAAGCCATAAAACCCTGAGCCACTGAGGAGAAGAAGCAAATCATGAAGGAAAGCATTTGTGCTTCTGTTTGATGCCTCATATTTTTGTTTTGCCTCATCACAGCCCTGATTGGATCGTGTCTGTTACTTGGATAAAGAGAAGATGGAAATGCTTTCTGTTGCATCAACAAAAACCAGCATGAAAGATAACTGCAAAGGCAGCACGCCAGCTCCGGGGTAGCTCTGGGTCAAAGCTGTTCTGCAGCACTCAACAAAACTGCAGGGACTTGCAAAGACACAGCTTCTGACCTCCTCAGCTCCAGGGTTGGGGTGATCTCTACTTGAGGCAGTTGCAAGCCCATCATATTCCTCTCAAAGGCAATTACCTGCACGGGGACGGGGAGAGACGTGACAGCAAATCTGCTCTGGCCCTCTGAGGTTGGTGCTGGGCAGGTGTGGGTTGTGCCAGGACACCACTGGAATCCCAGGCGTGGGAAGGGGAGCCTGGGAAAGTCATCTCCACCTCAGGGGCTCATTCCTTCCTTGGCTGTCAGGGATAGTGTGGCCAGCGGGACCAGGGAAATGATTCTGCCCCTGGACTGGGCACTGGTGATGCCACACCTCGAGTGCTGTGCCCAGTTCTGGGGCCATCGGTTTAGGAAGGATGTTGAGGGGCTGGAGCATGTCCAGAGAAGGGCATTGAGGCTGGTGAAGGGTCTGGAGCACAAGTGCTGTGAGGAGCAGTGATGGAGCTGAGGGTGTTGAGCCTGCAGAGGACGAGGCTCAGGGGGGACTTTCTCACTCTCCACAACTCCCTGACAGGAGGGGAGGACCCAGGTGGGGGTTTGGCTCTGCTGCCAGGGAACCACCAGCAGGACAAGAGGGCACAGTCTCAAGCTGTGCCAGAGGATGTTTGGGCTGGACATTAAGAAGAAGCTCTTCACAGAAAGGGTGATTGGGCATTGGAACGGGCTGCCCAGCGAGGTGGTGGGGTCACCATGCTGGAGGGGTTTAAGAAGAGACTGGACGTGGCACTCAGTGCCAAGGTCTGGTTGATGAGGTGGCATTGGGTCAAAGGTTGGACTCAATGATCTCAGAGGTCTTCTCCAGCCTAGTTTCTCCTGTGATTCAGCAGCACAGCCTGGCACCCCCCCTTCCCTGTTTAAACTGCCCTGCCACCAGCACTGCAGGTGTCTCCCAGTAACACCTGCCAGCTTCGTTGTGTTGGCAGCCACCAAGTGGTTAACTCATCTAAGAAATATATCCACCCTACTTAAGCAGAGCAGAGCAGCAAGGGGGCCCCGTGGCGTTGACAACTCTAACAGCAAATTAAGAAGCTAAAATAAAATGCACCATCAAGCAAGCAGCTGGAGTGAGGCCAGAAATCTGAAATAGATGTAAAGAAAACTGTATCGAGAAATCAGCTCCAAGCAGGCTCATTGAGCTCAATTACTAGAAATTAGGAGAGGAAATGGAAAAATGTATATTGTAAGGACAGAAGGCATTATGTGACATCAGTGATGGCTGCTCTGTTTATTGTCTCTCTCCTAATCACGTTTTTAGAGCGTGGGGTTTGCAATCCCAGATCGGGCTGCTCTCGATACAGGAGGACAGCCTGCCACTTCCAGGCACCAATTCACAGCTTGCATTTGCAACAGCAGAGGAGAAGGGAAATTCAGCGGTGGGGTCTGTGCTGTGACCCCGCTGGCACTGCCATGTGCTCACACCTCCCAGCCTGCCTCACAGGGCTGGGGAAGGCAGGCACTTCCTCAGGAGTTCCAAGCAGGTTTCTTCCTGAACATTTGGAGAAAGTGCAGCTCTGGTTTGGAGCACCAAGAGAGAGGAGATGTGTATTTAAAACCCAAGAATATCAAACAGCTCATGGGCAGCCGTGCAAGTCACACATCTCAGAATATTCTGAGGTGGAAGGGACCCACAAGTGCAACTCCTGAGTGAATGGCCCAAACAAAACAACAGAAAACAAGAGAAAATTTAAGCCACCACGGTCGTGGCAGTGACAGAGAGAAGCTGAATGTCCAAGTCCACACTGAAGAGGTTTGGAGTCACATTTTCCAGAAATATTCAAAGCTCAGAGCAGTGGCATCTCCCTGCCCATGGTGCCAGTTCAGGGCTCTCCTTTCTCAGGACCTCTCCTGAGCCTGCCCATCCCCTCCCTCCTCCTCTGAACCTCTGGACAGAGGGAAATCACTTCCTCTTTGAGCAGGGTTGATCCACGGTGATGATTTCCCCTCCTGAGCTCCAGAGGAGGGGAAGGGAAGAGGCACAGGGTTATTTTCACATCCCCACCTTCCCCTTGTAAGCAGACCAAGTTACAGCACCCAGACAGTCAAAACTACAGAAGATGACTCTTCAAGTCTGAGGAACAGGCACAAACCAGAAGCTCAGGGTGCTGGGCATCTCCTGAAAGTATTTCAGAGAAGAAACCCTCCCAGAGGAACCCAGACAGACCACAGAATCACAGACTGGTTTGGGTTGGAAGGGACCTTAAAGATCAACTCATTCCACCCCCTGCCATGGGCAGGGACACCTTCCACTAGCCCAGGGTGCTCCAAGCCCCATCCAACCTGGCCTTGGACACTTCCAGGGATGGGGCAGCCAGAGCTCCTCTGGGCACCCTGTGCCAGGGCCTGCCCACCCTGCAAGGGTAGGATCCCTTCCCAATATCCAATCTAAACCTGCCATTCCTTGTCACAGCACTAATCAGACACAAAAGCCACGTTCTCTTGCAGAAAGTTGCTGGCAGCACTTTGAGTTTGGTTGAAGTGATGCAGAAATATGTGGACAGAGGGAAAACAAATCCATCCTGTCCATACATTCCCAGACTCAGTCACAGCTCAGCAGAGCTCTGGAGCAGCCAAGCCACTCTCAGCCTTCCCTGGTGACACACGGACCTGTCCCTGCAGAGATGTCTCAGAGACAGAGAGGGTGGGAGTATCCCTAAAGCCTTTGTGTTTCCAGCACAAGGCAGCACTGCCAAGTGTCCCACCCACCCCACACACTGTCCCCTCACCTGGCACAAACCTCCCAGGAGGGTCTCTGATTTATTCCTGAAGTCCATTCCAAAGTTGTGTCTCCTCTCTGGGGAGCCAGGAACTGAAAAAGATTGAAATCAGCTGCCTTGACCTGGTAAGTGCCATGGGTTGAGGTAAAACCACTTGTTATGGTTCAAGTTCTCCTAAATTTGGGAGAATTTGTCCTCAATTCCCCAAATCTTTTGCCCAAAAAGGCCCTTGGCAGGGCCATGGCTTTGTAACTGCTCAATCACAGACCTCCTGCTGCAGTTCTCCAACTCTTGCTTCCAATCTCTTATTCCTTGTGCTCAGAGGTTGTTGGGAAAGAAATCCATCCACGCAGGAGGAAATGTTCCTCCTGAAATGAAGCAGGACCTCCCGAAGGAGGGAAGCTCAGGCTTGTGAGCAGGTCTGAGCAATGCCCACCCCATTTTACAGGCTGTGGCAGTGCTCAGGACCAGGTAAACCAGGTACCACCTGCACCCCCCTGGCCTTGTCCTCACTTTGTCTCACTAGAACTTCCATTCAGCTTTCCCCTGGAGATAGATTGGGAGCTGGAGGAAACATTCCCTCTCCAGCTCACTCTTTAATATCTGCAAAATGTTTTCAGTTATTAAATTCCAGGAGAAGGGAAAAAAACCCCCATGTGCAGTTACACAAGCAAAAGTAAAGAGACTGATCCTGGGTTCGCTTTAAGGGGCTTATGGGTACGTGCATGGAGAAGTTTCCTCCTTCAAAGCAAGGGGTCACATTCCTGCACCAAACCCCAGCTCTCTCTCTCTCCAAGCTGCACTGGGAGCCCCGCAGTGTGCTCAGCACCTCTCTGAAGAGCCAACAACACAACTCCATCCCCCATGGATTCTTCTCCTCCCATTTGGGATTTCCAGTGAGTTCTGTGCAGTTGACATTGCCTATCCCTAAAGAAGGGCACGGCCAAAAATCCCACCCTGTGCTCCCGTGCCGTGCGTGCCCACACGTGGCACAGCCCTGCCAGCCATGCCCACAGCTCAGGGGCTGCTGGGCCCAGTCCAGCCCAGCCCAGCAGGGACCACAGCCACCATCTGATGGCTCCTTGGTGCGTGGTGTGAAGCAGTGGGATGGTGGATCCAGGTCCTGGCGGGCAGGTGTCCATGTGTCTCAGCCCCACTGTGTGCCAGGAGAAGGTTGGGTGGGAGCCAGGCACAAGCAGGATGGGGTCCTCTGAGGTCTCTGCTGGCAGGGAGGCTCACGGGCTCCTGCCCCGTGCTCCAGGTCTGGCACCTTGTGCTGACAAAGGCACACCTTTGGGGGATGCACTTCCATCCCTTTCCCTGCTCATCTGCCCCACACACCTTTGGGGGATGCAGTTCCATCCCTTTCCCTACTCACCAGCCCCACAGAGTTTTGGGGGATGCAGTTCCATCCCTTTCCCTGCTCACCAGCCCCACACACCTTTGGGGGATGCAGTTCCATCCCTTTCCCTGCTCACCAGCCCCACACCAAGCTTTGAGTGATGCAGTTCCATCCCTTTCCCTGCTCACCAGCCCCACACACACCTTTGGATGATGCAGTTCCATCCCTTTTCCATGCTCACCAGCCCCATAAGACACCCAAGATGCTTCAGGGACATGGTGAAGGGATCTGTAGAGGGTTGACCTGGGCTGGACACCAAGTGCCCACCCAACCCCTCTATGACTGCCCTTCCCAGGTGGAAAAGGGAAGAGAAAATCAGATGGAAAACGATTGTTTGTCGATGCTCCCACACCCAAAAGTCACCCCACTGAAGAACATCAGAACGAGGAGCAGGTGGATAAGGCTGCCAAGATTGGAACAGCCCAGGCAGACCTGGACTGGGAGCTATCTTCTAGGGATGATGGAGGGATACAGCCTCCCATCGCTGCCCAGGATGGATGGGAATGGCTTTATAATGAAGCCCCCCATGGACTGTTTACTATTGTTACTCTTATTAATACTCTCAGCACACTGTGGAGTTCGTGGAGTCTGGTGTAACCCTGGTGTAAGAGAAAAACTGTAGGGGGTGATACATCGAGGTGCCCAGTTCCTGGGCATGGGCAGGGCATGGGGAAGGATTTGGGCTCTCAAGGATTTGGGGCTTACACTGCTCTTATTCCTCAGCAAAGGGAAGTTGGTTTGGGTTTTTTTTTTATTCCTGGGAAGACCATGGCATGGAAAAGATAGCAAGAAGGTGGCGTAGGCCTGAGGCACCAAGGAGGCATCAGGGTTCCTGAGGAACAGGGAGAAGCTGTCAGGGAGAAGGGGGCGATGAAGACGCCAGCAAGGCAGACCCGCGGGCGAGCAGGGGTGGGTGTGGAGATGCTGGGGAAGCTGCTGAAGGGGTGGAGTGATGGGAAAAAATAAAGCCAGAAGGGATTCTGGGTGTAAAACAGGAGACTTGGTAAAGCAGCCCTGGTTTTCCAAAAGGAACGGAGGGTAAATGTCTCTGGATAATCAAGTTGGGGCACAAAATGATGGAATATTTGGAGTTGGAAGGGAGTCACAAGGCTCATCAAGTCCTGCTCTAAGCAAATAGCCCATACTGGGATAGAACCTGCAGCCCTGGCATTATCAGCACCATGCTCTGACCAGCTGAGCTAATCTCAGGGTCCTAAAAAAATCTCAGTCTGCCCAGGCCAGACTGATTGGAGAACACCAAAGAAGGAGGAGAACTTCAGATGGAGACAGCGACAAGCACAGGGGAGACACAGCCAGGGCTGCCTGGCAAACCCAAAGCACCCAGCCTGTATGAGGACCACAATCCCTCGAGGCCCCCAGGAGGATTTTGTCCATCCCCAGGAGAAATCCTCCCAGTTTGACCAGCTCCCTGCAGAGTGGGCCCCTCGGTGAGGAGCTGGAGCTGTGCTGCCTGCAGGAGTACAGGAGCCAGCATCGCTCCGAGTGGGCGGTGCAGCCTCATCCTTCATGAATGAAAATTTCAAATAAAAAAAAAAAATTTTAAAAAAAAAGGCAACACAAGAAAGAATCACACCACCCACCAGCAGGTAGGCTATAAATACCGTGGCAGGGGGTGTCTGCAGAGGAACTGGAGCTATTGACTTCATGGAGTCAACTTCATTACCATGTAGAGCACTTTGCTGAGGCTTTGCTGCGTAGGTCTGAGTTAACGGCCCCAGCCTGATCTGCCATGGCCATGCAGCCCCACGAGGAGCTGAAAAACCAGGAACCAGCCCAAGTCCTCTCCCTAGAGAACAGGCAAGTTGCTGCATTTCTACCACAGTGGCACCTACAGGCATCCCAACCCTGGAGACACTTTGCAACTCTGTAAGTGGCCTTGGAATCCCTTCTGCTTGTAAAATACCAGATAAAAACACAACACCCAAAATCCCTTCTCTGATGTTGGAGATCTAAGTTGCTCTGAAGAAAGTTGGTGCAGGTAAATGCTGACCTTCGCTTCAGTCCGTGCTGAGCTCTGCAAGAGCTAAAGCAGGGCAAAATGAAAATGTTTGGCAAGCTGCAGCTGAGATCACCTACCTGATGTGCTCAGCAGGCAAGGAGAAAGGAGGAATCCCAGCAGGACCCTTCCCAGAATCAATTTAGGGGGGAAAGTCATTGCTCTGTGGCTGGATCAGGGCTGGTCAGGGCCCAAATGTGGTCTGAGCTGCCCAGAAATCAACTCACCCTGTGCAAGAGTGATCAGACCCCAATGCTTTCATTCCTCTAAGTCCCTCCAAAAATCTCCTCTAGTGAGGACTGCA
This sequence comes from Margarornis squamiger, assembly GCA_035222235.1. Taxonomy (NCBI): domain Eukaryota; kingdom Metazoa; phylum Chordata; class Aves; order Passeriformes; family Furnariidae; genus Margarornis; species Margarornis squamiger. Next base: position 9,254,193 of record JAWWTY010000036.1, read on the forward strand.
GCAATGTTCCTTTATGAAGGCAAAAAGATATAAAATCACATAACAGCACAAAGAGACCTGCTTAGAAAAATGTTTGGGTTTACTGTTGCAGAGAAAGAACATTGTCACCTGGAGAATGAGCCCAGAGGAAGAGCTGAAACGATGGGAACTGCTGGAGGGACATGCTGGATGGCTCACAGAAGGCAAAACAGTCTCAGGCACAGGCAGAACCTGCTTGGCAGGGGCCCTGGAGTCACTTCTGCAATATTCTTGGGTAATAAAAGAACCTTGTGGGCTCTGTCGTGGCTGTGTGCAGCAAGTCTCAGCTTTGCCCTGCAGCAGCAAAGCCAAGAGAGCAGGGAAACAAGGTGCAGCTCCCACGAGGGGGTGGGGATGCTCAGCAGCCTCACATTTAGCCTGCAGGTGCCCCAGAGGTCCAGAAGAAACTTCTCTGGCACAGAAGGTGAAACAACCTCAAGTTCCAAAGCAGAACAACCAGCTGGGTCACAGCAAGAGACCAGAAGCAAAGGGAACCCCAGAGAGCAGGACTAGCCAAGCTCACACTGATACCTGGAGCCACCAGAGAGCTTTTGTCAGTGCCTGGCTCGATGGTAGGAGCTGGGAGAAGGAGCTCCCTGGATGTGCTGCAAGCACAGTTATTCCATGGGGTTACACAACTTACCAGAACCTTACAGGTTTATACACTGAGCACAACCACAGCTTTAGCAAGTCCCCAGGCTGCTTGAAGGGGAAACAATTAAACAGCCCTAGAGCCACCTGTAGGAGCATCCCTTGTGCATTGCCCTCACTTTTCACTTGCAGTGTTAAGATGCTCCCAGGGTTTGGCTCGCTGGGGATGCCAGTTGTGATTTCGCCCTGAGCACAAGAGCCCTTTCCATCAGAGCTGCTCAGTCCTCCAGCCACCCACAGAGGCACGCTCGTGTTCCCCTTGTGTCAGTGCACGTGTTAAAGAGGAGAAAGCATTTTAGCCCAGCAACAGTGGGGCCCAGGGCCAGAGCACAGGTTGCTGCTGCTGCTGCTGCCACCCAGCCCCTGAGAGGGTCCAACCAAACACACAGCTCCTGCAAACAAGCCCTTCCAAGAGAGAGTTCAAGGGGGGAAAGTTATTAAAAAGAGATGCACACAAAATTGCCCAGCATTAAACTGATGTGCTTGTACTCTCACTGGAGTTGTATGACTGGAGGTGTTTATTCCTGTTCTTGTGTTTATCTTTTTATTCCACCTCTTTTGTCAAGAGTGTTACATCAGGCAGGACCTCTGCATAGAGAGAGAATAGGAATAATAAGGTTTGGTGCTTGTGGAAGTTGCTCTTTGTACAGTTCTACCTTGGGTTAATTCCCACACTAGCTCTCCTTGTGTCTCATGTCATGGGAAAGGTCACAGTTTCTGGTTTAATCCAGCCCTGGCTGATTCAGGCAGTGCCAAATGAACTGAAATGCCACTGCCCAACACACCTGGGTGGGAACCAGAGCAAAATCCAAGAGCTCTGGATTGCCCTGTAATTCACATCCTCATTCATGGACCAGGCATAAAAAGGGACAAACACAACTAACTAGTTATCAGAAGAACATTTTGATGATGCCAGAGCCTCTCAGTCTCACTTTTCCAACATAAATTAATTGCCTGAAGAGCAACAAGGTAGAGAACGACGTTCCTCTTAGAAACCAAAACAAACCAACCTTCCCCTCTACTCATAGTCTGGCCCAGCTTGAACTGCCTTTCTAGATCCTCTTTCTCTAACCAAAAAAGAAAGGAAGGGGAAAAAAATTGCTTACCAAGATGATTAAATAAAATGTTAGCTATTCCAGCTACCCACTGGCTCTGGGTTTGACGTCAGTGCTGAATGCATTAACTATATTTGTCTCTCAAGAGCTAAAAATATCTAAGGCATTAAAAAAAAAATTAGGGCAGTTCTGGGAGAACTGTAGGTCCTTAGGAGGCACAAAGCCCCTCCAAGCCTTGGGGGGGTTCACTGTGCCCCAGCAAATGCCCACGTTGCTGCACAGCCCTTGGGATTGGGATGGCACCAAAGAGCTGCTGCTGCTGCTGGCCAGCCAGAGGGCAGGAAATGGGATGCTGCTGCTTGTCTGCTCTTCCCACTGTTGAATTCCCAAGGATCCCCAAGGTGTTTGAAGCATTTTCCCTCTTACTCAGCTTCCCAAAGTGATGACCAAGGTAATGGTATGTTGGAATGAATGATCTGTCTTTTTAGGGTTACTAGAGGAAAGAAATCCTCTTTAAAGGACGTAACAGAACGGTGTGTTGAGTTTGGGAGCCAGCCTTGCTCTTTGCCAGTCCCTTCCCATGCTTTTCAGCTCTCAGCAAGCTCTCAAAGGGGGCTAGGAACTCTCTAGGTGCCATTTCCAAAGGAGAGCAATCAGAGCAGAACAAACACCAGAGTAAAGCCTTAAAGCATCTCTTTACATCTGTTCTTTGGCAGAGGGAGCACTGGGGGGTCAAGCACCCTTCAGCCCCTCTCCACAGTCTGCTCATGCTCAGGCTGCTACTCAAAGAAAGAATTCCTACAGGGGGGTAAATATCTAAGCAGGGAAATCCACTGCCCAGAGTCTGGGCTGCTCTGAGTTGCTCCAGGGTAGGTGCAGAAGAACAAAATAAGAGGGCCAGAAAACTTTGGCTACAAGACAAAACCAAGAGGAAATAACTCTGGGTTTTGTTGAAAGTTACGGAAAGCAAACGACATGGGCAACTTTCACCGTTGATGTTTGTGCAGGCCCTGCTCCAGCAAAGCCTGTGAGCATGGATTTAAGCACAGGAATAAATCCTGCTGGCTTTAGAGTGTTCCTAATGGTTCACTGATTAGGAGGGAGCAGAGCTGGTGCTTTCAGCCTGTGACACACCTGGGGAACTATGATAAAGAGGCACTCAGGTTACCTGAAGTCCCCTCTGTTGCTGTTTCTGTGGCACCTGAAGAGGAAGATTTTCTTCACCAATATTTTACTTCTTACTCTGCCAGAAGTTGCACGGGGAAAAACAGCAGCAGGAAACCAAAACCAGAGGGTTTGATGTCTGCACTTAGAGGGACCATTATAACTGTGGGTTTGGGTACTGTGAGGACACACAGACATGGTGAAGCTGCAAAGGTCCTACACAGGGTCAGTGAGGAGCAGCTGATCCAACACCACGGGGAAACTTCTTCCCTGGTGGGGCTGGAAAAGACACAGAGACTTGGGAAGTTTTCCCCAACGTGGAACCACTGATGGCTCTGCAGGTTGAGCCAAGAGGGTTTGTGCACCTTCAGCCAGAGGTTCTGGGCAGAGCAGATCACATGTGTTACTAAGCCCACACACAGCCCTGGTGAGTGCCACGGGGCAGGCACAAAGGGAATTTGCTGTGAGCTTGCACACAGTGCATGCAGTGAGAAACACCACCCACCCCAGCCTGGGGCTGCAAGCCTGCAAACTGTCCCTGTCCCCAGGGGGACACAAGCCCCTGTTACTTCAAAGGTGATGTGGGACACACACAGGCAAAACCCCACACAGGTTCTCCAATGCATCAGACACAAACCAGGCAAGCAGCAGAAACATCATCACAGGTTTTAAGTGACTTAATAACCACGGGGAGGATGGTGTGACACCAGCACAGGGTGCCCAGAGAAGCTGTGCCTGCCCCATCCCTGGAATGTTCAAGGAGAGGTTGGACAGGGTTTGGAGCAACCTGGGCTGGTGGAAGGTGTCCCTGCCCATGGCAGGGGGTGGCACTGGATCATCTCTAAAGTCCCTTCCCATCCAAACCAGCCTGTGGTTCCTTTATTCCACAGGAACAGAAACCAAACACAACTGGGTTGAAACGACAACACCGCAGAGAGGAAAATCTATTGCCACAAAATCACAGGTGATTCGAGGTTGCAAAGCACCTAAAGCTTTAATGGAAAGGTAGATGGATAAAGGATATTTATATTACCATCTGGAATCTTGAATTTGGTACCAGCAGCTGGCACCTACAAACTGCTGAACCCCCCAACCTGGTCACCTCCCCCTACAGAACTTCAGCTCCTTCACCTCCTTCTGCCACTTTTTCTTGTCTGTTGTGTGAGATTAACATATGTCCAATCTGGTGAGGGTTAGGGAGGCAATTTCTCACTAGGAAAGGTTAATAAACAAAGAAGTCCTGCAGTAACAATACAGCCATTGTGTGAAAACTTAATTGGATCAGCAATACATCAAATATGCCAAGGCAGGGACAGACCTGCAAAAGGACTGTCTCATCTCAGCCCCGGGTCAGGGTTCAAACGAGTGCCCTGCAACAGAGCTGCTTCTAATTGCACTGAAAAGGAAGCTATAATGTGCTGGAAATAAAAGCTGTTGGGAGCTGTCTCTTATTCTTAAAGCAAAAAGTGATTTCTTTAGAGATTTAAACAAGCCAGGCAAATATCAACTGCAAGCTTTAAAATAATGCATTTTAGTGAAGAAAGGGCTTTTTTGAAAACAAACCCAGTATTTATTGAATGGTAATTTGTTTGCAATCAGGTGAGACTGGTGAGCACTGAATAAATCCACCAAAGCAGGGACAGCAGAGAGAAATTCTTGAGATCTCTCACCCAAATCTCCCCCCCATCCTCCCAACACAATAGTGGGGGACACTCCACCCACCAAGTGTACCATTAAAGATTAATATGTTCAAAATAACTGGGAATTAGTTGATTTTTCTTGGAAATGTCCAGGAAAGCTTCAGCACTGCCCAGTGAGGCTGCACTAGTGTTTAGCTAGAGAGCAAAATTTCCATCCTCAGCTCCTCCTCAAAGTGAGCAGCCCCTGTGGAACTCAATTTACAGCTTACAAGAGCCCAAGCTCACTTGGAAGCCTAATAGTCTCCTAATCAAAGCAACTGATTTCAGGCAAGGGGAGCAAACTGCTAAAAAAAAAGTGTTTCTGGGTGCCTTGATTGTAATTAGGAAAAATTAAAATGAACCAGGAGCTGACACCAGCAGCCTGATGATGTGCCATGGCCACACCTGCTTGAGCTCTATAGATGCTACATATAATACACTAGATATTTACTATGTATTACAATATTTGTATCTAGATAGTAGGTACTAAAATAGTATTTACTATTGGCAACCCTGAGGCTGCCAGAGCTCAAGGAGTGTTTGGACAACCTTCTCAGGGATATGCAGGGCCAGGAGTTGGACTGGATGATCCTCGTGGGTCCTTTCCCACCCAGGGTATCCTGTCATTCTAAACTACCCAGCATTTACTAAAAGGAGCAAAGTTATCAAGACATCTCATGCAAAAGACAGTTTTTAAGTGACCTCAGGAGCAAAGCAGCACAGAGAATGCCATTCCTCTCCCACAGATATGGACAATTATGTTTCACAGCGAGTAGAAGGGAACGTTTTCCTTTCCTTGCTCTTTCTGTGGTTTACTCCATCTCTGGGCAGCAAATCCATTTTGATGCAGCCTTAGGAAAATGGCAGCTTCCCCTGGGAGGAACCACTCACAGTTACAAATACCAGAGCAGTGACATTTCCCATCAGATCACTCCTGTGAGGGCTGGAAGAGGAATAATGAGGAACCTCCTGCACGGCTCGTGCTCAGAGCCAGCCCCAGCTCCCCGGCCCAGCTCCCTGAAGGCTTGGCCAAATCTCTGCTCATCACCATGGGTCCTCCAGGGCCAGCAATAAGGGGTAAGCATGACCTCTGCACGGGGAAATACACCTTTACAGCGTGGATTAAATACTTCCTTTGTCCCAAAGCGTCATAGAATTCCAGCAGGAATGCAGTGCACAGGCTCACACCCCACAAAACTGCCCCACAGCCACCAGAGCTTTGGGCAGTCCATGTCTCAGGTCCTGCAGCAACATCAGTTCATGTCTCTCTCCCACCAGCTTTGCCCCGTCCAGAAACACCAGATTGTTTCCCACAAGGCTTATCCAGGCTCATTCCTAAGCTCTGGCTCAGAGGAAACCCCACCTGGGCATGGTAAGATCCCACTGGGAGCCCACCCAGCACAGCCCACGTATCTCACCCAGTAACCCCATTCCGGCCCAAACCCTTCCCTGTTCTCTCCCACCCCGTCCTGCCCAGGGAGGGCTTGCCCAGAACGTTCCTCTTAAGGGACAGACCTTTGAGGATGTTCAGGAATTTCTGTGCTGAAGTCCAGCTGCCTGTTAAGCAGCATGGTCCAGGCACAACCAACAGTGGAAAGTAAAGAGCAGGAGCAGGGGCTGGGTGGAGAAGGGAAAGTGAGGTGGGAAATGCCTGGTCCTGGCTGGGATTTTTAGCCAAGTCAGGGAGAACCAGAATGCATGAGGATTCTCTCCCATATGGAGGGTTGTGTGTCCAAACACTGCTGAGCATCACCAGCCCCTCTGTGCACCATCCACCCTTCTGCTCCAGCACATCCCTGCATCCTCAGCGGGGGCAGAGTGGTCCAGTTCCTCCAGGGACAGCTCTGCACTGGTGGATAAGTCCCCAACACACACACCACCCCCCCACACCTGACCCCCTCCCACCCCCAATCCATGGCCATAATAAGGTTGCTCCCACTCCCCTCTTCCCAGCACCTCCCTTCTCCCAGCCACGAGAGCACTCATCCTCCCTTTTCCACCTTGCTCAATTATTCATCCATGTCAGCAGTGGTGCAGAAGTACAGACAGAGAAGGACCTGGGAGCAGAGGCACTTTGGGAAGCTGCTGGTCCCCCCAAGGTGGGGCTCCATCTTCCGTAATGAGCTCTGGATACCCCAGAGCCCCGGATTGCCAGTGCCAGGCACAGCCCCCGGGGAGAGGAACCAGCACGAGAGCTGCTCTAATGGTGCAGCACACAGGCAGTGATCAAAAACTGCTGAACACGGGCAGAGGGGAGATGTGCTGCCACATAAAACACAAATGCTCTCACACATCAATATTGATGCTTCCCTGTTCCCACAGACCCAGACCAGGGATAATTACATGCAATTTTTATGCTGCCTCTGACACACTTCAGTCCCTGAACATCAAAGCCCTGGTAGGGAACGCTACAAGTTGCCAGGAGTACCAGAGATCAAAATGGAGCTTGTGGAGGAGCAATGGGTGGCAAGGTGGGTAATTGCAGCAGCCTTTCAAGGCTCAGCCTTCTGCCTGGGGTGACAAGGGGAATAAAGGAGGGGATCACAGGTTGGGCCCAATTACTCGCTGTGTACAACCCCAGTGCTCTTGTTGGAGCTTGGAAGGGCAAGGGGAGCTGGCTGAGAGCCTGGTGGGATGTCAGCAAAGCTGTGCACAGCTCCAGAGCCAAGCAGAGAAACACAGAATCAGCTGGGTTGGAAAAGACCTCTGGGATCATCAAGCCCAACCTTTGACCCAACACCACCTTGGGTACCACTGAGTGCCACATCCAGTCTCAAAGCCCTCCAGGGACAGTGACTCCAACACCCCCAGAAAACACCTGACCTGGCACAGAGGGGTTAACAGTGGGATGAGCTGGAGCCAGAGCCCTTCTCAACCTCCCAGCCCCAGCTGAGGCCTCTGGGGAGCCCTGCTGAAAGCTTTAATGGGGCTGGCACCTTTCCACACCACCTCCATCCTGGAGAGAGGCACACCCTCAGCTTCAGCCCCTAAATCAGAGCCTGGGAAGCATTTTCCACAGCCTTGGGAGGTGAAAGTAGACTTCCCTTGTCAACGCAGCCAAGGAAGAAGCCCTCGTTTCCTCAGGCTGTTGGGAGCACCTCCACCTGTGGCTGCACAACCACAGGGCTCACACACACCACCACGTCCTGCTCGTGCAGCTGATCCTGCCACACAGCAGCTTTCCAGGGAGAGCTGAGGGATGGAAGCAGACACAGCTAGGACTGCCTGCCTCCTCCAGCTGCTCCTGCTGGCCCCTCTCTTGAGGACAAGGCAAATCCACAACCAGCAGCATCCAAGGCAGGGAGACGAGCTGCATCCGTAGTTGCAGCACGTGGCGAAAGCGAGCGCACCATTTACCATCTTTTCTTGAATGACAGCTTTAATGAAAGACATTTCAGCACTTAGAAAATCAGCATAAATGATCAGTTGCTAATCTGGTTCTCCCAGTAACTCTGGGAAGTCAAAAATAGACCAGGCAGAATAAACTGGGGGCTGGAGACGGAGGTGGGGATGGAAGTGGGGGTATGTTTTGCTCCTCTTTCTGGGAGCTCACATAGCAATTGCCACTGATTAAAAACCCACTTTTTTCACAAAAGGCACGATTTGCTGTGCCACCAGTGTTGTGCAATAGTGGGGGCTGTCTCTGGGCTTGGCACAGGGAGCTGCATCAGCCACTTTTTGTGCATCTCCCCAGTCTTTAACCTTTCACACCCCAAGCACATCCCTGTCACCACCCAGAACTGACCACCCAGGGAGGAGGACACAACCTTCATCCCAACCTGAGGCACCACTGGTGCTCAAGAGCCACAGCTCTGGAAATCCTTGAATCAGAGGCTTTGCAGGACAGGGACATTTAGGAATAAATGAGTGGATGACACAGATTTTCTGCCTCTAAATAAACACAAAGCCACGAGATCCTCAGTTCAATTCAAACAGCAAGAAGACACTTGTGCATTCGCTGGGCAGAGCTTTTGTGTGTGCACAGAAACACAGACTGCTTTGGGTCGGAAGGGACCTTAAAGCCAACCTCATTCCACCTCCTGCCATGAGCAGGGACACCTTCCACTAGCCCAGGGTGATCTGGTCATTAATTATTCAGGTGAAACACCAGTTCTTGTGCTGCTTCTTTAGCTCTGGTCCAGGCTGCTCCAGCAGGTGACATTCCCCACCTCACAAGGTCCACAAGTCATATTTTGTGTGACTTTGACTTTTCCATCTCTTCTGTTCTCCTCAAAATCTAACCCTGGTCCTGTCACCATGGTATCTGAGCTGCCAGTGGCAAACTATTAATCTTTACAGCATGAGGAGGGACAATTTTGACATCAATATATGACTTGTAATAGCTGCTGTCTTCATGACGGCACCTTTTTAGTACTTCTTCTCATTTCTGTACTTTTTTATGAGGCCATTTTCTTTATTAGCGCATTTTTATAGCTTGTGCAACACCTTAAGTGCCTCCAAGAAGGTACTTGATAAATAAAATTTTAATAAGATTAAGGATTTAACTCCAAGAAAAGCCACACTTTGCCAAGTCATGAATTGCATGGCCCCTGTTACATGTCCTTCTTGTTTGTGCAGGTCCTCCTAAAGCCCACAGGTTATTAATTTTTGTGTCTGTACCTCTGGCAAAGCAGCTGGAGTGTCAGCAGCTCTCCATATTTCAGGTAGATAACTAACAGCACTTCTAGAGATGTAATATTTCTTATTTTCTGGGTAATTCAGAGCTCAGTTCCAAGACTGTAACAGTTTATATCACTCTGTTAAAAGCTTTTTAAAATTTTAATGGTACCTGAGCCACCAATTATCTGCAGCCAACAGGACAGAGAAGAAATACAGCACATCAGGCCAGAGGGGATATATAAAAATGCTGCCTCTGTGGCAACTTTATTTTCTTTTGCACCAGAAAAACAGGAAAATTAGGGCTGGATGACCCCAGAGCAGTGAGTTATCACTACATATGCAGCTATAGTGTAAAGCAAGAAGCACAAGACATGGATCTGAGTCTGCCCTGCCTTTCCCAACACACACTAAAAATCAGGGGACTTGTGGCCTGGCTCAGCTGAAGGTGTTTCTGTGAGGAAATACAGCTCCTGTTTGGTTTAACCCAGGAGAGGAGACATCTAAACAAGGTCTCAAACTGAGCCACCTTGTTCTGGCACTTCTGCTGCCTTCCCTGTATCCCATGGCACGTGACTGTCATGGCCCAGCCACAAGGAAAACAGCAGAGTCTTTGCTCTCTTTCCAAAGCTTTATCTGTCAAATGAAGAGTGGTTGAGAGGAAGAAGAGGGGCAGGCTCTGATCTCTGCCCTGTGGGGACCAGGGACAGCACCCAGGGAAGGGCTGGAGCTGTGTCAGGGCAGGGTCAGGTTGGATCTCAGGGAAAGGCTCTTCCCCCAGAGGGTGGTGGGCACTGACCAGGCTCCCCAGGGCAGTGGGCACAGCCCCAAGGCTGCCAGAGCTCCAGGAGGGTTTGGATGATGCTCTGGGGCACAGGGGGTGACTCTTGGGGATGGTCCTGGGCAGGGCTGAAGGTGGGACTGGATGGTTCTTGTGGGTCCCTCCCAATTCAGCACATTCTGGGATCTGTGTCACTTTGGGAGTACAACAGGCAGTTTTAAAGTGATGCAACACCATTGGAACAGCAGCTTGAAGTTAAAACCTGGCCAGCAGCACATCAGGAGGCACCACAGCAAAGCCAGCCTGGCCCACACCCCATCCAAACAGAATTTTCCATACCAATAACACATACCTTGCCCCAAGAAACCTCCATTCTCAAGAGACACAGCAAAGACCCCAACCAGACACATACTGTTACCTGCTCTTTGCAGAGAGAAGGAACTCAGAAGCAAACACCTCTTCAGCCTCAAAGGTGATACCAGAGCCCAAATCTCAGCTGCTGTTTGTACCTGACCCTCAGCCACCCAACCTGTCTCCTACCCCAGGGCAGAGGCTGCTCCTCCCCTGCCTTTTTCAACCTTCCCCTCCCGCCTGTTCCCAGTTACAGGGAGGGTTTGAGGCACCTGGCAAAGATCAGCTCTGGGTTACCAGCCCCTGTTGCTGGGCCAAAGGTGTCCCAAGGCCTTCAATGAAAACCTCTCCTGTTGAACTGAGTGATTTTTTTCCCCATCAGTGTTCCCCACGCTCTGTGGAATTCACCTGAGGGATGGGATCTTCCACCAGGATCCCTGGGGAAACGGGCAGGTGCTTCACTGACTAAATAAATTCTTCCCTGAAAGCATTTCTGCATTTGGAGTCTGCTTGCTGAGCTGAAAGAAGCAGCACAGGGCTCGAGATTTCGGGATAAATACATCATCTGGCTTTCCCAGGAGGCCAAACCCAAAGTGTGGCCAGGGCAGCAGCATCCCACGGGTGGTGGCACCCTGGGGACAGCTCAGGGCCTGAACAGAGGCAGAGCATTCTCTCTCCACAAACCCTTTTATCTCCTCTGCGCTGCTCTTCTATGAAGTTCCTGCTTCAACCCTGAGTCCAGAACTCCAGAGCCTAAAGATAAAGTTTCTTTGCTTCTCAGAATCCCCTCACAAGCGCTGGGAAATGAGGCATCAGCACATCACAAGCCAAGACCTTTGGCACAGGGAGTCTCTTTCCAGTGGTAGCCCATAAGTGCTTATCAGAAATTCCATCATCAACCCACAGAGCGCTAATCAGGGCTATTCACAAAAGAAAAACAATTTCTCCCTGATCCCTTCAGGTAATTATATTTTGCCCTGCAGCCTGAGATTTTATTATGTTTAGTCCCATTTTATTTAGAGCCTGAAGAGAGACCACGAAGTCTCAGATAGGAGTGATAAAAGGAGACGATGCTCCAGCCCAGCCTTTTGCAAGTCAGCATCTGACCCAAGTTAAAATCATTCAGGCACAGTAGGGGGAAAAAAAGTCCTTCAGATTTTTATCTATTTGAGGAGAGCAGCACTGCTGGCTGAATCATGAACTCTGGGGAATACAAATGCCTCCCGAAGGAAAGAGGCCTTTCTTGTCAATGTTCTTTAAAAAGAAAAGAATGTTTCATGTGGGTGTGTGCTGTTGTGTTTTTCCATTGTGGAGCAAGTGTCCCATCTTATTTCTCAAATGGTCTTTTCTTTGTTGATGCCTCATCTATTAATAATCCTTCACTGGAAGGGGAAAAGAAAAAGCAAGCTTCTGTCAGACATACAAGCTGTTAGGCTGAGATGGACGAAAATAAACCAGAGCAGCACAATTAGCTGCACCACAGGTCACTTGTCTGGAGTTGCTTCCTGGCTGGAACCATAACCTTACTGAACTTTCCTGATGAAACATGGAGTTGGACAGTGCTCTGGATCCATAAAGTGTCCTGGAGACTTGGAGTTAATTTAGAAGGTTTCCTGAAGTGTCCACCACCACCTGCTACATCAATATCTCCTACTTGGGTACAAGAAAACATTTTTATTCTTCAAAACAGAGAGGAACAGGCTCATAGACCCATAGAATGGCTTGGGTTGGAAGGGGCCTTAAAGATCATCTTGTTCCACCCCCTGCCATGGACAGGGACACCTCCCACTAGCCCAGGTTGCTCCAAGCCTTGTCCAACCTGGCCTTGGACACTTCCAGGGATGGGGCAGCCACAGCTTCCCTGGGTCTCACCACCCTCACCGTGCCTGCACTCCCCATAGGTCAGGACATCCAGGGAGCTGTCCCAGGTTCAGGGGCTTCCTGGAGGTGTGCTGTGGTTTCTCCATGGCATTCCTTGCAAATGGGCTCTGAGCCCTTCACAAAGAGTGGAGGTTTATCCCAATCCCTTCTGCAGTCCGAGGCAGGATTACCTCCCCCCATGCACACACGGGGTCCTGAGCTGGCCAAGCTGGCCGAGGAGCTGAGGGTTCATCACAGCTGGTTGGACCTGAGCCCATGGTTTGAGGATGCTCCACCCTCAGTCACCTCAACCACTGGAGTCGGGCAACACCTTCAGGGGGGCCTTGGAGGAGCCTAAATTTACAACTCCCTAAGCAGAACCTGCATTTATTCTCACAGCTCTTCTCCTTTGGAGAGGAATGGAATCTGCTGGAAGCGCCAGCGCAGAGCTTTGCTGGTGGGCCTGTGGAAATGCCACTGGTGAGCTGAGCTGTGCCGGGGGGGGCTGTGAAGTGTGGCAGGGCAGCAGCCACCTCCCTGCGGCACCTCACGGGAGACCTGGCGGTGCCACCACACGTCCTGCGAAGGCACAGATGCCGTGTGAGCCCACAGCAGAGCTGCTCCCCTGCTCCCCTGCTCCCCTGCTCCCCTGATCCCCTGATTCCCTGCTTCTCTGCTCCCCTGATCCCCTGCTCCCCTGATCCCCTGATCCCCTGATTCCCTGCTTCTCTGCTCCCCTGATCCCCTGCTCCCCTGATCCCCTGCTCCCCTGCTCCCCTGATCCCCTGCTTCTCTGCTCCCCTGCTCCCCTGATCCCCTGATCCCCTGATCCCCTGCTTCCCT
>JAWWTY010000036.1:9267803-9284796 GCA_035222235.1 Margarornis squamiger
CTCCTGATCCCCTGCTTCCCTGCTCCCCTGCTCCCCTGCTCCCCTGCTTCCCTGCTCCCCTGCTTCTCTGCTCCCCTGCTCCCCTGCTTCCCTGCTCCCCTGCTCCCCTGCTTCTCTGCTCCCCTGCTTCCCTGCTCCCCTGCTCCCCTGATCCCCTGATCCCCTGATCCCCTGCTTCCCTGCTCCCCTCCTTCCCTGCTCCCCTGCTCCTCTCCTCCCCTGCTTCCCTGCTCCCCTCCTTCCCTGCTCCCCTGCTCCCCTCCTTCCCTGCTTCCCTGATCCCCTGCTCCCTTGCTCCCCTCCTTCCCCTGCTCCCCTCTTCCCTCCTTCCCTGTTCCCCTGCTCCCCTGCTCCCCTCCTTCCCTGCTTCACTGGCACTTCTCAGGATGGCAGCCCTTAGACCAAGGCTTTATCCTGGGGACGTGGAGGGGAAGGAACTGAGAATAAGGAAGACTGAGCTGAGAGTGCAATAATCCCCAGGGCAAAGTGCCATGTCTCTCGAGGTGTTTCTGAAGTCTGGGAGGCCCTGCAGGGTCCCTGGTCCCCAGGGATTTGGGATTCCACATCCTCTTTTTCCTGCTCAGGGCAAAACCACGATGATCAGCATCACGCTTTGCCATGAGCCCTGCTGCAACATTCCCAGTTTTCCTCTTCCTCCCTGGGTTACCCCCCTGCAGGAAAGCATGTTAAATCATTAAAATAACTGTGCTTTTTGGGTCCTTTCAAAGCTCAGTCTGGTTTGCTGGGTTGGGGGGATTCCATTTCCTCCCCAGGTCTCTTGAACGTCCTTCTCACCAACCACACCAGCAGGACTCAGGATGGAGAGCCTCGGGAAACACCTTGAATTGTCTGGCAGGATCAAACCACTGCTTGAGAGGCCACCTTTGGTACAGCAACTGTTTGGGAGTTTGGGAACCCTGTTTTCTTTGGAGAACACTAAAGAGAACATCTCCATTCCCAAAGAGTACCCCAGCTGCTACACAACCTTTGGTGCACCAAACAGTGGGACTGAGCCTTCTTCTCTGGGGTCTGAGTGATGGACAGGACCCTTTGGGAACTCCATGACTGACAGTTTCTGTGGGGATGGATGAGCTGTAGCTCTGTGAGCCAAAATAAGGGAAGATGTCCAGCCCCAAGAGCAGCAAGAAAGTGATTCCCATCATCCCCCGTACTTTGATCACCTTCCCTCACCAGCACCCAAAAACTTCAGGCCACATGGAGGAAAAACACAGGTGGATCCACTCCCAAAGGCCCCCGAGGTGGAGCAGGGATGGGAACTGCAACATCTCCTCCATGGAGAGAAAGGGTGTGAATTACTCACCTGGAGTCGCCACAGATCCAAGCAGCCTGAACATCCCCAGCAGAGCCCCTTTCCCACTGCTTCCAACACCCTTCTCTCACACGTTTTCCTCCCACCGTATTCCAGCCTTCCCCGAGCCCGAGCTGGCTCTCCCTGAGCTTTCTGCACCAGGGAAGCCAGAGGAAGAACATGAGAAAGCACATTTCCATGTGCCTTCCAGCTCGGGGTGTCAAACAGCAGCAATAAACAAGGCAAACATTATTTTAGGAGACAATGGCAGCGATTGCCAAAGCCAGCGTGAAGCGCGTCCTGCCCAGAGCCATTTCCCTTCAGCGGTTCAAACCCTCGGCTCGTTGCCAAGCTATAGAGCCCAGGCTGCAGAATATTAGCAGAGGCTGCCTTATCTGCAGGGAAATAAACCCAGACCTGCTGAAAACAGTTGAGTGGAATATCACCATAGAAACGAGGCAAGGAGAGGGCTGAGGTGTCTCTCCCCAGCTCCTTTCGACGTGCCAGCAGGCAGAGAGAGCAGCCGAGGCGGGCTGGGCGAGGGGGATGCTGGAGAAGCTCCAGCCCAGAGCAGCTGGGTGGGGTGGGGAGATCCCCCACCCGCCCCCTGCGCTGTATATTTAGGCACAGTCAGGCTCCCTCCCCAGCCACCCACCACCCTCTGTGACACAGCAGTCCCCAGGACGGTGCTGCCTGGCCCTGCACGCCTCAAATGTGCACCCACCGTGGTCACGGAGCACGAAACAGGGACAAAACACCCCTTTTCCTTTTCATCTGCACAGGAGACTGAGGGGAGACCTCGTTGTGGTGTTCAACGTCCTCACAGGGGGAAGCAGAGGGGCAAGAACTGATCTCTGAAAACAGTGATAGGACTTGAAACTGCTGGAGTTGGGTCAGGGGAGGGTTAGGTTGGAGATCAGGAAAAGTTTTACACCCAGAGGGTGGTTGAGCACTGGAACAGGCTCCCCAGGGCAGTGGCCATGGCCACAACCCTGTCTGAGTTCAAGAAGGTTTGGACAACACCCTCAGGCATGTCCAGAGCATGTCTCATCCACTGGGATTGTTGGGGTGTCCTGTGCAGGGCCAATAATTTGATGGATCTCTTCCAGCTCAGCATGTTCTATAATTCAACAGCAGAGGAAGTGAACAACCTGGGAGCAGATCACAGAGCCCTGAACCTTCTGCCTACAGCATAAATTGAAATCCAGCCCCAATCTGGAGACAACCTTGTGCCTGAGAAGGCCTTTTCTGGAGAGAGAGATGCCTGAGAGAATCTGCCTTCAACTGCAGCCTGGACCAAATGTTTTGGAGAAAAGGCAGGAAATCCCAGTGTGTTTCTCATTCACCTCCTTCCCTGCCTCTTCCAGGCTTGCAGTTGCCATGAAACACAACCATGACACCACATCTTTAGTGCAGCCCCAGCAATGCTGAACTGTCTGGAGACACCACAAATGCAGGTGCACAGCCTCGATAATGTCTAAGGAATGAGACCCCAGATTGAGTCATAATGTCATAGAATCCTAGAGTCATGGAATGGGCTGGCGTGGAAGGGACCTCAAAGATCATCTCAGTCCCCCTGCCATGGGCAGGGACACCTTCCACTAGCCCAGGTTGCTCCAAGCCCCGTCCAACCTGGCCTTGGACACTTCCAGGGATGGGGCAGCCACAGCTTCTCTGCCCAACCTGTGCCAGGGCCTGCCCACCCTCCCAGGGGAGGATTCCTTCCTAATATCCCATCTAAACCTGCTCTCTGTCAGTGGGAAGCCATTGCCCCTTGTCCTGTCACTCCAGGCCCTTGCAAATTGTCTCTCTCCATTTTTCTCGGGGGTTCCTTCAGGCACTGGAAAGCCAAAATTGGGTCACCCCAAAGTCTTCTCTTCTCCAGGCTGAACAATCCCAATTCTCTCAGCCTTTGCTCATGGCAGAGCTGCTCCATCCCTTTAATCAGCTTTGTGGCCTCCTCTGGACTCAGGAGAAGTCCTTTGGTCCTCTGCAAGAAGCACAAACATGATGTTTCCCCACTTATGGGGTTTCTTTATTGTGACTATTTCCAGGAGTTCCCTGCAATTTCTGCTTGTGCTTCCTAAGTAAGAAAAGGAGCCACTGATTCACTGGCCTATTGTTTCTTATTTTTTACATGTCTCATGTCCCCATTTAGTCATCTCTTTATATTAAGTGACCCTGGATTTTCATTAATATTGCTTCAGTGCTGCTGTTTTTCATCTTGACAACTTTCATTTCTATTCCATATCCTCCATTAGATGCACAGATCAGAGAGCAGCTCAGGGAAAGCTCTTTTGTTCATGTATTGGCACACTTATTTTCTTACCCCACTGTAATTCTAACAGGTTTATTAATATTTTCACTATTGCCAGACTTAGAGTAGATTTTCCACTCCTCACAGTGTCACCCAGATCTACCTGTCCCCTTTTCCCAACAGTTCCCACCCTTAGGGTGCACTTATCCCACCAGAAGCTCCAATTATCCCTCCCATGGCATGAACTGTCAGAGCTGATTTCCACCTGCCCATCCTGGGGCTCTGTCCCTGCCTCCTGAAATCCTTCTCTCTTGGCTCATCTCCCTAATTATGTGAGGCTTTGACCTTTGCATCTTCACAACCCACTTTTCTGCACCATTAGCAAATACTCAATCCAGCAGTGCTGAAAGAGATGCTGCCAGTGGTTCCTGCTAGAGGAGATGCAACAATTACAGCCTTACACACAAGTTTGATTCCTCCTGGAGCCCATTCCCAAAATACAGATGTGTGGCCATTGTAGTGGAGAAAGGAACTGCATTGTCTGCCAAACCAGAGATTAGTGACTGACCCATGTGTTGAAACTGAGCCTCTAATTGGTTTCAGGTCCAATTCCTGTTTGTACAGGACCTGGTGTAATGCAGTCCTGGATCATCTATGGGCTCTTTGCAAATGGAGAGAAATAGGTGAATAAAATGAAAGGGCATGTAACAATTTCTTAAATTAAAATATTCTGGATATGATGATTGTAAGGTAAGATTATCCAGGACTGAGCTCTGCTTGTGCTGAAGAACTGTAAAAAGAAATTCAATTAAAAGCACCTTTCACATGCTTTGAATTCAGGAACACTGGAAGAAATCCCTTCAGTTTAAAGATACTGGTATGTGCAGGAGCAGGAGAATTGTGTGTGTGTGTGCATATATATATATGTTGTCCAGAGAAGCTGTGGCTGCCCCATCCCTGGAAGTGTCCAAGGCCAGGTTGGACGGGGCTTGGAGCACCCTGGGCTGGTGGAAGGTGTCCCTGCCCATGGCAGGGGGTGGCACTGGATGATCTTTAAGGTCTCTTCCAACCCAAACCATCTATAATTCTTTATATTAAAAATATTAAACCCATACTTTTTCCCCTTAATAGCTTTAGATATGGCTCCTATTTGGAGGATCCAGTGTGAAATGAAAGAAGCACCTGGTCCTGAATGGGGTATCCGACTGACCAAACCTTACAAAAGAAGCACTCAACAAATAATTCTAGCAGGACTTTGGTCTCCTCAATAGAGAGGCTGAAGAAGATGAGGGGAATTCAAAACAGAATGAAGTCTTCAAGTACCTCTTCAACAATTCATCCATCCTGGGAGGAACGGGAGGGTCTGGTGGTATAAAATGTCCTTTCTCTAAACCTCTTAGACTTGAGTTCGAGGTTGGGCTTTTTTAAACATTTTCCCAATGAAAACAGAAGAAATAAAAGGCTTTGGTCCCTATGGGAAAAGAGCCACCTGTGCTTCCTTCTCCAGGGAATTTTGCTTAGAGATGGATCTTTCTGGCTCTTGCCTGCCTTGGGTTTGTCTCCCACTTGACTGCACCCCTTTCTGCTGGCCCGTGTTTGAGGAGTGTTCAACCTCCTCTTTGTTGTACAAAAGCTCTTGGAAGGCTCCAGGTTTTCCAGGAAAACGCTGCTGGGAGATTTATAACCTTTCAGCATTTCTTCTTTGCTTCCTCCTGAGGTCTGAACCATTTCAGTGGACCCTTCAGATGTTTTGAACTCAGTTTAACAACCAAGACCTGCCACCAGCAGGGCCCAAATGCTACAATGAGTTGGGTTTCCTTCCGTGTGTTTCTTCTGGCATTACAGACCATGGATGACCAGAGATGTTCTGCTACTTTGGGGACACAACATTCCTCCTACCAACATCCCCCCTCCACGGAGGAAAAACAGTCCAGATAAACAGAATCAAAGCTCCTTTTTCACATCCTACACCCCTCTTTTTCCCCCAGAAATCCCTTTCAGGCTTTGGTGCAAGTGACCCATGAGACACACTGTCTTCGTCTCCTCTATTCCCTTTGTTCTGTTTCTCTGTCACATTGAAGTATTTCCCAAATCAGCAGACAGGTCCCTTCTAATTCCAGAGGAATGCATTCCACAGGAGACTGACCATGGAAAATCCTGATTGCTGACACTTCCCTGTGGCAAAAATCACATCTCTGAGTGTAGAAACAACAGGGGAAAATAATTATTGCCACCTGCATTTGGGCAGGGGAAGTTTTCACTTGGGTGGTCCAAATGAATTTTATAGAATCCCAGACTGGTTTGGGTTGGAAGGGACATTAAAGATCATCCCATTCCAACCCCTGCCATGGACAGGGACACCTTCCATAGCCCAGTGAGGGACCATTTGTCATAGCCCAGTGAGGGACCATTTGCAAGTCAACGTGCTTTCCTTGGGAAAAGGCAACCCAGAGAGGCCATGTTAGGTCAACCAAATATTTCATTTGATCAGAAGGGAGCAGATTTATGATGTCTGAGTCATTTAATTAATTTTTATTTACAGTTTAGATCAGTGCTGTTTCAAAGCATAAAGTCAAAAGAATCATTTCAAGTACATAAAAGCAATATATTTCAGGGTATCCAAAATGAAGCACTTTACATTTTCTTCCTTCACCAGTTTTTGGCTTGAAACATCCATCCTTCACCAAATGTATTAACAGATTAAAAAAGGAATCTCATGTTTTCTTTCTGGTGTTATTTTTCCCCTTGGGTATGCTCTTAACACTCTCTTTGGCCTTCTGGAGAGCCCTTTGTTGAGCACAGTGGGTGAACTTTGCTCTCAGAAACACATCAGAAACAGTCTGGAAGGTGAGGATGAAGGTGAGGATGAAGGAGACCTGGTGTTTCCCAACCACTGAGTCATGGTCAAGCCACAGCTAAAGGATCTGTGCTTGGTAAGGATCCAGGAGACCAACAGCTCTTGTCAAGCTCACCAACCATCACCACTTGCCAAATCAGCTCGTTTCCTACTAAATATCCCTGAAGTTGGCCAAGACAGTGTTTTCTTTCTCCAGGCAGGCCCTGTCTTTACAAGACACTGGGCTGTGAAGCTCAGCACGCAGCCTTGCCCACCCACGGCTGGATGGCAGCACTGCCCACAAGCAGAGGTCCTGTTATTTGTCACTTGTGTCATCTCCAGCCACCAGGACCATGTGGATAAACCATCTGACAAAGGCAATTGTTTCCATCCCTTCCCTTCCAGACCATCTGGGTGAACCTCCACCAGAGCTCTCCACCAGGAGTGAGGGAATCATGTTGGGCCCAGCCATCCTGAGCAAACCCTGTACATCTCTCCATGTCTCCTCCTGTCCCACATGCCAAGTTACAATGACCTTTTGTTGCTTCAAGCCAGCGTTTTCCCCTTTGACTCACCAGGATGTTTCTGAGGGTTTGTTGGGAAGCTTCTCTGGGCAAAGAGGCAGAAAGCACCAAGAGAAACTGCTCCCAGCCTAAGACGTGGGTGAAGAAGCTTGTAGAGCTCATTTTGAACAATCTCAGAGAGATCTCTGACTTCCTTTGAAGAAAAAGGTCCAAACTGACCAAAATAAATTGGAATGTAGGAAAACAAAGCTCTTGTGATCCTACCTTCAGCCAGGTGGGTGATAAGATTCTCTTGATGCCCATGATTTACGCCATGGAATGAGACCAGAGCGACATCTGATATTTCTGCCTGCCTAGGACAACCCTCAAGACTCAAGAAAACACCATCATTCAGGAGGAGCACAAGAACCGACTGGTTGAGCAAGAAAGAGTCACTTCCAGGCAGGCAAATGTAAAATCTCCAAGAGAACACCATTGGTATTTGTCATTGTCATCCATCCATTTTAATAATGCCTTTTTACATCCCACTTTTTCTTTTTTTTCTGGGAGGGGTCAGCAAGTTCATCCAGGAAATAGCAGAGATGTTTCCTGTTGTGTTTGAGACCCTCCAATGGCTCAAATACACAATGACAGGAAAGAAATGAAGTCGTTTTCCATCAGAAACCACATTTCCACTTCTTGACTTCGCCTGTCAGGTTTCCAGATTTTGCTCCCAGTGACAGCACCAAGCTTTTGCAAGAGCCAGGGATTCTTCCTCCAGCCTGCAATGGGTCATTTTTCTCATCATTCATTCAGTCAGTCAGATTGTAATTGATTTTATGTAAAACCAGAGTGGGCAGGTAAGACCCCCTGGGTTTAATAGTAATGATGCTCAATTTATACAGCAAATGATCCCGGGATGTTTTACAAGCTGTGACGGCCCCGTCACAGAGCACAGGGATGGATGGCAGGCAGGTTTTCATAATGTCCAACGGGGCTTTGAGGTTCCAGCCAGGAAAACCAGGAAGAAAACATGGAATTACACGTGCAAGGAAGGCTTAGGGAGGCAGATGCCAAGATGTGTCATTGCCAGGATGGCAGGACTATAAAAAGCCACTTCAGCTCCAAGCGCTGTGTGGGCTCAGTGACCCTGCTGGGCTGGGGCGTCACTTTTAGATCTGCACTGGGGGGATCTGCACTGAACCTCCCACCAAGCACTAGAGGAGGAGGAATTCAGCATGGCCTGGACTTCCTTCCCTCCCTGGTCCTACAAAGGCAGGCAGCTGCCTAAATCAAACACCAGCGTGACTGCATTTTTGTTCTGGGTTGCTTTGTTATTATTCTACTGTCTCCCTCCTTCGTTTCCTCTCCTAGAGGTGGGGAACAGTTTTGTTTCTCTCTCATCTTTCATGAGATATTCAATAAGCCTCTGTTTTCCAGCAGCTGCAAGCTCCTTGATGAAAGGGAGCTGGAAGCACGACCATCTCCATCAGGCCTCATGAAGACTCCCTTCAGGACATCTTTGTGGAGCCACTTGGACTTGGTAGAGAGCATTTCAGTCCAGGGAAGAACCTGCTTCATGTCTTAGCCCATTATATGAAAGTTTCTACTCAATATCACCAGCAGAGCAGCATTGTGGGCCTCCAAGATGACCAGAGGGATGGAGCATCTGTCCTGTGAGGAAAGGCTGGGAGAGCTGGGATTGTTGAGCCTGGAGAAAAGAAGGCTTTGGGGTGACTCAATTTCAGCCTCCCAGTACCTGAAGGAAGCCTAAAGATACACGGAGAGAGACTGTTTGCAAGGGCCTGGAGGGACAGGACAAGGGGGAATGGCTTTGAACTGACAGAGGGCAGGGTTAGATGGAGTAAATCCTTCCCTTGGAGGGTGGGCAGGCAACCACATCCCTGGAAGTGTCCAAGGCCATGTTGGACAGACTTGGAACAACCTGGGCTAGTGGAAGGTGCCCCTGCCCATGGCAGGGCGTTGGAACTCAGTGACCTTTGAGGTCCCTTCCAGTCCAAACCATTCTGTGATTATGTGATTATTTGGACTGGTGCTGTGAACAGAAAGGTGATCTCTGCCCTCCAGAGCCAGTTGGTTTGTCAGACACCAACTCCAACCTCAAGTCATGACGTAACAAACTTCCATTTTCACAGATGGGGAAACAGAGGCAATTTGGCCCCAGGTCAGCTGGGATAATGGAGGAGTTCTTGCCTCACAGCACCTCATTCTTCCCGTTTCGTCAGGCACTTAATCATCATTTAATCCAAGGATCCTCATTCATGCCAGGCTCTCACAGCCCTGCAGGGAGTCTTTTACAGTGGCACCAGAGCTATTTAAAGCTGGCAAGGACAGCTGGGAGGATGGCAGCGATTGTCTGCGTCGAGCTCCTTGACCCTTCCCTTTGAAGAGCTCCCTTGCCCCAGTGGAAAAAATAGAAGAGCGTTAAATGGCCCTTGTGAAGATGAAATGGCCCAAGAGCAGCACATCCATTTGCTTGGCTCATCAGGGCCATCTTGCTTGTGATCCTAAGCATGAGAGAGAGGAGTCAAAGCTTTGGTGGAAAGTTCTCTTGGAAGAACTGAGACAGAGCCGCAGCCTGCGGAGATTCGGGCGGAGACAGATACAGAGAGATGGTATTTAAATTTTTAAATAGCTCTGGTTGATTGGGTCAGGCCCTGTTTAATGACACAGACTGATGGTCACCCGCCTTGGGGTTGATTTTTCTTGAAGATTCTGGCACCAGCTAGTCATTATAGGATGAGGTAATTGTGGGGCAGGTTCATTAGCCCACAAAGAGGTTCAGGTGTCATCCTTTCACATCCTTGGGTGGGATTGAGAGAACTTGACTACATGACCTTCTGCTCGTGATTTTTCTGTTTCAAATGATAAGAAGGTGTAAAAAAAGCCCCTTGATGGAGCTCAGATTTATACAGAGTAGATTGAATAGCACTATAAAAATTAAAAAATTGTAAAAAAACACTAAAGAAGAAACAGGGAATAATCTAATTGTTAGCTATCACACAGAGTGATCATCCTAAAAATTGTGGAGATATATTCCTGTTGCTAAGGCTCCTTTCAGATGCCAGAGCCAGTCCCTCATCTCCAACCAAGAGAGCAATTCTAGAATTCAACAAGATCAATCACCAAACACCAGCCAAGTGGGAGAAAAGGCTTTCCTGGAAGACACTTGATTGAAAATTCCAGATGCTCAGTGACACCAGTTGTTTCCCAGTTGCACATGAGAAAACTGGGGTCAGATTCTCCACTGCTGTGCCCCAGGCACTGAGAGACAGAAGCAAACCTGACACACACGAGTTACATCAGCCTCTACCAGGGTTTGGAGTGTTTCCTCTCCTCTCATCAGCAAAAATCCTGCCATGAGATGTTCCTAGAAGCACCTCCTCACAGCCACAAGGGCAGGGTGGAACGTATTTACAACTAAGGATGACCACACCAATCTGTTATTTGCTCCAGAAGAATGAGCTGCACAAGTGGGAGCCTGTGCAGAGACCTAAAAAGCAACAGGGCTCTTGCAACTCACACTGGTGTTGTCCAGAAGAAAGTCACCCAGCCACACTGCCAACCTCCAACAGTTCCACAAAACCAATTAGAGGGCTTAAAAACTACCAGGGCTTGGGGTCCTGGGATATTTTTGGTTCAAACCAGCTTGAAAGGGACAGTTTGAAGGACTTTGGGGCATGAGGGACTAGAAAGCCTTATGCAGAGGTACAAAGGATCCGTTCATGGGCCAGTAATTACTTGGCAGGAAAGGACATGCATTTGAAGTTGCTAGGGTTCAAGATATTCCATTAGTCATCCTGCACCCCATTGGCAATGATATCCCTTCAAAGTGATGCATTCAAATTTAAGCAAGTGATGCTGGAATGGGACAGAAAATATACTTGGTAAGTTTGATGAGCACGAAGAGATCCCTAAATTTTGAGTGAAGAGAGAAAAAAGTCATTGCAAAGAAAGAAAATATTTTAGCTGTCAATCCAGCTCCCTTTATTGCCGAGGGAATAATTGCACAGGCTGCAGGAGCCCTGCAGACACACCCATCCTTGCTGGGTGCCCTGAGGTGGCACAACCACCAATGCTGTGCCCTCCCACCTCCCACACGTGGAATCTGTGAAGGGAACAGCCTTGCCCTGGCTGGTGACAATGGAGAAGGACAAGGGGAGGCCATGGGACAGGAGGGCCATCTCTTTGCAGTGTGGAAACACAACACACTTTATTTTCACCAGTGGGATCCCTGAGCAGCCACTGGGACCTCTGCCAACCACTTTACCCACCCAGCCAGTTGTGAGCTGGGAATTCTGGACTGCAAAAGAGTTTGGGACTGATCTGAAAGCCACTGGGGTCAGCAATGAGAGTGTTGAGGATCTGGCACCGCCAGCAAACTGCTAAAATGTAAACACTAAACCACTGGCAGAAGGAAAAGCTCTTTCCAAAGATTCTTGTGACACCTGAAAAAGGAGCTACACAGAGGGGTGGGAGGGGGGTCATCACTGAGGCTGCAGGAAGGATGGATATGCTGGAAAAGCTCCCTTGTCCACAAGAACATTTTGGAGCTGGGAAAGAGGAGGATCCCTGGGAGCTCCCTCACCTTCCCATCTCTCTCATCTGCGTGCACAATTTGACACACTGGGATCCTGGGAGCTGTAGGAGCAGCCCAGAGCCCAGGGCATGACAACAACTTCAGAAGGGCTGAGTAAAGGGAAGGAGCAATAAAATATCTGTGTAGATTTGCAGCAGAATTAAATTCACCTGTCAGTCACACCCAGGTCATCCAGGGTTTGCAGCTCCCTTTTGGAGCAAGAAGCATCCAAGGACTAACACAAAACAAGCCCAGTGTGCAGAATCACGTGGCTAAGAATGTGTTGCCTCCCCAAAAAAAGTCTCAAAAGCAGCATTAGACTTGCTATTAAAACAATGTAGGGAACATGATCCCACCTCAGCAAGAATAGAAAAAGAGGAGCTATTTATTCCTAACGCTTTCATTCCAAGAAAACGAGTTTGAATATACACTTAACATTTCAGGCAGCTCTTCCTCTGCCTGCTGAGCACTTCAGCTTGAAACAAATATAAACGTAATTTCATTTTATATATACCAACAAAATGCAAATTACAAGAGCAATAGTCTGGAGTCTTCAGCCTTTATCTCTTCTGTATCCCAGTCTCCCCCCATGCAAGCAATGAATGTCTGCTCGTGGATTTGCTTTTTTTTCCAGCCAAATAACTTATGCCACATTGTGTTGCTTTCCTGCAATATAAATAATGTTCACTTAACAGTGAATGCATTAGAGAACTACATTTCTATTGAGTTGTCATTTCCAGAAATATTCTTCTTTTGGGTAGAAATTTTCCATTCTTGGTCTCGGCTGAGGAACACTTTTTCTCCCCACTTATTTCTATCTTTTCTGGATATCTCACTCTTATTTTTAATTTTAAAGTAACAGCAATATCTCCCAGTAAGAAAAGCAGTGAAAGGACAGATCTGTAACTAAGGCTTAATTTGGAGAGTATTTAAACCCCATCTGGCAAACACCTGAATTTCTGTGGGCAGGGCAGCAGCAGTAAGGTGTGTCCTTCACTGTGACCAGTGCCAACATCAGGAATGGCACAGGGAGGAGGAGGGGAAGAGAAAGAGCCCTCCAAACTTCCCAGATTTACCCAGTGTGGCATCTGGGAAAGCAGAACACTGATGGAGATCAGCCTCTCATGCAGGACTGCAGAGAGCAGGGAGGGGGCAATGCCAGCCCAGCCCATCTCCCCCCGCAGGTGCCATGTACCCACTTTGGTCCTGTTGAAACCAAAAGGTCCACCCTGGAGTCCCAGGACTCGAGTCCACCTCAGTTCTGACCCAAATGGGACTCTGGGAGGCCTTTTCTTCAGGCAGTTCACACTCCTGACCAGGGGTGTGACCTCAGCATTGAATGAGGGAAAAGGTGCAGAGACTTTACTGACTTTTATCATTTTTAGGTGTTTAGACAATTTGCACTTTTGGACAACTGAAATAAAACCAGTTTCACAAAGAAGGAAGAGGTTTTTTTCCCTCCACAACTGAAACTCAACATGAACACCAAGTGGCCTTTGTCAGCTTAAACAAACCTGAGAACTCCTCCCCACCACCCAAAGACACGCTGTGCTTGTGATTGTTTTCTGCCTTGCTCCTCCTGGAAGGAGTGCAGGATCTAGGCCAGCAGCTTCATCCACTTTCCAAGTCCTAAAAATAAACAGCGTTTGTTCCTTGCCCCTTTTGCTTCACAAGATCTCAGATGTTAAATATTCAAAAAAGCCACATATAGAAACCTGATTCATCTAATTATTCTTGGACATTTTCCTCCTAAAGCACATATATACCAAGTGAAGGAATAATACCACCGAGTCTCTTCCCTCCACAGTGCAGCTCTACCAGCAACTTTAAAAAGCCCTTTCCATGAACAGATGGCAGAGAGGGCTTAAATGATGGGCTGGGTGGTGGAAGGTTTGAGATGAGCATTCAGTGCAAGCTGCATAAACTGTCATCTTGAAGCTAAAAGGTCCACTAAGATGTTCTTTGCCACCATCACCTACATGGTTTTGCCTCCCTGCGTGTGTCTGTGCATCATGAGATGAGGGGTACATGAAGTTACCAACAGACATAGAGTCAAACACTCACACCTCTTTTCATTATTTCGAGTTTTCTACTTTTAGGTGAAGTTTTCTAGGTGTGTGAGCCTTCTTTAGTAACTGGTGGAGTGGCAGAGCCCCGTCCTAAATGAAGGAGGGATGTAAGAAAACTCCAGTGACTTTACGAGAAGCCCTAGAAACCTTTAATGCTGCATTGGTGTCCTGAGATTTGACAGGGAATGAGCCCACCCAGGAGAAACGCTGTTCCCAAAGCCAGGCTTTGAAAGCATTAAGTGAAAATTCATGGCTACTTTTGTCCTTCCTATTCCTATACCTTTGCCCTGTAAAATAAGAACCACCCAGCTCTCTCTCACCAGGGTGTTGTTCATGTTTGTGTGAGGCACTCAGGCCACGGCAATGAGGTCCATAAAAAAAGAGCCTGGAAGGAACTGCAGATTCCCACCGTCAGCCCGTGGCTTGAAAAGGACTGTAAATAAGACTCAGGGCTGGGCACTGAACAGTAAGGATGGCAAAGGAGATTAACAGCATCCCTTCTGCCACCCCTGACCAAGCTGGAGCCCAGTGGAGAAGCGTGGGGGTGATCAAAGGGCAGCCCAGTGCAGATCTGCTGCCAGGCAGGGCCAATGCCAACATTACCCCCCGTCCAACCGAGCAGAGAATGGTTTGGGGGCACCGAGTGTGCTGTGCAACAGGACAGGTCAGCCTGGGGATGGAGCAGGTGCCTGGTGGGATGGCCCTGCTCCAAGGGTTATCCCCACTGAGCATTTCTGTGCTCTCAGGAAGACCACAAACCTTCCTCCCTACCCTGCTGCACCTCCCAGGAGCAATGCCCTGAGAGCAAAGGGAGCTGTGTCACCATCCATCGTGGATGCACAGCTCGTGAGAGGCTCCAGGGACAGGCGTGCCACAGAGGTGGAGGGAATATCTGACAGGGCACGGAGACCACCTGCACCCTGGGGGCACAGCAGGTGCCACCCCACCCATCACCTGAGCTCATGTTCACCCTCTCACCCTCTCCACTGATGAGCACAAGCAAGAGCTTTCCATCAGGGATGGGCAGAGCAGGGTGGCTTGGAGAATCCCAGCTCCTCAGGAGATGGAGGTCCAGAAAATTCCCCCTGTACCTGCACTCCAGTGCTGTGTCCAGTTCTGAGCCCCTCACTCAGGACATCGAGGGACAGAGAAGGGAAGGGTCTGGAGGGTCTATGAGGAGCAGCTGAGGGAGCTGGGAGGGCTCAGCCTGGAGAAAAGGAGGCTCAGATGGGACCTTCTGGCTCTGCAAGTCCCTGCCAGGAGCGGGGAGCTGGAGGGGGTCAGGCTCTGCTCCCAGGGAACAGGGACAGGAGGAGAGGGAATGGCCTCAGGCTGGACCAAGGGAGGGGCAGGTGGGACATCAGGGGGAATTTCTCCATGGAAAGGATGATTAAACATGGGAAGGGGCTGCCCAGGGAGGTTTGGAGTCCCCATCCCTGGAGGTGTCCAAGGAATGACTGGTTGTGGCTGGGTGACCAGGTCAGGGTCAGACACAGGTTGGACTTGATCTTGGAGGTGTTTCCAAACTTAAGGATTCTCTGATATATCAAAACAACTCCAGTGACCCCAACTTTGGGGTGCAACCCTAAAATTAACCTAAGCAGGTTCAAGTTGAGCTTCTGCAGGCTGGGCCATCACTCCACACCAACAGACACAGGGTACCCAGGGAGACTCTTTAACACAGGAGACATTTCATCCAGAGCCTGCATCCCTAGGGATGCTCTGACTCTCTGCTGGTCCCTTCTGCCCAGGAGTTGAGGAGCACAGCAGCATGAGGGAAATGTTTTACTGGATAGTTTCTACTGAATTCCCACACACACATTCCCCCCTCGATTTAAATCAACCACAACACTTCAGCAACCCCAGCCAAGTTTGCCAAAACCTTTCCTCGAAGAAAGGGAACATGGGGAACGTTTTGGATGCCAACGATGTTAAATTGAAACCTTTAGACTATTTTCTACTTGGGAGGATGTCACAGTTTAATCTCCCAAATAAAATTGAAGTTAAAAAATTGAAGTTGAGAACATTAAAAGCTCAGAATCATCTAAATCCAGATTAGATAAAAAACATTACTCCTCATTTTACCCAATTGTCTTGCCTTTTTAATCTGCTTTTCATCTGAAACTCAATTCTTTCAGTGCTTCTACATGGCATAAAACAATTTCCTTGATTTTTAAACACTACGAACAAGCTGAAATTACAGTTATTTGCACTAACAAAGCAGATGGGCCACATACCTATAAGACGGCTAAATTTAATCAGCTAATTATGTGGGGACAAGGGGGGAAACTGCAAGAAAAGGTGCACCTGGCAGCACCCACCCATGTCTGCTTGCCCTCTGAACAGTCCCTTCAGCCTTTCATTCACCTGCTGGAACAGCATGGCAGATCCCAGCTGGTACATTTTGTCCCCGTCTTAAATCTACGTTTGAAAAAAAACTACAATAAGTCAAAAAAAAAAAAAAAAAAGGAAAAAGAAAAAGAAAAAAAGAATAAAGAGAAAGCCGAGAGGTTTAATTACTTTTACCCCTGTCTGAGAGACGCTTTCAAGTATAGCCAGGGTTCCTGGAATTGCAGTCCTGGTGCCAGGGAGAAAATGAACAGCAAGAGACAGGCTAAAAAAATCGGCAGCTCGCGGCTCTTTGCCTGAAAGCCAGCCCGTTTCCAAGAGGGCTGCGCTGGGAGGGCTGCCTGGGGCTGCGCTCCAGCTACACCCTCCCAGCGCTCTGCTCCAAGGTTACCCCAACCTGAGCTCGGGCATTTGGAGATCACACACACACACACACACACGCACACACGCACACACACACCCCAACACTCACTCGGGGCCGGATGAGGTGGGAAGTGGCAGGAGGTGGGTTCTGTGCTGCTGAATTTGCGTTAATCCAGGCGCAGGAGAAGAGGCTCCGCACCCGGCGCAGCCTGCGGCTCAGCCCCCGTTACCTAACGCCTCCCCGAAGGCTCAGCCCTCCAGCTCGAGGTGTAAAAGCAAAGGCTGAATGTTCCTGTGGTG
Source organism: Margarornis squamiger (assembly GCA_035222235.1). Lineage (NCBI taxonomy): Eukaryota > Metazoa > Chordata > Aves > Passeriformes > Furnariidae > Margarornis > Margarornis squamiger. The sequence goes on from JAWWTY010000036.1 coordinate 9,284,390, forward strand.
ATTTCCATCAAGTCACCTTCGCAGGGCCTGCAGCAGCCGAGGTGTGCCAAGCCCCGCAGGCGGCCGTGCCAAGGGAGGGCACCGAGTCCGGGAGCTCACGTGCCATCCTGCACCTCAGCCCTGGCACACGAAGGGTGATAACACCGTGCCTGGAGCCCTTGCCCACGAGGCAGCTCTCTTGAAGGGTACCAGATCAGCACTTTTGTACCTGTCGCCCTCCCTCAGAGCTGCAGCTCAGGCAGGGGATGGTTCTTTTTGGCTGAGTCTTGGAAGTCCTTCAAGTCAAGGCACAGCGAGCAAAAATTGTCCCGCTCTACTCTGCTCTGGGGTGGCCTCCCCTGCAATGGTGGGGCAGGTTGGGGGGACACAATGGAAGGGAGAGATTGAGCCATTGCAGAGTGTCCAAA
>JAWWTY010000036.1:9303681-9324756 GCA_035222235.1 Margarornis squamiger
AGCGATGCTTTTGTGTGCTGCAAACTGTGTACAGAAAAGGGCCAGAGAAAGATTGCCCCTAACTCAGCCATTGCAAACGTGGAAATGTTGGATGTACTGAGACACCCCTTGCTCTGCCCATGAATCAAGTGACAGGAGCACAGAAAACAGCCAAGTGAGATTGCACTGCAGCTTCATATCTTGGGTCTCAGGGGAGATAAACAGAAGAAAATTTTGATCAGAAGTCAAAAATCATTGAAATATTTGTATGGGCTCCTTCCTTCTTTTCCTCAGCTTTAACAAATGGAAAATCTTAGGATTTTTGTCTTATATTTGTGGGACAAAGTATCCAGGCAGCTCTGGTTTGACTTCAACAGCTCTGCCTACATGTCCCAGTCATCAAAGGCTCGTGATGTGCATCTCACATCCTTAACATCTGATTAACTCTTCAGTGATGAGCCCTCATTCCAATTTGAATATTTTAATGAACCCAGGAGAAGGAAATATATATCCATCAATCATTAACTAAAAAAAGGGCCAGATCCATTCCTGCCAAAGACAGCAAAAAAAAAGCACCTGCTGTTCTGCAGAGACTTCAAATTTGGCTCAACAAACCTGTAAATGTATGGGAATGCTCACCCACTCTGGTTTGACATGGATTTGTAACATTTTCAATGAAACAACTTCCAGTTTGTGGAAGCAGCAGGAGCATTCTAAAGAGGTTTCGCTTTGAAACCAGAAGGCAGTTTCTCTTACTCACAATGCTTGGTATTTACAGTATATGTTGAAAATAAAAAAATATTTCATGACTTGTAAGGATTCTCAGTGTTATTCTATGACAAACCCCTTTATACTTCAGAGCTATGAATGTGCTGTGAATAAAATGGCCTAAAATATCTGGATCAAAGGCAATGGTGCACGACAGTGTTTGGGACAAAGTTTGGGGTTAATTCTTTCTTTCCCCATCAAGGCAGAGACTGCATTTAACTCACAGAGTTATCTTACAGTATTTCATGTTAATGCCAGTGCCCCCTTTGGAATGATTTGGGCAGGAACTGAAGGTGTTTGTGCTGTAAAATGGAACTAATACAGTGGGGAAAGGACAATGAAATGGTTCTGGGATCCCCTTATAAATCTGGGGTTATAGAGAAACATAAACCCAACCCGTTAACCATACCTACTGCTGCTTAATATCACCAAAGGGCCACCAGGCCAAAACATCCACAAAACTACTTTTCCCTTCACTAGTCTGTGTGTTCATAACCATGGAAGGCATTTTCCCAGCTCAGTCTCTGCATCTAAAGCTGTGGTTTGCTCCCAGCCCCAGGTTGGCCTGGCTAACCACTCCCAAAGCACCCAGAGACATGTTTAATGGCAGAAAGATCTACATAAATGCACGTATTCATCTCATCCTCATCTCTTCTTGTGTAGAAATCATTCAAACAGAGACAGTGAGCAAACCCCCTGGAGGTGGGCAGGCAGCAGGAGCAGATCCATTTCCAAATCAGTCTCAGACAACTGACCCTGGTCTTTCTGGATCCATCACTAAGACACTTTTTGCCACTTCTGAAGAATGAGATCCTGTGAGTTGCCCCCTGGCATGGCCCACCCTTGGAAACTGTAGCAACCAGTGTACAGGGCTCTAGTTTTTGGCAGCAAGCCTAATATTATCTTTGTTTGCATAACATAATCTCTACATGGCAAACACATATGGGTCCATATTTATTCATCCTTTAAACATGCACCAGGATTAATGCATTTGGGCATGCAAGATGTTCCAGATCATTAACAGTAGGAGAAAAATCAACCCAAGTGTTACATATTTTTCCTACAGTGACGATAAATGGAAGAATTATTTTGAAGCTATTCTTCTATTTTCTTTTGAAATAAGGTAATTAGGCTCATTATCATAAAGCCTGCAGGGAAATAATTTTCCTTTGTAAGTTGGTTTTGGGTTTTTTTGGAAGGGAAGTGTAATCATCTAAACCCAAAGTTTGCTTTGTAAAGACCTTGATATGCACTGTGCCAGGAAGAGACACACGAACCTAAAGGATTGCTCTGCTCTACCACTCCCTGGGAAAATATCACAGAAGATCATTTGATTCCAGAGGTCCTCCTGAGCATCCATCAGTCCCTTCCTGTCTTGCTTTAGAGACAACCTAAGTTTGGAGCTCTCCTGATCAGAACATAAGGTCCACCTCCAATCCTGCAACTGGGCAGGGCTGGCTGGAGTGATGAAGCATTTGTGCAGATTGGATCAGAAAGGGAGAGTTATACTTGTTGGCACCGGCTGCTTTTTTGTGATTGTCACATCAGTGCCTGTCTGTTTATTTGTGGATCTTTAAAATAGATGCCAGCACTCCCAGCACCGAGGGGCTCGCTGCTTTCTGTGTTAGACCGGGAACAAAAACTGACGAGAAATAGATGCAACTCACCAGTCTCTCTGACATCGGCGTCTTGTCTCCATCCGGCAAATGTTGTTCCAGAGCCAGCACAATACAATTGGCTATGATTGTAGCTAAAATCATGTATTCAAAGGGAGTGGGCAGCAGGAGTTAAAGAAGACACCGGACAACACAAGGAGAACCTCATCCAAATCCCATTTCTACCCACACAGTTGCATTAATTGAGCATTCTAAGATTTCTCATATTTAGTCTCCCTGACTTCCTCGGCTCTTTCTGGGTGTGTTTGGAAGAAAAGCAGGCAATTGGCTCTCTTCTTTGAGAGAGTTAGAGTTTTACACAGGCTCAGAGCTGCTCAAGGAACTTGGGAGCAAGAAAGCAAAAGGTCCAAAGGAAACAAAAAGGTACTAATAATTATTAGTTTTAAATGAGATTGATAAGCTAAACTGCCTGAAAATAGGTTATACAGCTGAACACCATCTGCTGAATTGCTCTTCAGAAACATTTCACTTCAGCACATACTGTAAATAAGCAATGGGCTAGAAAAGTTTGATTTAAAGAGTCTACACAGGTCCAAAACATGAATTACTGCTAGATTGCAATGCCTGCTCCCAGTGAGGATAAAATCAGCAGCGCCCTGCCGGGCTGGAGGAGGGAAGAGATCCCAGGGGAAGGAATCCAAAGCCGGCACCGGGTCCCCCCTCGTCTGTCGCTGCCGTCTCCAGCCCTGAGCTGTGCCGAGCCCCAGCTCTGCCAGGGCGGAGCCGTGCCACGGGCAGCAGTGGGGGCTCTGCTCAGCACCAGGGAGAGAGGCTCAGCACCAGGGAGAGAGAGGCTCAGCACCAGGGGGAGAGGCTCAGCACCAGGGAACATCAGCTCAACACCAGGGAGAGAGGCTCAGCACCAGGGAGAGAGGCTCAGCACCAAGGAGAGAGGCTCAGCACCAGGGAGAGAGAGGCTCAGTACCAGGGAGAGCTCAGTTTGTCACCACCACTCAGCACCGCCTGGAGCTCTGCCCAGCACCGGGGAGTTTCGGTTCAGCACCGCGGAGAGCTCAGCTGAGCACGGTGGGGAGCTCTGCCCAGCACCGCGGAGAGCTCGGTTCAACACCACGGGGAGCTCCGCTCAGCACCGTGGAGAGCTCGGCTCGGTACCAAGGACAGCACTGATCCGTATCCCAGAGGGCTCGGCTTAGCACCGTGGAGAGCTCAGCTCAGCACCGAGGTGAGCTCGGCTCAGCACCGTGCTCAGCTCAGCTCAGGAGCAACGACAGTACCGATCTGCACCACGGAGAGCTCGGCTCAACATCGCCAAGAGCTCAGCTCAGCACCACGGAGAGCTCAGCTCAGCACCACGGAGAGCTCAGCTCAACATCGCCAAGAGCTCAGCTCAGCACCACGGTGAGCGCGGCTCAGCACCACGGAGAGCTCGGCTCAACATCTCGGGGAGCTCAGCTCAGCACCACGGAGAGCTCAGCTCAGCACCGAAGTGAGCTCAGCTCAGCACCACAGAGAGCTCCGCTCAGCACCGCGAAGAGCCCAGCTCAGCACTGAGGTGAGCTCCGCTCAGCATCGAGGTGAGCTCAACTCAGCACCAGCAAGACCTTAGCTCAGCACCGAGGTGAGCTCAGCTCAGCATCTCGAGGAACTCAGCTCAGCACCGAGGTGAGCTCAGCTCAGCACCACGGAGAACTCGGCTCAGCACCGAGGTGAGCTCAACTCAGCACAGCGGTGAGCTCGGCTCAGCACCAGCAAGACCTCAGCTCAGCACCAGCAAGACCTCAGCTCAGCACCGAGGCGAGCTCAGCTCAGCACCACGGAGAACTCGGCTCAGCACCGCGGAGAGCTCGGCTCAGCACCGCGGACAGCGCCCGGCCCCGCCCGCCCAGCGGCCCCGCGGGGAACTCTCGGTGACTCGGCCGATCCCGGTGGCTCCACCGATGCCGGTGGCTCCGCAGAGCCGAGGGTCCCCTCCCCACACCCCCGGGAAAAGACGCAGCCAAGTGGCCCAAGAGGCAGGAGAGGGACGGACTGCGCTGGCCTCGCAGGCAGGGCGATGCTCTGCCTGTCGCCGGGGCTTTGGGGCTTGTTTATGCACACTTGAATGCAGGGAAGGAGAAATGGGTGAGGAAGTACAGCAATCCCTGGGGTTGTATAATACAGACAGCAAGATCAATATGTGTGGGGGGTGTGTGTGTGTGTTCAGAGAGAAGGGAAGTGCGTTCACTGGATGGGTGTATTTTTCCTGTTAGAGCCCCTCAGGAAGTGAAAACTGGGGAAGCCTGAACAGGAGCTGGCCTCTGTGGCAACTGAAAGTGTTGCTAGGAGGCTGGGAGGAGGCCTTGCTGCTGTTTGCTGAGGATTAATAGGGGGGTGATATCAAATGGAAAGAAAACAGCCGGCTCCCCCGAGACCCCCAGTGCGATGCTCTCCTGTGCACACACACACGAGCTCCTCCTTGGTAGCATCAGACACTCTGCTCCCCTTTGCTCGTGGCTTAAAACCCCCATTCCCAGCAAAGCCCCTTCTGAGGCTCATCACTGCAGCTCACTTGGCCTGGGAGCTGGGTCTCAGACAGAAAGCATCTGCCCCTTTCACAGTACAGCAGAAGATCCCTTCCCCACTAACTGTCTCCTTCTGCCTCAAGGCTTTGCTAATATTTTTTTAGTGCAGCCTAAGCTTAGGCTACACGTCTAGTCAGAGTGCCATGATTCATGTTGATTCTAGTGGATTCAGGAGGGGATGTGCTAAAGCCGAGTTGCAATGATTGTATTCCTGGGATTCGCCAGCTACCTGGGCTATCAAAGTCCCTACTATCAATGCAGCCCTAGTGCTAAGGTGTCACCATCTTTATCTCACGTTCCTGCTGCTGTTCAGAGTGAGACAGAAGAGTTGGAAGGCTCCAAGATGGAAATAAGAATCAGAATTCATTGGCACAAATCTCGCAGCCGACTTAAACTGGAGGGAATGTTAATCTATGCAACTGTCCACCTCACACCTGGAGACTGACAGGCACGTACATCTTACACAGAGCCCTGCCATAAAGCACACCCCAAACACACCTTGCTGTGCCCACAGGAGCAATTCCCTGTGATCCCATCGACACGGCCGTGCATTATGTCGGGCACACAGATCCGAGGCACACCCCCCCACTGCACACACTGGCTCACACATGCACGTCTGCATTAGCCCCAGACACTCGCGCTGCACTGCCTAGAGGGGTCTCTTCCCCTCGCTGTCCCTCTCCCCCTCCCCACCTTCCCCACCGTGCCCACACGCCCTCCCTGAAAGGATATGGCCATTCTGTTATTCGCTTGGCGTATTTCCGTATAACATTATCTTCACTGAAGATGAAGAGGGATCTGTTGACTGTGAAGCAGTTCTGTTTGACAGGGATGGGGTTGTAGAGAGCCATAGTCCTGGCCCTCTGAGCCATCGACTGCTTATACATCCTTTGGCCGGCTTGGGGGCCACCTTGCCGGCTGCTCCCTCTTCCAGCCCCGGCCGGCCCTCCACCTCCATAGCGGGTTGGCAGATCATCCCCAAACCGAGCCATCCTCGCAGTGCACGGAGCCGGGCGCTACAATCCAAACTGGCAGCCGAGGCGAGAGGAAGACGCATCACAGCGCGCAGCACTTCTCCCTCCGGGGGCTTCTCTTGCGGGATCGGGATCGATCGCGGCAAAAAAAATATATTGGTTCAAAAAAAAAAAAAAAAACTATATAAAAAAAAAATTATATCCCTTTCCCTTCCTCCACCCCCTGCGCTTCCCCGGCGCGGTGGCTGCCCGGGGGTGGGAGGAAGGCGCGGGGGGCTCCGCTCACCTCCCCGCACAGGTGCCGTCTCTCCGGCCAGACCTCATGGCCGGGGCGGCGGGGGAGGTGGCCGCGGTGGCCGCGGTCCCTTCTCCGGGCCGGGAAGGGGCTGCGCTGCTGCCGTGCCCGCCGCGGGAGCGCTCCGCCGTGCCCAGCCCAGCCCAGCCCGGCACGGCTCCGGCACGGCACGGCACGGCACGGCCCGGCCCCGCCGCATGTGATGCCCGGAGCCAATGGGCCGCCGCGGCTCCGCCCGCCCCAGTCACCGGCACCGGGGGGCGGGCGGGGACGGGGGAGGGAGGATGGAGCCCAGCCCGGCCCGGCAGCCGCCGCCCACCCCGGTAAATACGGCCCCTCCCCGTGGGATGGAGGGGTGGAGGGATGGAGCCCCCCAGTCCCTGCGCAGAGCCCGGGCCGGGGGTGCTGCGGGCTGGGAAAGGGTGGGGGGCACAGGCGAGGCGGTCCCGGCGCCTGCGCGCCGCTGCCCAGATGTGCGCTGCCTCCCAGATGTGCGCCGCCGCCCAGATGTGCGCCACCCAGATGTGCGCCGCCCAGATGTGCACCGCCCAGCTGCCGCGCCCATGGGTGCCCCCGCCGCGCAGGGAGCGCCGGGCAGCACAGCCCCCCGTCACCCCCGTCTGTGCCAGCAGCAGCCCCCGGGAAGGCGCAGGGCAGGGGGGCAGTGACTGGGGCTGCGGGGTAAGGGGGGGTCTCCGTTCCGAACCCCCGGGGCAGGGGGACAGGCTGGGCCCGGGGGGTGCAGCCCCCGCAGCAGCGCGGGGGGACAAAGCAGCGCGGGGATGTGCCGGGTTGAAACAGAGCTGCGCCCTTCTGGACAACTTACTTTGTTTCTCCTTGGTTTGAATGACTCCTGCAGAGCACTGGATACCTTTAATCCTGTATTTATGGACGAAATCCTTTAATCCTGTTTATTCCAACACCCTCTGTTGCTTCCCTCCACCACAAGTCAGAGAGATAACTCCTCCTTGTTCCTGGAGCGCCGCACGGCAACAGCCACTGCAGTAGCTGGGGAGCAAATGCTTTTGCATTCGGGCTAAATTTGGGATGCAAACTATTAACTTTTCGAAGGGACCCTCCGGAGAAGTCAGGGCTGTCAACAGGGGGACATTTTCACTTCCCCCACAGCAAGGAAACCCTGGACTCTGCTGCTAATGTGTTTTTCGCCTTAGTCATCCAAGCTGTCTCAGTTCAAAACCAACCCACCGACCAGGCAAGCCTGTAGCAATAACATCTGCTGGCTTCGGGAGCCGGGGACGGGGCTGGCAGCATCCACAAGTGACACAAATAAGGTCTGGCAGGAGGCAAAGGGTGACTCTGTGGAAGAAACTGGCTCCTTCCCCGCGGGGTTGGTGTCTGAAGGGCTTTCTCCCACTGCAGCACAGCCAGAGGCACATTCAGCGGCTGCCGAGGTGAGCCGGGAGCGGCTCCAGCTCACCGAGACACCGCAGGGACGAGCGAGGCAAGAATGTGCTTCACATGCCCGGCCTGGGTCAGACACAGCAGGAGCCCCCAGCCCCTGGCACGGCCATGGGCACCCGGGTGGTGCCAGCCCTGGGCACCAGGGCTGCAAGAAACAGCTCCAGGCTGTTGGTTGCCTTCTCGTGCACTTGCTGGGAATGCAAGAAAATAGGACTCTTCCCCCAGCCCAGTTTTGGTTAATTTGCAGCTTAACCCAAGTGCTGGAGACTTTGCACAGAGACAGATGCTGGGGTGTTTCAGCACTCAAACAGTCCCTGGGCAGAGGTTAAAATGAGAGTTTCCTCCTGTAACTCTTCACCCCTGAGCACTGCTGAGCTGATCCACACAAATGGGTCTCCAGGGAAAGTTCCCTTGTTTTGTGGAGGTGCAGGGAGCTCAGAGGATGGAGAGGGCAGGAGAATGGCCATCTTTCTTGAGAGTTTTCCCTTGAAACATTTTCATTTTCATCTTCACAGCATTTATTCTATGAGGAATTTACCTTTCACCTGAAAATCAAGTTTCCCCCAGCTGATTTATTCAGTTGTCTAAATTTTTCACTTCTCTGCTTCTGGCCACTACATCTAATACATTCTGTGGCCTTTTTCAGTGGAAAAATCTTTTTCTCAGTAAACAGCAGAGGAGCAAATGCCTTTTTCAATAATCCCCCACCTCTTCTGATGCAAATCAGCATCTGGAAGAAAAGAAATACATTGGTTTCCACCAACACCCTCCTTACAAGATCAGTGGGGTGGATGAATGACACGGCAGCTCTGAAGAGTTAAAAAAAAAAAAGGAGCATTTTTTGCATCAGGTCTTATTGAGAATCAGGTAAAGTTCTGACCTCCACATCCCCTTCTCTCCTCCTACAGCCACCAAACCATGTTGTTTCTCCCAGGAACACACTCCCCACCACAGCACTGCAGTGAAGTCAGCAGCCAGGGTGGTGGGGGTGTTTGTGACGAGGAGAAAATGATACGAGCGTGTCGTGGGGATGTTCCATGAAACCACAGTTTGCCCTTCCCTCAATCTGCATGCTCAGGGCTTTTTTTTCTGGTCTGGTTTTTTTTTTCTTTTTTCACACCATAAGGAAGATCACACAGATCTTAAGCATAGAAAGCCTTAAAGACAAAAAAGAGATTGCGATTGCAAGGATTATTCAGCTTTGCGAGGGGAAGCGTCGGGATTTAGTCGGGCTTTTTAAGATTATGAGAAAAGCAGAGGAGTTAAGAGAAAGCAAAGAATTTTGAGTGCTGAAACAGGCCAGACATCCATAATCTCCCATTACAGGAGGGCAAAGAGCATCCCATGGCAAATTCTAAAAATGGATTCAGTCATGAGTAACTCCTCCTCATAAGCCCCAAAGACAGAGGTGAGCAAACCACTCTGCTCTCCAGCACTGGCTGGTTCTGCTTCGACAAGGAGCCTTCCTGTGCCCTGAACAGCTTTGCCAGGCAACCAAGCATTTCCCTGGACTTTCACCTCCAGCCCAAGCCTGAGACAGGTGACTGGGCTTAATGGAGCAGCACTTCCATCTGGCAATGCAGAGACAGGGAGAGAAAATGGTACAGTAGTGCAGGTCTTCTCCTGTCAGATGACTGGGATGCTTGAATCATGGCAAGCACCCGGGGGACTGTTTATTTGTCCTGGTACAGCAGATCCCAGAGATTCCTGGGACAGTCCAGATCCATCTCTGGGGAAGCTTCTGGTTAAATCACAAAGAAAAGGACTTCCAGCTTGCTGTGCTCCAGAGGCAGGAGCGCAGGAGTCTTTTAGGAGAGACAGTGGGTAAAATTTAGGAACACCATCCCAACATCCCCTCAGCTGTCATCCCCCTCTGAGCAGGTCACAACCAGCAGCAGCAAAGTTCCCTTAAGAGAGGAAGGGACTCCCACCATGCCCTGACTTCCCTGGGTCCTGCCTTGCACCTGAAGAAGCTCAGAGGGAAGGTCAAAGCTTCCCAGCACTCCCAGGTGAGCTCAAGGGTCAGAGAACTATTTTTTTTTTCATTTTCACTGTTATTTGCTCTCAGAGTTTGCCAAATTGAGGAACAGAGGAGCCACTTCAATCCCGTCTTGAAGCTTGGTTATTGCCAAGCAGAGCAGCTCCCATGAGCACATTTGCTTTAAAAAATAAACAAACAACACAGACTGCACATCTCCTTCCAGCCTACAGGAAGGTCCAGAGCTTCAGGCCAAGAAAAGCAGCTTACTGAGACGTTCCTGGCCAGTGATTCCTGCTCTCCTCACTCCCATGCACTCATTTTGCACCAGCTGTGCTGGAGGAAAATCCTGCTGCGATGCAGGTAGAGAAAATTGTTAAAAGATTGTGCTCAAGTCTGCCAGAGGATGCAGAACAGAGTCATGCAAAAAGCCAGTGAGGGGAGGGCAGGGAGAGAGATGCTCTGATAATGTTTATCAAGGATAAAAGTGAACAAAGGGGAAAGAGGCCTCTGGAGGATACAGCTCCTCTTCTGTAGGTGTCATGATTGTAGTATTGTCTGTAATATCTGTGGCCTGAACCACTGGGGTGAGATACCCTCAGCTGCTGGATGAATGTGGGGCCAGAGAGACCCTGTTCCTGAGAGCTCCTGGGCTGGGCTGGGAGTGCTGATGGCAAAGCACAGCAATTCCATCTCTGCATGAACTTCCAAGCCAAAATCCCACAGCACCTCACAGCTCTCCCAGCCCAGGAGGGAGCAAGTGGAGCATGTACAAGGCTTAGTCTAAATGGTCAGAACTGAGTCTAAATGGTCAGAACTGAGGGAAGGGCACGGTGTTTACAGCCATGCAGCAGCACAAGGAGGGGCAGCAGGGACTGAGTCCCAGCTCAGCACCTTTTCCACGTCACCTCTCCCCCCTGAGTGAACCCCTGGAGACCAAGAGCAGATGCACCAGTTCTGTTTCTCTTGATCTTAATTCCTCTGTAGATGGATCATGACAGGTAACCTGGCAGCCATTCCCTGGCTGTAGAAGGAGTCATTTGAGCTGTGTGGCATCTTTGCTTCATGTCCCAGGTTGCACAATAACCAGCCTGTCAGCTCAGAAAGTTGTCCAGTGAGCAGGACCTGAAGAACAGCACACTAGACAATTCACAGGGAATCACAGGACACCATGAAGCAAGGCTGAAGAGTGACAAGAAACCTTCTCTGTGGTGCCCAGTGTCCCCAGTGTCCCTGCACAACATCCCAACTCCAGCACCACCAGTTGGTCCTGTGGGAACACAGCCTGCTTGCACACGGCCAGTGCTTGTGGCAGAGGAATTGGGCTGGAAGTCACCTTAAGGGTCACCCAGTTCCACCCCCTTCCACTAGCCCAGGTTTCTCCAAACCCTGTCCAACCTGGCCTTGGACAATTCCAGGGATGGGGCAACCAATGTCGATTTTATCCATCCAGATTATGGTTTAGAAGTACTTAAAAAGTATATCAGGCTTCATATTTTTATTCTCCCTGGCATTTCTAAGATCATTTCTACTCCATTGCTCTTCAAGGCTGACCAGCCAGCAGGAAAAAACAAGTTCACACCTTCTCTTCCATTAGTTTGGACCTCAGTTCAACTGAGGACTTGATCACCAGGGAGGGGGATTTGGGCAGCCTTAGCCTGTCTCTCACATATCTGCCTGTGGTACAGAAATGATCAGACAACTAATCCTCCTTAAGATTCTGGTCTGATTAGGCTCTTCTGAACATCTGCCTAAGATGCTTCTCAACATCAAGATGTCAAAACATGTTTTCAAATCTGACTTTATATGAACTCGAGTCGTGTACAGGCTCAGCTCCACTTGAGCATCACTCTTGAAATCCAAGAGGGAGAAGCACCATAAAAACTGACAGAGCACCAGGACTCTACTGGCCTAGCTCAGGAGCTGGATGGGCTGGCAAAGGAAAGCCAGGGAAGTTTGGGAATTTCATCAGTCACTTACCCAAAGGTTAATGCAAGTTGAAGGCAGTTCCCAGGTTCCTTTCCACATAAACCCAGCCCTGCCTGTGCTTGTCCCCACAGGTGTCTGCTGGACATTATGCAAAGCTCCCAGTCCATCAGGGCATGTGAGATCCCACTGCAAAAGGAGTCACACTCTGGCTGGATTCATTTCAGCATCATTCTTGAATACAGATTGACTGAAGACCAGGACCTTGCTGTCTTCTCAGTGATGGCCCAGAGAAACTATCCAGGCATCAGAAGAAAATCCAGAGAAAGGAACATGCAGGGAAATGGCTCCATGTCCACACCTGACATGTTTTGGGCTGACATATCCAATGACAAGGTGTAGGAGGGCCCACATTCCCAAGGTCCTCCCAGGTTTGGAGGAACTTGGGGGCTGAAGAACAATATTACATAAGAGGAACAACACACTGTCACCTGCAGCTCCTGTGGGTGTTTCTGCACCCAACATCTGCCAAAACATGGTACTTGTGTGTGCAACATCAGTAATGAGGCACTTGCACATGCAGCACAGCTAGGGGAGGGGATGTTGGGGGACAGATCACCTCTAACAGCATGTCCATGTCCTAAAAGAAGATCCCTTGCTCTGGAACAGCTGGAAACAGCTGTCTGGGCAAGGCTGTCTCCCAGAAGGCATCACTATGGAGCAGAGGACAACAAGGAGCAATGACAGTACCAAACCTGCTGCAGTTGCAGTAAGTGAGAGTTCACCTTCATCCTTCAGCACAGGCTCTGGGAATGCTGGAGCAGCTTGAGGCAGGTGAGAGGACCCACCTTACACATCACCACCTCTGCAGGGAAACACCACAGGGAAATGTTCCTCGGGCTATCTTTGAATCCATTCACCAGCACATCCCAAGTCTTCCCAGTTTCAAGCTGGTTTTGGTCTTTTAACCCAGGAGAAGGAATAGGGGTTAGTGGCATGTGGTCAGATGACTGAAGACAAGGATCAGTTTCCCATATGGGGGCTTCAGTTCATTATGGCACAAAATAATGCATGTGAAAATGTGGGCAGGTTTGCCTTAAAAACTGGTCGTTTACCTCATGTTTACTGAGTGAGGTTGCAGATACATTCACTCACGTGTCACATACATGCACAGAAACAGGGCCAGTGCAGTGGTAACTTCTCCCCCTTCCCCAAACCTGGGCAGCATGCTGTGCTTTGTGCTGTTGTTTGCTGCAAAAGTGATGAACTAGAACCAGGAGAGCTGGCTTCCCCCAGGGCTTTGGGACCAGCGTTTCCAACAGCCCCTGGCACACGGACACACCCCAGACCTTTAAATCACCACATCACCCCCTTCTTGAGACAGAAATCAAGATGTCCTTTGCTTATTTTTCCCTGTTTCAGTTATCACCCCCCCCGATCCTGGGGTGCTCCCTCCTCCTCTGCAAAGCCTTCGGATCAGCAAAGCTTCAGACCCCCTCGGGCCCTCCAATGCACCTCGAGACACATTTCCGAGGCAGACTGAAGGTCTGATGAAGTGCTCAGTGAGCTCCAGTTAATGGGCCCTGTGTCTGGGACTGGATCAGGAGCCATGCAGAGAGCACGAGGAAGGGGAATTAAAAAAGGCAATGCCCACTCCACCCACCCCTCAGCCTCCGAAGAGCTGAAAGGTTAATGCACACGGAAAGGGAGAAACACAATAAAAAGCAGCTTAACTTTCACTTCTCAGAACCTCCTATTGTTCTTAAGGAAGGTTCTGAAAGGCAGGGATGGGAGCTGCATGCCCTACTTCAACTGCCTAGCGCTGGGACTTGGGGCTTGCTTTGGTTTTACGCCTTTCAATACCTTCTCCATTTGGGTTTTTTTCAAACCTGCAGTGAAATGCAAATGACAACGACTTCGATAAGCGGCCTGAAAGCTGAATAATACTGACAGGCAGGGAATCCCCCCGGCTGGAGGCAGGGGGGTGCATTACAAGGCATCTCCCCCTTACCCAAAATGCTGTGGGTATTCGTAGCCAGGCAGAGGGAGGTGCAGGGCACTCAAAACCTGAGCCAGGAGAGTTATAACCCTCCATCTATCAGGGAACAATCCGTTTAGCTTGGGTGCTCATTGTTTATTCAGCTAATGGTGAAAGTTATGTCCACATTCTAGTCTAAATTAAGTATTCAGCTATTTTACAGGCACAGTAAGTCGGTCAGCCTTAGCCTCAGTAATTAGGGCTTACTGTTTAATTAATCTCTTGTGGTCACAGCAATCTCTATCACACTCTCTCTGTTGGCTTCCATGGCAAAGGGAAGAGAGGCTGAGGAGCAGGAGGAGTTAATCCTTTAAGCATATCCCTTATCCCCCTTGCACAGAGCTAAACGAAAGGGGGAAGGGGGAGCCGCTCTCTCTCGCTGGTGGGAGAAGACTCGGGTTGCAAGTCAGCAGAAGCTCTCGGGATGTGATGAGCTCATTGCCCAGGAGACCCTTCACACCCACGGACAGGGGGCAGAGCCCGGCCCGCGGGGATTTGCTGTCTGCGGAGGGGACAGAGGGACCTGCCCCACTTTGGCCGAAGTGCTGAGCTCACAGGGCCGTGCTTCCCTTGGCACGGCCCCGCAGCCTCCCAGGCCGTGCCCGGGCACCACGGCCGCGGGCACACCGGAGGAGCCCCATCCCTGGCAGTGCCACCGAGCCGGGGGCAGCAGCAGCCCAAGCGCCGGGCAGGGGCCACGTTTGCACTCGCTGCAGAGGGGGGAGTGTGAGAGGAGTCAGAGCTGCCCTGAAAATTGAATCACTGAATGGCTGAGTTGGGAAAACACCTCCAAGATCTAGTCCAAGTGTTTAGCCAGCACTGCCCAACCCACCGTGTCCCCAAGTGCCACATCCACACGTCTTTTCAACCCCTCCGGGGACGGTGACTCCACCACTGCCCCGGGCAGCTGTGCCGGTGCTTGACAACCCTTCGGGAGAAGAAATTTTCCTTAATATTCCATTTAGAAGTCCCCTGGAGCAACCTGAAGTGATTTCCTCTCGTCTTACCAAGATATCAGTGGCGAGCAGAGCGCAGCCGGACAGAAACGTGGGAAAGCCCGAAATTCAACCCCAGGGTGCCGGGACAGCGGCAAAACAGTGAGCGGACCAGGATTGCGGCATTAAAGGGGTAAATAAGTAACCTGAGGACCTTCTGGGGTGTTGGGGCAAAGGTTGGACTCCATGATCTCAGAGGTCTTTTCTTACCTGGTCCATTCTGTGATTCTGTGATCCTTCAGGTTATAAAACCCAGAGGGGCTAAGAGGGTGCTAATTAGTGACGCCCCCAAATGCAAAACCTATCGATCAGCAGCGTTTTAGGGTGCTTTTCCCTTCGGCAGCTCCCGAGCTGCTTCAGGCTGTCAAGGAAAAGAGGCTGGACACCCAAGAGGTCCCGTGGAGCACACTGTGCCCTGAGCCGGTGGCCCAGGGTAGAAGGAACAATGAGGACAATGAAGACAATGAGGACAATGAAGACAATGAGGGTGTGGGCTCCTCGCAGTGCCCGGAGCCGCTGGGAGAGCCTGGGAAGCTGCCTTGGAGGAAACCCATCCCCTGCAGCCCCCGGCTCTCCCCGCTGCGGGCACCGCCCGGGAGCGCCAGCCCGTGCCAGGGCAAAGCTGCCCATCACCCCACGGAGCAGCCCAATGCCACGGAAGCCCCACTGTAGCCTTCCCACAGAAGTCCCCGCAGCCGTGGGACGGCAGGAGCGGGGGGATCGGAGGGCAGGAGCGTGGGGAGGGCGCGGGATGAGCCGGGTGGGTCCGGAGCGACTCGCAGCATCCTCGGGAGTTTTCTGGGGCTCCAGCGCCCTCTGCTCCGGCACGGACAGAAGTGAAGCTCCGCTCCCCCCACGGGGGGCAGTGGGGCAGGGGCTGTGAGTGCCACCGACCCGCGCCCACGGGCGGGAGCGCCTTCCCACGCTCTGCGCTCGGGTGTCACCCTGGTTGTCACCTCCGGCTCTCCCGCCAGCCAAGCCCTGGCACCCAGCGGGGCCACCCCAGCAGCTCAGAGGGTTTCTGTCTCAGACTCTGAAAGGCCACTCGTTTGCAAGAGCAGCTGCAGAGGGAGGTGTCCCCTCCGGCGTGGGGACATGTCTGGGCACCAGGAGCATCTCTGCGGCCAGCCCTGCCCGGGGCTCCATCAGGACACAGCCCCAGGGCTGGCTCCGGGCTGGGGGCAGCTGCCAGTGCCGTGTGGCTGCTCCTCCACCCCCAGCACGGCCAATCGTGGCTCCTTCAGACCTTTCTACACACTCTTGGTCCCTCTCTGCCCGTGCCCAGCAGCCCTGGCAAGAGGCAGGAGCAGAGCCCGCTGCCCACCACGATTTCTTGGTCCTGTGATGCTCAGGAGGGTCCAGCATCCCCACCACGAGCTCTTGGTCCTGTGATGCTCAGGAGGGTCCAGCATCCCCACCATGAGCTCTTGGTCCTGTGATGCTCAGGAGGGTCCAGCATCCCCACCACAAGCCGGGAGATCCTTCTCCTCCTTCCCGGGGCTGGGCACTGTGACAGAGGGCTGCTCCAGGAGCACAGAGCCACTCCTGCAGCTCCACAGCACACAGAGCAGTCTGTCAGCAGAGGGAAGCTGCTCACATTCCCTCAGAACATCTTACATCTGAGCCCCTCGAAGCAGCAAATCACCCCTGCTCTGTCCTCTCTTGAAAGAGAAGAGGGGTCACTTTGTCCCGTGGTGAGTCCTTCTGGTCATTCTTAGGGATGAGGGCAGGGTTTTCATCCACCTGCTGGTTTCCAGCTCTGGAATTTACTGTAGGTAACTGGGACATCATGTGCCAAACTAGACATTTCTGAAACTTTAAAGAAAAGGGTTTAGCTCTTTTGGGAGCAGCTCTGAAATCCAAATGGATGAAGCTTCTTCCTCAGGGACACCTGAGCATCTCCCCCCAAAGCTGCAGACCCCTTGCCCAGCTGCTGCCTAACCTTGGGGTCACCTGAACTCTTTAAGACCCCCAAGTTTCCACCAGAAAATTTTCCTGCATCTCTAAACCCCCACCTGAAAGCCCCCCAGCCCTTGCCATACCAAGAGAACAAGCCACATGCTCACATGTACAGCCTGCAAGTGCCGTGGATCAGGCACTTCCTTCCTCATGGGATGCACCCTGATCGGAGAACCTGGTGCTCTTATCCCTGGGGTTCTGCAAAACAGAGACACCATCCCCTCCTCTGACCCAGAAATCCTCTGAGAAGATCAGCCTTGAGGAATAACCATGATGGAAACAGTTCAGAATCCAACATCTGTGTCCTGCTGGGTAGTTAGTGGAAAAGTTGCACCTTTCTCCATGCTATTCCCTCAGATTTCCCTGGGAATGTCTTTGTTAGGCACTTATCTCTTCCCTCATTCCTGGGAGATGCTCAGGGGGGGCTCCCAAAGTTCAAACAACAACAACAAAACTAAAGAAGCAAACAAGACACTCCAGTGTCACTGTACCCATGGACAGAGAGCTGTATTGAAAACTGGAGGCACATAAATATCAATGTGTTTCTAGGGCAGCACTGGGTTCTGTCAGGGCAGGCCTTGGGTGGTTCCACCTCGGTTCTGATGGAGGGATGGCAGCTTTTATCTCCATGATGGGGCTCTCCAGAGGAGGGGACAGTCCAAAAGCCCAGGATGTTTATAAGCAGGTTCTATAAAGCCATGGCAGGTCCCCAGCAGGCACTGGGGACACCATGGCACCACCAGAGCCCCGGGCAGTGCCATTCCAGGTGGCACTGGGGGCCAGGAGGTGAGCTCTGCACAGCACCTGATAAAACCCCGCTGCAATCACTCAGCACCGGGACATGAGGAGCTGGCACCTCAGGAACACAACTCTGCTGATTTATGATGCACTCAGGACTCTCCAAAGCCATTATTTATCTGCATTACTGAGAGGACTTAATTATTCCTCCTCGCATTAGAGACACTGAGAGATTCTATTACGGAGAAAATCATTTTCATCAGCAAACAGAGCACACGCCACGACCAAACGTTTATTGCAAGGCAAGTCAGGTGGTTGCAGAGTTCGTGTCTCAAACAGCTGCCTGTGCCTGGACTGCACAGCCTGCCCCCTAAATGGGGGAAAAGGCCCGAATGCAGCGAGCTGAGCAAGCTTTTTGGGGGGTTGTGCTGCAGAAGAGCCCCAGCCGTGCCAGAAAATGGGAAATTAAAGGCAGAAACTGCAGCTGACAGTTTCACGTTGCAAGAACTGGCAAGAACGGGGGTTAAAACCATAAATAAACTAAAGCAAAGCAGATTTAGGAGCAGGAGGCCCATTTTCTTGTCTGAGTTTTGGCAGCAAGTGGAGTCTTAGTGGTCAGGAGAGGGGCCTTGAAGGCATCTGGCAGCTTTTCATGAGCACTAAACCCATTGCCAGCTTCTGGAAAACAAGCGCACTGTAAAGGTCTCTGAAGCATTTCCATCTTTAAAAGTGACTTTAAGGCAAAGTGGCAGAACGTGTTTATAGCCCTGGGGGACTCTCAGAGCACCTCAGCAAGGGGCACCCAGCTCCTGATGAAGTCAGCACTTGGTACAACGTGTTCTTCACCTCTCAGGGCAGCTGAACCTGGGGTGGGACTTCTGCTGATGGTGGGGGTGGTTCCCAAAGGGACAGTGACACCAGAGACACGCTGATGGGCACCATCCAGCCTGCACAGGGACCTCCTTGGGGCAGTCCAAAGGTGATGGCCCATCACCAAACACAGGCACAGAGCCCAGAGGTGACAACAACCTCAAGTGCTGGTGGTTTCTTGCTCCCCCAGCTCCCTGGTTAGACTCCTTGGGAGCTCCAAGCTTTTCTCCTCCTGGCATTATTTTTCTGCAAGACAAAACCCAGTGGAAGTAAGAAAACCTGTGGGAATCCAAAAGGAGGTCATCACATGTGTTTTAAAAGTTCAATTCAAGCCCAGGGCTGAATTATTCTTGGTGAGACAACACTCCTGTGCCATCGCTCGGTTTCGGTGAACAGAGAAATCGTGGTCCTAAAACAACAGAAAATCTATTGTGAGCTGAACCAAAAAAATCTGAACCCCACAGCCTCTCTCCTCCATCTCATCCTGCTGCAGGATTTGGAGCTTTCATGGGAAAAGAAAACAGCAAAACTCGAGGACAAGTGGTACTCCAGCCCCAGCTGGGGAGGGCGGGTGGGTCGAGGCGATGCCATCCTTTCATGCCGGGCTGTTTGATGTTTTCCTGAAGATCTCAGAAGCCTCTGTGTTCACCAGATCAAATGCTCCTTCAGGTAACTCATCCAGGACTTCTCTCCTCAGCTCACTCCCCTTCCACGAGAGCAGGAGCACAACGGGCTCTCCTGCCCTCCCTGGGAAGGTGCAACTCCCCGTGCCCCTGTCAAAGGATTGGGGTTTGCTCTTCCAGCTATTCCTTGGAGAACTGGAGATGTACAGCCAGGATTTTCCACGCTGGCATCTCTGTGAGTTAAACACAGTAATTACGGCTCACAGGCCTCCAGGGGAGGGACACTTTCCCTGCCAGTGAACAGGGCATTCAGCAGCCACTTGACATCCTCTCCTGGAGCGTGAAAATGAGAAGGATCATCCCTTGGGTGGAATAGAAATGTGGATTAGAGGGTGGTCAGCTCAGCTGCTTCCCCATGGGGCCATTTGTCCAGGGAAGGCTGAAGGCCAAGACCCCCAGGAGCAGGAGTCAGTTGACCCCAGAAGGGTTTGGGGGGCAGTGGAGTGACTTCTTTCCACTTTAGACCATAAGGAGAGACTAAAGAGCCACTGGAGCTGCTGTGGGAGCAGGACGTGACTTGCTGGGTAGCTGAGCAAGGTTGATGGTACCTCCTGCATGGTCCTGGCAGGGGCCTCAGAACATCCCTGCCAAGTCAGCCCTTGGTTTTGTGGGCAGAACTGAGTGGGAACAAAGGGGATGGTACATCCTTGTGCCCCCAAAGCTGCCAGCATCATCATCTGCTCCCAAACAGCCCCTTAGGTGGGGGTTTGGGGGGTCACAGCCCCTTAGGTGGGGGTTTGGGGGGTCATAGCCCCTTAGGCGGGGGTTTGGGGGGTCACAGCCCAGATGAGCCCCACTGAACCACCCTCCTGGACACAGCAGAGACAGGTCTGCCAGCCCTTCCTGGGGACTCAGCACTGAACTGGCAATCAGGTTGATCCTTCTGTCCAAAAACCAGTTCACCCTGGAGAAAAGGTGGTTCTCAAAAGCAAGGAGGCTCCTTAATGTTGCTTTCTGTGGGACAGCAACAGGAACAGAGGGGAAAGCCACAACCAAACAAGTCACACCAAGCTTCTCTGTGACTGAGTGAACTGTCTGGGTGTCCCTCCCATGTGTGGGAGTCACTGGTGTTCCAAGAGCAGAAGGACAGGACCAAACTCAGTTGATATATTTGCCATTCCCATTCTGCTGTGATCCTTTATGGTGCAGGAAGATGGGAACAAACTCCAGGGGGATAAATTAGAGTGGAGTTTTTTCCCCCCACTGCAGAAGAGCAGCTCCTTTGCACATCTGGCCATGGTTACCAGATGTTCTGTGCTCTCCAAAGGGTTCCCCCCAGGTGACCTGGAGCAGGGGGAACACCAGTTTCAGTGGGCTGGCTCGGGGCCAGCTGGAATGGCAATGGACACACAGCAATGATGCCCAGCTGTATCCAGATGCAAGAATTGAAGGATACAAAGCTCCTCTGGAAGCGCCAGGACCAGCAGCGTGTTCATTTCCCAGCCTTTCTGAGGGCCTTGTTCATTTTATGTGTACCCAAAGCAAGACACCAAAACAAGACGCCAAAACAAAAAGGAAAAAACCACACACACACACCCCCAACCAAACAAAAAAACCCAAAACAAACAAAGAGAAACCAACAAACCAAACAAACAAAACCCAAAAATAACAAAAAATCCACAAAAGCAAAGAAACAAAACAAAAGAAAACCTCACAAAGCCCCATAAAGACCCCAAACAAACAACAAAAACCCCCAAAAATACACAGAAAAACCAAATCAGTCTTCTCATTAGAAATGGGCTGTTTGCTTTAGCCCTGGAACTCTTGAGGGCACAGTGCCTGAGCAGCCCGGGGCAGGGTTTGGAATATTCCTCTTCAGTGGGTCTTTACTGTTCCCCTTTCAGAGAGTTTATGAAAGGATTAGTTCTTGGGAACAGCTGCATTTTCCACTTCAGCGAGACATAAACACAGCGCTCCTTTTGCAAGTGGCACAGCAGCAAAAGGGCTCAGCATTTCTCTGTGAGCTGCCCTTCCCTCCTCATCCCCTGGAGCCTCTCCCTGCTCCAAAGGGGAGCCTCTCCCTGCTCCAAAGGAGATCCTCTCCCCCTCTCCCTGCTCCAAAGGGGAGCCTCTCCCTGCTCCAAAGGGCACCCTCTCCCCCTCTCCCTGCTCCAAAGGGGAGCCTCTCCCTGCTCCAAAGGAGATCCTCTCCCCCTCTCCCTGCTCCAAAGGGCACCCTCTCCCTGCTCCAAAGGGCACCCTCTCCCTGCTCCAAAGGGCACCCTCTCCCTGCTCCAAAGGGCACCCTCTCC
>JAWWTY010000036.1:9324856-9342564 GCA_035222235.1 Margarornis squamiger
CAGCCTGGCCTTGGACACTTCCAGGGATGGGGCAGCCACAGCTTCTCTGGGCACCCTGTGCCAGGGCCTGCCCACCCGCCCAGGGAAGAGATTTTTCCTAATATCCAACCTCAACCTCCCCTCTTTCAGTTGGAATCCACAGCTGGGGGCTCCTCCTTCCTCCCCTGGTTGTCTTCTCCTCCTGTTGTTCCCTGAAGGACCAGGCAAACCCAGCCCTCCTCCAGGCCCTGGGGCCGTCGGTGACCTGCAGGACACAGCCTGGCTGAGGCTGCGACCCACCAAGGCTTGGCATCTCTCCTCTTGGGGGGCCTTTTTCGTGGCATGTGAATAAAAACAGCTTCTTAATTAAGTTCCTGGCTCCTGATTTCATTTTCATCCTATTAACTGCTCTGCCCTACATGTGTTTGCTGTGCTCTGTAGGATTCCCTTTCCCCCAGCCTGTATCCATACAAATGGCAAAGATAAAACAGCTTCATTAGTCCTCACCACTCTTCAAGCACTGGGTTCTTTATTTTTTCTTGGCTTTCAAGTGCTCATAAAAGAGCCTCCTTGACAGCTTCCAGACCCACACCTCTCCAGCAGGGAGAAGATGCACGAACCAACATCAAGAGCTCTGTTACTTTGGAAAGAGAAGGGGGAAAAAAAGCCTCTGCCCTGCCCATGAAGAAACCCACCCTCGGGGTGCCCTCAGCTGGGCAGCTGGTGGGAGCTGCAGGGCCCAGAAGAGCAAAACCCCCGGAGAAAATGGCACTTGTTGATGCTTTTTGTTATGTTAAACAGCAGCAACAGTTTGGTCTTCAGTGTTGAGCCCCAGCAGAGCCTGAACAGCTCAAGGTCAGGTCACCCTGGGGAGGTTTTTTTCCTGCTAAGAGGAAAATCAAAGCTTTTCGTGTTTCCCCCCTACAAGACCAGAAAGGGGAGAAAACCTCAAAAGAGTGAGACAAATAGCAATTAGGGAATGAAAATAGGCAAATATGGAAAAGAGTAGGAAGACAATAGATTGGAGAAGAAAAGCAGTGGGTTCAGGATTCCCAAAACCAAAGGCACCAAAAGATGTGAGTGTACAGTCCATCCTCAGCCAGAGGTTGTTTGCAGCACTGAGCACACACTGCATGGACTTACACGAATTCTTTGACCCACAGAATTCATAACCAAAGTGGAAACTTCCAACAGGAAAGGAAAACAATCAGAGGGAAGATTTATTTAGACAAGTGGCCAAAGGAGGCTTGTAAACATTTCATGAAAGAGAAAATAAACCCAAACCCAACAAACAAACCCACAAGGGTTTGCAACTCTTTACTGTCATTTTTCAGGAGCTCAGGGAGGGGACTGAAGGAATTAGAGGTGGCTACAAAGCTCAGGGAAGGTGTTCCCTGAAGGAACAGGGTGGGGTTGTTGGGGTGTCTGTGCAGGGCCAGGAGCTGGACTGGATAATCCTTGTGGATCCTTTCCCACTCAGGATATTTTGTGATCCTATGAAAGTGGACCTGGCAGAGGGTAAAACCCAGACCAGCCTTACAGCACCTCCCAAACCTCCAGGTGTTGGAACTTCCTTTGATTTTGAGCTGAAACCCCAGGAATTCTCAGCACTCAGCCATGAGTAAATATTTCTGTCATCCCAGTTTGGGAACTGGCCTGAAATGCAGAGAGCCTGACACTTGTTGGTCTCAATACCAAGGGCAGCTACTCAGAAAGCCAATAAAGGACACTGAATAATGGGAAGAGAATTTAACTTTCCCCAGCAGGAATATCTGCTGGCTTCCAAACACAGGCTTGATCACCAGGCTCTGTTTTTCCAAAGCAGAACTGAGTTAGATCATTTGCCTCATTCCAGGCAGGACTTTGATGTTCACATGGATTTAGGAATTAGCTGGAAAATCGTGGCGTGTGCCAAGGGAAGGGGCAGCAAGGACTGGCTGCACCAGAGGTATCTGAGCTCTGCTTCACAGGCCAGGTTTTGGGTTCTCTGTTTTGCTTCAAGAAATAAGGCTCAACAACATCAAAACAGCCTGTGCTCAGCTGGAAGGAGTCATCCTGCCTGTCAAAGCCACATTCCCCGATGCTGCGTGAGGATCTGAGCTCTGCAGATCTGCAAACCAGGCAACACTTGTTTCAACTGAATTAGCCAGAAAGCTCTGGCATGGTTAATTGAAATTATTTAGCCATAATGTTTTGCCCTTCTCCTCCTCTCCATGGCATAATGGCTCCTAAATTGAATTCTTTTAACAGACTCCAATATGCAGCAAAACTGTTGTTCTGGGGAAAGGGAACATTTTGGGTCTGGCTGAAGGACTCCCCCTTGGGGCTCTCCGAGCCCCCTTTTCTGCCCCCATGCCCTGCCCAGCCCCAGCAGGTGCCAGGCCCTGCAGAGTGAGCTCCTGCTGCCCAGGGCCATGGGATGGCACAGCCCTGGGTCACAGGGGCTGCAGGGAAGGCTCAGCACCAGGAGCTCCCCTTCCTGTGCTGCAGGGCCAGGAAAGTCAGTACCTGGCCCACCAGGACCATCCATCCAGCTCCTGGCCCTGCACAGACACCCCAACAATCCCACCCTGTGCCCCAGAGCATCATCCAAACCCTCCTGGAGCTCTGGCAGCCTTGGGGCTGTGCCCACTGCCCTGGGGAGCTTGGTCAGTGCCCACCACCCTCGGGGGGAAGAGCCTTTTCCTAAAATACCACCCCCACTTTGAGGTTTAACCAAGCCACACAGCCCTTGTCTGGCTATTTTTTTTCCTTTTTTTGTGCCAGCAGCCTGTGAAGAATTCTGGGCACATTGCAAATAAGTGGAAAAACCCGATTTTGCTTAGGCCAGCAGAGCTTGACATTCAGCCCCCAGCGTGGCTTTCTGCCCTCAGGGGAGGTTTCCACTCCCAGCCAGAGGCAGCAAAGAGCACCTTCATGCAGCAGCAGAGGGGCACCAAGGAGCTCTTCCAAGACACAAATGCCAGCAAGGAGCAGGGATTGGCCCCTTCCAGGTGTACAGGCACAGCCCTCGCTGAAAATGAGGTGCATCAAGCTGAATCTTTGGCCAGAGAAACCCTTCAGAGCACCCCAGCCTGCCCCAGAAGTCACTGGGTTTGGGGACAAGGCTGGTGTGCAGCAGGCACTGCAGGGCTGGGGCTCAGGGTGGCCAGGGAGGGGCCCAGCACAGCCCAGGCAGCTCAGTGAGCAGCACAGGCACTGCCCCAAACAGAGCCCCAGCTTAAAGCACAGCCACTCTGGGGGTTCAACCCCACCTTTCCCAGCTGATCCCCTGCACAGAGAGGCAAGCAAGGAGAGTTTCCAGGTCATTTGGTGCTCTTCTCCCCCCTCTTCCCACAAATACTTTCATAGCAGAAAGTATTTTCTCAGAAAAAAAAAGATAATTAAAAAATGTCTAGCTGTTGAAACCATTTAGGATGTTTTCCAGGGTAGTTTTACAGAGGCAACTTGCCCCCCTTTTCCTTTATGTCCCCCAACATCTTTGCTCCCAAATCACTGGTTTTCTCCTCTGTTTGTCTCCAAATGTGAGCAGGGAATTCTCCTCTCACAGCCACGTCCAGGACCCAGCAGAGCAGCCCCTCATTGCTTGGTAGGGTGAGGTTTTCAAAGTCAGGAGCCCAAAGGAGGAAGTTTTATTCCCATTTTACTGATGGAAAACCGAGGCAAGGAAGTTTCTTCCAGCTCCTGAGAAGGTGCTCTGTGTAGAGGGATGGGTAGGAGGATCCATGAGGCTACTCAGAACTATCTAAGAATACTTAGAACATCCAAAACCTCCCTGAGGGTGAGCAGGGGGCAAGGAGAGGGGAATTCCTCATCCACTCTCTCCCACAACCAGCCCTGGGGCAGAGCAGGGCATGTCCATGTCTCACAGCTGAGAAATTCAACAACATCTGAGGTCAAGAGGAGGATTTCCAGCCCAAAAAGGAGGATTTCCAGCCCAAAAAGAAGGATTTCCAGCCCAGTGAAAGGCAGGGAATGTGCCCCAGCACAAAGGTGCCTGAATTCTGTTTTGCCTCCCCTTTAAATCCAGCAGTTTGGCACTTCTCTTCTGGGTGCTGGTGCTGAGCATCTCAGCCCTGCTCTTTCTTTCTCCACCCCAGTTCATCCCATCAGGTCCCTGACTCGACCTGCTGCCCCCAGAAGAGCTCCAGGGATTTGCACCGTGGCACAAAAGCAGCTCCTGCAGCAAAAGGCAAAGCAAAGACAACCCCAGGAAAACAAAATCCTTCTGTACCACCGAAGTTGCTGAACTCCCTCCAAGCCAGGCCCGTGTCAAAGGGCTATTCACAAAAGAAATGAGAATGTTCTCCCAGTCAGTCCCTTTTTGTTCCTTTGGGCCGTCACTTTGCTAATGGTGAAGGCCACGTTTGCTGCTCACAAACTCCCTGGCAATTTATTCCACCTATTTTCCCCCAACAGCTGCAAAACCAGAGAGGAATTCTCTTCCCAGCAGAGGCAGAAGAAAAGGATATTTGTCTTATTATGTCTGGGTAAAGCTTATCTGCTTATTTGCTGCTCAGAATTATATTTACAGAGCACAACAAAGGCAAAGCCAAGTGCACTAATTGCTGCTGCTCAGGTGGAATATTTGCTGCTCACCCTGAGCCCTGCATCAGTGGGGCTTTGTGCTTTATCCAGCACGAGGGAGCCACACAGAAGCTTTTTATTATTCACCCATCACTGCTACTTCATTGCCACTATATTTTCTGAAAGCAGGAAGAAAACCCTCAATGATTTCTTGCGTGTCGTTCTGCTTTTCAAACAAGGATTGCTGATTTTTTTTTTGAGCTTATTACACATCCCAGGCAAATAAATCACCATTTAAATCAGCCCCATTCTGCAAACACAGATGGAGGCTCCTTCGGAGGGGAAGATCTCCATAACCAGGTGCTTTAGATCCCCAGCACAGTGGGCTCCAGACTCCCACATTCCCAGGATCCCAAAGGTGCAGAAGGAACCCCCCAGCAGAGAAGACTCCCAGCCCAAAAATCTTTATGTTTTCTACCCTATCAACACCACAAAACCTCGTCTTACCTCTGCTCCAGCTTATTTAGTCACAGAGCATCCCCCAGCCCCGTGTTCACACAGCACTGGGGGGTTTGTAGGATTGACTGGAAGGGCAGCTCTAAAAGGGCTCTGTAAAGAGGATGAGCTGGTGACACCCACCGTGTCCCCCCTCTCCTTGGAGGAGGGAAAAGCAACCCTAAATGCAGCTGGAGAGCTCTGACAGCCCCCCAAAGAGCTGCCTGCCCTGCCACCTCTGAGAAGGAGCTCAGCCCAAAGGCACTTGGCACTGCCCAGGCTCGGGCTGGGGGGGTTTGAGGGGCTTTGAAACCAAGTGGGCACGGAGGATCCCTGTGCCCAACACAGCCTATTCCTGCCGAGGATTGAAGAGCTCTGCAGCCAGGAAAGTTGGCAACTGAATCCTTCTTAAACAGCCAGGCCTTGCCCTAATGTAATCTCTTGTCATTCTTGTTGGAGAGCAGAGCTGCAAGGGTTTAAACAAAGCCTTGGCTCCCCAGGCCCATGCTCTGCTCCCACCAGCTCAGCTGGGGAGCTTCGTGGAATTGGGGATTTAATCTCAGGGGACATCTGATGGCCTTGGGGCACAAACCCCCCGGTGCCAGCAGGGCTGGGGAGGGGGCCAGGACCTTCCTCCTGCTACCTGCAAACCCTTGGGGCCTCCAGGAGAAAGGATGGAGAGGAGCTGCTTCCCAAACCCCGCCTGCTGTGGTGGAGCTGATCAGTGCTGGGGACTTTCCTGGGGCCTGAGCTTCTCTCCTTCCACTTTCCTGCCCATCCCAGAGGGCTGGGGAGCAATTATTGATTAAAAATGCAGACTTTCCATGCACAGGGGCAAGTCCTTATTGAGACCTCTCTGATGGTGCAGTGAGAGGTGACCAAGGTGCTGCTCCTCAGCTGGGCTGGTGGTGCTGCCACCCTGCAGGGCACACAGGGACCTCCAGCAAGACCTTGTGCCCTGTGGCTTCTGCCCAGTGCCACCAGCACAGCAGGACCCCCAGCCATGAGGTGCTGAGTCCTCTTTCATGGCTCTCACAGTGGTTAAACAGAAATTAAGGGACAGGTTTGAGCAGGAAAACTCTGGGGCTGATCTTGTCCAATGGAAACACCCCTCTGCTCACAGGCAATTTGCTTTTTTGGGGTATTTTGGCCTTTAGAAATAATACCTGGGGAAAGGGCAACAGGGCTGAGCCCGACCTTCCCTGACATCAGCACCTTTCCCTTCTTCTTCACACTCCCATCCCACCTGCAGCCTTTAAGCTGCAGCCTCAGCCTGGGGGGAGTCTCTCAGAGCCAGGACACTTTCGCTGTCAGCAGTGAGAGCAGTGGCTTCTCATCCTGCCCCGAGCAGGAGACAGGAAATTAAAAGGGTGATAAGGAAGCTCCTGCGGCAGGGGAGGGAATATTCTGTGCTAGAGCAGAGATAAACTAATATTTCTGCCAGCTCTGGCAAAGGCTCAGGAATGAGAAGCGGGGTGAGATTCCACATTTAGAGAGGTTTTATGAGTCTTACCTGGGCTGCAGGATAACCATCTCCCTTCCCCCATTTCCTCGGGAAGGAGGTCGGCTCTGTGGGACAAAGGCAGGGCTGGAGTCTCTAAAGAGAAGCCAGATAAGCCCCAGTGTTGGAGGATAATTCAGTGGCTTTGCTGGCCCGGGTCAGCTCAGGGCAAGGGATGCTTTTGGGTGCCTTTCTAAGCTGCCTTTTGGGTGCCTCTGGGTGCTTTTCTGACACCCCCATGTCCAGCAGCACCATCCCCACGAGCTGCTCAGGGTGCAGAGGGTTTGCAGGGGAAAATGCCCTGTGATCCCACACAGCTGGATGTGACCCACCCGTGTCCATCCACTGCCCCTGGAGCAGGTGACCTTCTTGGAGCAGGGGACAGGCCCACCAGGAGTGGGGTGTGGAGGGGAGCTGTGCCTGAAGGAGCCCCTGAACCCCAACAAGGCCTCCCAAATTGCTGGCTGTCCCTCCTGGAGTGAATTACTCCACCTCCTGGTGCAGCCCAAGCTGTGAGTGTGGGGCAGCACCCCAAAAAGGGCTGTCACACCCTGTCCTGCAGCTCAGTGCAGACCCACCGTGCTCTGGGGGTTCCTGACCCTCACTGGGGGAGTTCAGTGGGAAGAAGAAGGGGAGCAGGGATGTTCCACGTGTGGAAAGAGAACATCTTCTCCTCTAGTCGTGTGAAACCAGGAGTTTGCCCTGGTACCCCCTCCCAGCCGTGTAGATGAGGGTGGGATGCTGTGGGATGTGTCCCCACCTGAGCTCACACCCAAATCCAGCATCCAGCTGCTCTCCCACTCCCCAGGGTGTCTGGCTGACCATGGGGGCATCCCAAAGCATGCTCAGATCCCTAAAATAGCCCAGAAATGACTGAAAAGCCTCTTTGCACGTTCAGCAGAGCCGAGGGGAGGCGGCTGAAAAGGCAATGCAATCCCCCTGTGCTGGTCAGTGCCACGAGCACAGCCTGGAGCAGATGCTGTCACTGCACTAAAGGGCCAGAAATACCTCTCTCAAACACACCAAAAGCAGAGTCAGGGCTGTGCCCTCCTGAGTGAGGAGCCTCAGCCAGGGAAGGGGCAGCTCAGGCCCAGGGGAAAACATTCCCATTGAAGTTGGAGCATCTTCAGAATGAAGTGACTCAACAACCCAGCGCCACCAGTCGAGGGGGGTCAGCTGGGGTGGCTGAGGTGGTTTTTCCCACCTTCCCAGAGCCCTCAAATCCCCATCAGCTGCTTGGGGAGAGCAGGAGGCAGCGATGGTCCTTTCTCCTCCCCATCCCTGGAGCAGCCACTGAGCTGGGACCCACCAGCATTGCAGAAACGCCCCTTAAAACAGACCCCCCTTTTCCAGCTCCTCCTTACCTGTGGAAACCTGCTGGGGCATTGGCTGTGTATATTTGATTTGCAGTTATTTGCACAGATAAGCAAAGGCATCTCCCAAAGGTGCTGAGGTTACCTGGGACTACGTTCCACCTCCACCCACCACCAGGTCCAAGCTGTCCCATCAGGTGTCCCCACGTGCCACCCAGACCACCGAGGGAAGCAGCTGATTTCGGGAAAGTGAAGCTCAGAGAGCAGATTTCTCCGGGGGTTTCCCACTTCTCTCCTTCAATTAAGGCACATTGCTTTCATTACAATGTTTAATTACACACTATTGAACTGTGTTATTATAATTAGCCCGTAGTTAACTGGTCTCCACGTGCGAGGGCACACCCTGATGTCCCTGACAGCTCGGGGTGTTCTGAACGGAGCCCTTCGCAATTCCAGAGGCCAAATCCATCATTCCCATCACACGAGCCCAGCCCGCAGAGCCCGTCATTTATTGACCACCTCGGGCTGCCCACTTTGTGAGGATGATGAGGGCTCTGCCAGGGGGGGCAGAGCTGGGGGTGGCTGAGCCAGACCCTCCCTGCTCCCCCCAGCCCTGCTCCCCCCAGCCTGGCCTTTCCCTGCCCTTTATGAATAGCTGTATGAGCTGCTATCGACTGGCAGCGACTCAGAGGGGCTGGTTTTCCCAGCCCTGGGTGATGGGGAGGGCACACACGGGTCCTGCTTAGTCACAGCACCCTGGCAGCCCCCACACCCACGCCTGGCACCTCTTTGGTGGCACCAAAAATGCTCAGGAGGAAAGGGAACCCTCCAAGGCCACCTCTGAAGTGTTGGAGAGCCAGGCAGTGCTTTACTGTGGTCAGAGACAGGGAGTGAATCATTCCAGCTACGTGTCCCTTCCAAGACTTC
Organism: Margarornis squamiger; assembly: GCA_035222235.1. Classification (NCBI taxonomy): domain Eukaryota; kingdom Metazoa; phylum Chordata; class Aves; order Passeriformes; family Furnariidae; genus Margarornis; species Margarornis squamiger. The sequence goes on from JAWWTY010000036.1 coordinate 9,333,599, forward strand.
TTCCTGTATTTATACATTTTAGCAAACAGAGATTAATGTTCATTCGTTCTAAGCTACACAATTCCCTTCATTTAATTAGTTTCTATCCTTTATTGGCTGATTTGGTCCACATTCTTATCATTCTTCCTTAGAGAGTGCCCATCTCAGGTCTTTGTTAATCCTCTGTGTTACTCCAACAGGTCATTGAAGGACCATAAATTCAAGACATCCAACCTTCATCTCCCTCAGGTTTGTCTCTTGCAACTCATCAGAGCAACTCAAAGCTCTGGTGGTTTAAAGATCAAACCCACCAGAGTCTGTGAAAAGAAACCCAGCCACTGGTGACCTTTAATTAAAAATATAATGTGCAGTGTATGGAAGTGACAGCATTTCCAACAGCAGTGCCTCGTGCTCCATCCCCATCAGCTCTTCCCATGGGAAACATCCCCAGGGTCTGCCTGCAAGGGAATTCTCCCCTTCACCCCTTTCCTTGGTGTTTTTTATTTAATTTCATGTCATTTCCCCCTGGCAGGGGATGGGCCCTCCAAAACCTGTGCCAAGCTTGGCATATCTGCCCACCCAGCAACTCGAATCCAAACTTTAAGACCAAAGGATGGTAGAAAAGTCAAATAAACCTACCTCAACCCCCCAGAATAAAAAGCAAAGAGTCAGTCAGGCTGCTTTTCTTTGCAAGAGTGGGGTTTTTTTTGCTTTCTTCATTTTCAAGCCACCCCTCAGGAGACAAAAAAGAAGCCAAACTCCTTTTAAAGCACTTTTTTTTTTCTTTTTTTTATTGATTTCATTGAAAACAGAACAAGAAAATGATCAGAGCCAAAAGGCTGCTCCTTTAAAACTGTCAAAAACATTAACAGAAAAAAAAAATAATAATAATAAACATGATGGCATTATGAATGTTCTAGAAGAGATGAACAAAAAAAAACAAAACTTGTTACTGCACTAATTACAGTATTTAAAGATATATGCAAAAAAAAAAAAAAATTAAGATAATGACCTGCCCAGCCACCACACAAAAGGTGATGGCAAATTTATTCACACTACAATACTAACAATTTAAAAAAAGTTTTGTTTTTTTTCCTGCATTTTTTATACTAAAATCACTTTGTTCTTTTTATACAATTGATAAGTTTATATTCACGTGGTGAGCAAAAATCACACCAGAATCAGCACCGTTTTGTTTTTTGTGGTTTCTTTTTTGTTGTCGTTTTGGTTTTTTTTGGTTTTTTTTTTCTTTTTTTTTTTTTTGTGTGTTGTTTTTATTTTGTTTTTATTTTATTATTTTTTTTTTCCCCAGGTTTTTAATGCTTGTCCCCAATGCTTCAGTAATGGTAAAAAATAAATCAGTTCATTGAAACTTCATAGCGTGTGGCTTAAAAATCAATTGAAGGTGCCCAGGGTTGAGCAAAGTGATGGGAACAGACGAGCTGGTGGCGTCTGGGATCTTCTCACCATGACATGTCCCGTCTGCTCTTCACCCCAGCCAGTCAGGCTTCTCTATAATATATATATCATTCATATTTATCTTTTAAAAAAGGAAAAAAAACTGCTTTCCTTAAGGAATTAGTGTCTTGTAAAATCCTCTTCAACCTTCCCTCTCTAAAACCATGGATGGGACAGGGTGGCAATCCTTCCTGGAGGAACCCAACACTGAGACAGTAACACAGCCAAGTGTCGTGGACAGAGCTGGTTTGTAACGGAGAAAGCCCAGGAGGGAGCGGGGTGGGCTCTGGCAGGAGCCAGGCATTGGAAGGGTTGGGGGTTTCTTCTCATCACATGAGAACAAAGCCGTGGGAGTTGGGAAGAAGGAGGGTCTTTGTTAGAAACGCCCCGTCACTCCTCGGGAAAAGCCCCACCACAACGTCCTGCGAGATGGGGGGGGGGGAATTATTCATTAAAAAAGAAAAACAACAAACAAAAACCAACCAAAAAACCAACCAAACCAACAAAAACCAACCAGCAGAACCTGCCCCGGGGCTGTGCCGAGCCGACCCAGAGGCGGCACCTCCCGCTCCCAGAAACAAAGCCCCATTGAGTGTTCCAAGTTTCCGAGCAGCGAGCCGGAGGTGCCTCGGCACGGGGATCCCACGGGCGGCTCTGCCAGCACACGGGGCCAGGGCAGCTCCCACGGCCCAAAGCTGCTCCAGCCACCCCTCCCCACGCAGCTTCCCAGGCCCAGGGAGGGCACCACAACACCACGAGGCGGGATTTGCTTCGACTCCTTCCTCAAGTAACAGTCGGTGGCAACAGCCCTAAAAGCGTCTCGAACCCCTGGCTTTCCTTGAGCGGCTTTGTTTTTCCTCCTCGTTGGTTTTTTTTTCTCTTTTTCTTTTTTTTTTTTCCTTTCCTTTTTTTGTTTTCTTTTTTTTTGTTTTTTTTTTTACTCCTTTTTTTTTTTTTTTTTTTTGTTTAAATTGAAATTAAGACAGTATTTGAATCTATAGGGGTTAAAACCAGTCAAGAGTGTGGGGAGCCCCCCTCAAAAGGGGCCGGCTGCCATGGCAGAGCTGGTGTCGGGGAGCCCGTTCTCCGGCGTGTCCTGGGCAGAGGTGCTCGCCTGCCGCTGGGCCAGCGCTGAGCTCGAGTGTTTGCACTTGGGTGAACCGCACTGACAGCTGAAGAATTTGCCTTTGATGTCCCAGAACCTGTCCCCGTAGTCAAAGCTGCAAGAGAAGGGCAGACACGGGGTCACGGCACGGCAACAGAAAGAGCAAAAGGGACCCAGAGGGTCACTCATCGGCTTGGGTTGGAAGGGACCTTGAAGCTCATCCCCTGCCATGGAAGAGACACCTTCCACCAGCCCAGATTGCCCCAAGCCCCATCCAACCTGTCCCAGGGATGGGGCAGCCACAGCTTCTCTGCCCAACCTGTGCCAGGGCCTGCCCACCCTCACTGTAAAAGACTTCTTCCATCTACTCTAATCTAACCCTGCTCTCTGGCAGTGGGAAGCCATTCCCTCTTGGTCCTGTCCCTCCATCCCTTGTCCAAAGTCCCTCTCCAGTTCTCCTGGTTCTCCTGGAGCCCCTTTAGGCACTGGAAGGGGCTCTCAGGTCTCCCTGGAGCCTTTTCTTCTCCAGGTGAACCCTCCCCAGCTCTCCCAGCCTGGCTCCAGAGCAGAGCTTCTCCAGCCCTTGGAGCATCTCCATGGCCTCGACTGGATCCACTCCAGCAGCTCCACATCCTCCTGCTGTTGGTGCCCCAGAGCTGGAGGCAGCTCTGCAGGTTGGGTAGCAGGGCAGGATCCCCCCCTCCCCTGCTGCCCACACTGTGGGATCAGCCCAGCACATGGAGAGGTTCAGGACTGCAAGTTCACATGGCCAGGGCTTGTTGAGCCCAGGGCTTTGCAAAGCTCCAGGGGACGGAGCACTGGCAGGATCCCCAAGGAACACAGTCCCTCCTGCAGTGACGGGATGGGGTGACCCAGCTCGGGGGCAGCAGAGCCCTCACCCCCCACTCTGTGCCCTTGCCCAGCGGGGTGGTGGCAGCCCCAGGCAGCACCTACCCAATCTCCTCTCCAGCCTCTATGTGCCTGGTGCTGAAGAAGGCGATCCTGGGGAAGCGAAGGTCCTGGTGTGACATGAACACCCGCACGGGGATGAGGTTTGGCTCGCAGAGGTGGTTGATAAAGCGGCTGATGTTGCCATAGAAACGGGCATCTATGCAGTACACCTCTCCATCCTGCAGGAGAAATGGGCACCTTGCATTAGAGGGCTTGGGTTGGGGAGCATCACTGTTACTTGCTTCAGTAAAACAAAGGATCAAAGTGCTGGTTGTTCCTCTGGAGAGCTCCGAGGAGAACACAGCGGGACACTCACTGTGGCCTTAAAGGGACTGAAAATACACACACACATCTTACATTCAACTGTTTTCTTCACAGGACTCTGCCCCCACAAGCCCAAAGACCTGTCCAAATGCCTGGCACACCAGTTCCCCCAGTCCTGCCCTGCCCAAGCACCAGTTTGGCATGGTGGGATTGATGTACAGTGCAGACACTTCCTGGGTACCAGCCACTGGATAGGGGAACAGGCATCTGTTCTGTCCTCTAATTGAATGTGATAGCCAGGAAACACAAAGCCAGAGCCTCGAGAAAACACAGGTTTTTGCAGATAAAAGGGAAAGTGAGAACACAGAAATTCCCTTTCCAGAGAGCAGTAATACTTTGTTTTCCTTGAAAATAAAAGAACCCCCCTCAGGGCTTTTTTATTCCAGCAGAGGATGACTGTGCAAAGCAGAGACTTTAATTAGAGAAGGTAATTTCAGCTGCAAAGAGGCCAAAAGCAAAAGGATCCATTAGTGGTGCTCAAAGTCCCTTTTGGGCAAGCACCTCAGGATCATTAATGGCTGAGCTGTGCCAGGTCACACCACCAGGAGCCCGGGGAAAACATCCCAGCACAGGGGTGGCATCACCCCCACGGGCCTGTATCACACACGGTGTCACCAGCTCCGAGCTCACGAGGAGGTAATTCCCACCACTCCCTCAATTTCACCCCTGGAAATGCCACGGTGGGTGAGGACATCACTCACCACCGTCACCCAGGGATGTGGCTGCAGGACCCGGACCACGGGGTGATCCACCTCACATGTGGCTGTGAGTGACAACTCAAGGCACAGGGACAACAGAAATGACCACCCAACCACCCTCTCACAACTGCACGAGTCCATTCAGGCCACTCCTTCACAACCCCAGGACCCCCCGGCCCCTCCAGGGTTGGGATTCACACCCTTAGTACCTCCCCATCACTCCAGAGGCCACAAGACCTGCTGGCTCTGCCCTGACCTCCTTTGCCCAGTTCAAAGTGGGGTTTTAACCCATCCCTCAATGACTTGTGCCTGGTTTTTTACAGATGTTCCACCCTGGTCTCCTTCCTTGCTTCTCTGAAGGCTTCCCAAGAGCCACCACAAAGGTTCTTCCCCAAGGCAGAGAGCCAGGGCTAACCAAAAGGCAAGGCCTTGCTCATAAATGCACAAACCAGCTTGAAGTCCCTGCTGCTTTTCAACCTCTTCATTACAGTTTGGCCCCACTGTTTTCAGACCAACCACCACACTCTTTATTTATTTTCTTCTCAGCTGTTTGTCACTTTAAAAAAAAAACCAGGGCAAAGAAATAAAGCAAAGCTTCTCTGCCATAAGCTGATGACAGAAACAAGACAGAGAGTGTTTTACAGCCTTTCTTGGAAGCCACCCCACTGCTCTGAGTCCCCAGCTCACCCTTCTCCTCTCCTCCTTTCCCAAGGGAAGGCTGAAATCATGCCCCTGCTTAGGAGTTTCGGATTGTACTTTTCAAAGCAATATTTCTGCTCCGAGAGCCCTCGCAGAGCAGTGGAGGGGAATGAGCAGCAGAAGGAGCCTCAAGCCCCTGCCAGGGTATCTGATGGATCCCTCTGTGAGAGAACAGACTTTGCTGGGGTTTCTTTTTAATCTCCCAGCTCATCATTTTATGAAGAGCTCACAGAGCTGCCAGTCAACACAGGTGCCAGCCTGCACATACACACGGGGGCACCAAAAACTGGACAACTGACCTCTGGATGCTCAAGGGCTTTGACAGAAGAGCATCTTGCACCCAGGGTGGTGTGGGCAGCACGTGCCACTGTGGCCAGTGCTGCTGGGCTCTGCTGCCAGTTTAACCAGCCCTCAGTCCAACCTCAGCTACTGTCCCAAGTCTGACCTCAACTGCATTTCCACTGTTTCCAGTGTTTTACTGCTCTCTGCAGACTTTCAAGGCATGCTGTACATCAAGATGGAGGGGAAATGTTCTCTTTGCTCATCTGGAGAGGCAAGACCTTGGGTTTGTGTTGCTGGACACCTTCAGACACAGTACCTTGTTGTCAAGGTCGAAGAGGTAGGAGTCCTCTTCACGGACGTCTGCCTCGGAGTCGGAGATCAGCTCACCCACGTACCTGCAGACAGAGCAGAGGCAGAAACAAGATGCTCAGCCTTGGGTTTAAACATCCCTTTCTGGGAAGAGGGAAAGAAGGAGCCAGCCCAGCCACAGATGGCAAGCAGAGCCTCAGCAGTGCCGGTCAGCCCCGAGCCACCCGGGCAAACGGAGCTCTGCCACCTCAAACCTGGCTCCAAACTCCGTCTTTTCAGGGCAACACTTTCAATATTAAAAATGGAGTCTTCCTTCCAACAGAATTTATATTTGTCCTGAGGACTGTGTTTCCTTCTGCAAATCTCTCTGTTGGCCAAGATCAACACATTAATCCAATTCTCCTTAATTCTCCTTATGTTTCTGGTCAAACTCAGGCTCTGCCACAACCACTGCAGTGCTTGTGCTGTTCACATCCCAAAGCACAACGTTTGTGTCTGCCTTTCCTGTGTTTTACAGGGTATCCTGAACAATTAGATAGGCTTCATACCTTCAAAAAATTTGGTTGAAAAGTCTTGGGTCTAAACCTAACCTGGCAGGATCCCTGGAAGGATCTTGGCTTCTTTCTCAGTCCCTCTTGAACCAGAATAAATCCAAGCTGTTGTAAATCCACCTTGTTGTAAAACCAAGTGCAAGGCAGTAACAGGCAGGTCCTCCAGGGAGCATGAAGCAGGTGCTGCTTAGGCTGGGCTTGGTGAGAAGGACTAAATACATCCCCTACCCTCCACATCCAGAGAGGGGCTGGGTTTGATGCACACGCCCTTGTTGCAGGAGTCCCCACTGCACTGGTGTTCCCACATCTGTCTCCCTGTCTTCATCTTAAAACAGTTTTGCACTGCTAAGGTTCAACATTTCCTACCCTGAGCTGCTTGTGATCAAAGTAAGAGACACAGAGAGATGTGCTGAGATGAGAAAAAAGCAACAGCACAGCAGGTTTTCAAGTGTTTGAGGCCAGGCTGGACAGGGTTTGGAGCAATATGGTCTACTGGGAGGTGTCCCTGTCCTTGGAGGGAGGTTGGAATGAGATGAGCTTTAAGGTCCCTTCCAACCCAAACCAGGCTGTGTTTCTATGATTTTGGTATGTAAGTCTTCCCAGCCTGCAACAAAATAATAATTAAGTAAAGGATTCACAATAGGAATAAATATTCTTTGCAGCATCAACAGCATTCCATGACCAGCAGCCATGATCACACTCCCCTGCAGCTCTAAGGCACATTCCAAGTGTTAACCAACCACCTCCATTCCCCCTGTGGCTCAAGGCAGCATTTAACTCTGGGCTGGGGAGGAGGAGAGCCATGAAACATGAACCTGGAGAGGAGGAGAGCCACAAAACATGAATCTGGAGAGGAGGAGAGCCACAAAACATGAATCTGGAGGAGAGCCACGAAACATGAATCTGGAGAGGACACACATGCTCTGTGGTGAGGGATGACTTGGCTGCACTTCCCAAACCTGAGCCACAAGGTCCAGCTGCTGAGCCAGAGCAGAGGCTGCAGCCACACAGGAGCCTCCTGTGTGCCCTGCTGCATCTTGTTATTCATAAAGCACTGCAGCATTCCTGGAAATCACCAGCCCCTTGGTGACCTAAAGCACAGGAAGGTGATGGCCAGAGAGGGAGGAGAGGTGCTGTGGCCTGGCCCAGCAGCAGCTGAGAACAGCTGAATAATGGTGCCCAGGGAGGCTCCTGCTCAGGGACTGCCAGGGCAGGTTTGTAACTCCCTGAAACAAAACACCACAATCTAATTAAAACCTGTTGGTTTGATGATCCTGCAAAGGCTGTTCAATTCCAACACTGTTTGCAGACAGAAACGGTTCCCTGATTTTCCAGGTCCAAAGTTAAGGAAGGATGTGCAAGATGTACCCAAAAAAGAGCAGGAGTATCAGGACCTTTGTTTAAGATCTCCTGTGGTCAAGCCAGAGTCTTTCTTCCCAGCAAGATGTTCAGCACCTTGATGGCAAAGAACTCCACCCCAGAGCTTTACAGGGCCACTCATCACCACTCAGTCAGGCTGGACTCGATTTAGGTTGGACTTTATGATGTTGGAGGTCTTTTCCAACCCTAGTGATTCTACAATCAGACCACACTCCAAGCAAAAGCCAAGAGCAGTAAAAATTCCCTAGCAGAGGTTCCAGTATTTTCCATGGGATGTGGGAGACAGCTGGGGCTTCTCTGGCTGAAGGTGGGACTGAAACACCTGTCTTGCTGCAGATGGTGTCTTATTAGAGCATCGCTGTGAGAGAAATTAAATATTCAAACCCCACTCAGTGGATGCAAAAGGAACAGATTTGGTCTGTTTCTGCATCCCACTGATTCCCAGGCTCTCCAACAAAAGCCAGCACCAGCTGTGCCATTTCCAGAATGAGCAGTTCCACCACCTACAAGTGATTCAACACAACCCACAGCAACATCAGCACAGGGGGAGCCACAGCAGCTCCTGAGCAGCCACAGATTTGGAGCCCAGGGAGAAACCTGCACATGAACACACTCCTGAACATCTGCAGAGCCTCAGATCTCCATGGGAACCCAGCAGGGCTGGGAGGGTGACACAGTGGCCAGATGGCCCTGACCGAGCTGCTGCTTCCAGGACTGTGCTGAAGGTACCCCAGGCTGTCACAGAATCACAGAGTCATCAAGGTTGGAAGAGACCTTTGAGATCATCAAGTCCAACTATCAACCCAGCACCACCAGAGTCACCCCTAAGCCATGTCCCAGAGTGCCCCACCCAGACACCTTTGGAACACTTCCAGAGATGGAGACTCCACTGCCTCCCTGGGGAATTTATTCCAAAGCCTCACCAGTCTTCCACTGAAAAAATTGTTTCTAATATCTGACCTGAACCTCCCCAGCTGCAACTTGAGGCCGTTTTCCCCTTGTCCTTTCACTTGACCTGGCAGAAGAGCCTGACCTCCCCTGGCTCCACCCTTCTGTCAGGGAGCTGGACAGAGTGAGAAGGTCCCTCCTGAGCCTCCTTTTCTCCAGGATGAGACACAGCTTGGGAAGTGCCCCAGCAATGCCATCACAAGGGACAACCACCATCCTGCTCCTGCTGCCACACCATGGCTGGCACAGCCCAGGGGCCTCTTGCCCTCCTGGGCACACCTG
>JAWWTY010000036.1:9346426-9360565 GCA_035222235.1 Margarornis squamiger
CTTTGGACACTCTGCAATGGCTCAATCTCTCCCTTCCATTGTGTCCCCCCAACCTGCCCCACCATTGCAGGTGAGGCCACCCCAGTGCAGAGCAGAGCAGGACAATCCCCTCCCTCACCCACCCAATGATGCTCCTCAAGGGAGTGACTGCTCTCAGAGAAACTGAGTCTAACCCTGGGTCTGGGGCTCGGGGCAGCTCCCCCCCATTTTTCCCTGTCCCTCCAGCAGAGCAGAGCCCAGCTCAGGTTCAGGCTGTGCTCCCATGCCAGCTGAGCTGGGCCAGCCTGCCAGCTGGATACGTGTGCTCTGCCGAGTGGAAGTGATGGGGAGCACATCTGATAAAGGCAGCAGTGGAAGTGGAGCAGCAGCACCCCTGTGGCAGCTGCAGCCCCAGGGCAGGAGCCTCCCCTGCTGCCTCCCCAGGCACCCAGCTCTGCCCAGCTCCTGACCCACCTTCCCGGCAGAGCTGCTCTGCCCAGCTCGTGGGTGGGCTTCCAACCCTTCCCATCTTTCAGAGAAACCCTTCAGCAAGGCAAAAAAAAAATCCCAAAGCAACAGCTCTAGCTGTACAGCTCCTAAAGGAACACCCACGGAGGCACCGGAGCTTGGGAGCTTGGCAGGGAAAACCAGAGAGAGGTGAAGTTCTGTGGAAACACGGCGAGCTTTTCCCTTACTTATTTTTAACATTGCAAAATGTCATCGCAACTACAAAGCTTGCAAAAAGAGTGTTGTCAGCACTACAAAAAAAGATTGCAAAAGTCTTCTTTTTTTCCAGTGGGATTCCTTTGAACTTGGTGCAGTGGCAAACTTCTTCATAGCAAGGTCCAAAACAGTGCCATTTTTAGCCAGGCACCAACATTCCAACAGTGCAACCTGCAGCACCGAGGCAAACAGGTATTCAGGTATCCAGTTCAGGGGGAGTCATGGCAATAATTTGGAAAATTTAAGCAGCCAGGTTTAGGCACACTGGCCTGTATTTCTAATCTAGACTGCTGACTTAAAAGATCCTCTCAATGAAGGCTCTGCAGTTCTGTTGCTCTCATGTTCTTCTCAGATCTCCACCTGAGACATCACATCTGAACTGTTCATGCAAACCCAAAAGCCATTTGCATGTTTTATAGTCAGGCTGATGAAAGAACAGCACCATTCCCACCTGATGGTGACACTGGCAAATATTAACTGAGATATTAATTGAGCTCATCAACCCACTGCTGCTTCACTCCCACCGTGAGCACACAGGAGCATCACTGTGTGGTGGCCCCAACTTCTCCCTTATCTCAGGAAGGGCTGGGTTTTGTGTGTCTGTGGGTGAGCTGAGACTGGAGAGCCAGAAAGCTCCTGAGTCTGGTGCTGGCCCTGCCAAGACAAGCTGTGTTTGGATCCTCCTCCTCCTCACCTGAGCCCGTTCTGCACCACCCTGTTCCTGCAGGTTCTCCAGCAGGAGCACGCGTGGTTGCACTCGAAGATCAGCGGGGGCTCGGCCATGTTGAACTCAGGTAGGAGTCGGCCGTCCTGCAGGGGAGAGGCATCCAAGACTGGGTTAGTTCTCTGCTCCTGGGACCCCTCCAAACCACAAAAACAAGAGCAGAAATACCCCAAGTGCAAAAACAGGCCAGAGAACCCCAAGGTGGAGTCACCTCCCCCAAAGCAGCAGCAGACCTGAGCTTCTGCAGGGGTTTTGTTCTTTCCTGACAGCAGCACATTGCCCACTGTCACGCAGAGGTGACAAACAGCAAGAGGCTGTCTAGATTTCTGCTGTCTGGCATCCCCCTGTGCACCACCAAGAAGATATCTCAGAGTGCTGTGCAGAAAACTGCTGTGCAGCACCATCATTATTATCACTTTGCAGTGCTGGAGGGGAGAAGTGGATGCTTAGTCTGTCTCTGGAATAAAGCCTAAACTTCCAGAGTCCAAGGCCAGTACACCCAAGTTCTGTGAACCACATTATCTTCCCAAATAACACTCCCCAAAAAAGTTAATTCAATTATTTATCAACATCCAGGATTAAGGAAGTGATAGATGCAATTTATCATAGTGAACAAATTTGGCTTTTAAGCCTTGAAAGATGTAATCACCTATTAAACATGTAGATAAAATGGCTACAAAGCAAAGAATCAACATTCCCCCTGGGAGAGACGTGCAGAGATTCACAGAACTTCTGAGCAGCACCTGCCCAAATATGAACCTCAAAACCTCCCACGAGGGTTGAACACACTTACCCAAAACAAACTTGGCCTCTGGCAATGTGGCAATGAAAACATCTTTACTTTGCCTTCATCCATAAGGATCACAACAAATAAAAGCAGGCCAAAAAAAAAAAGACTTTCTCTCTACTCCCCTCCCCTTGTTTGCATACGCCAGCCCTCGCCATGCTGCTCTGAAATGGAAGCTGATTTCACGCATGGATTATTAAATGCTCCCTATCACATGGGTGTCATTAATGGCTCAGTTGGCAGGAGAGTAACACAAACAAATAACACAAGAGGAGCTGCCCCGAGCACACATTTCGTATTATCACACAGGTCTCGGAGCTGAGACTGCACTTAGAGCATTTTAAGTCAAGAAGAAATAGAATCACAGAATGGTTTGGCCGGAAGGGACCTTAAAGCTCATCTCGTTCCACCCTCCTGCCACGGGCAGGGACACCTTCACGAGACCAGGATGCTCCAAGTCCAATCCAACCTGGTGTTGAGTTGGGCAAGGAACTGTTAGAAAGGTACCATTCTAAGCCCTGGATTAGGCTAAGCTCAGCCCTCAAACCCTGGTGTGACCCAGGAGGAGGGGCTGTGTCTCACCTTGTCATACCAGCAGCGCATGCTGAGCTGGCCACACATGCAGTTACTGGAGGAGCAGTCGTCTATACAGACACAATACTGCAAGAGAAGCAAAAGGTTAACTCCACACCACCCACACAGCTGAAACAGCCACCTCTGCCACTGGGTCAGGGAGGAAACCACAAGTCAAGGCCTTCCCCTTAGCCAGAAGGACAACCAGTGGCACTTTCACTCCATGATTTATTCTGTGTGCAGTGAGTGCCAAAGGACTCTGACTGCAGGGAAAGGTCTCATCCTGAGCCAGCTCCACAGCTCAGGAGAGGATGTCCCCCTGCCACCAACCCTCCCTCACGCCCTATGAGCTGTTCTCCATACTTGAGGACAAGGAGAGCTCCAAGGAGGGACCAGAGCTGGGAGATGATGCAACACAACATGCTGCCTCAGTCCTCCCCTGCTGCTTCCCGCTTCCCACATGGGCTCTCCAGCTGGCTGCTTCCCCAAGCCAACCAGTCCCACCAGCAGCTGCTGCACACCAGGGACTGGGCTTGGGAGGTTCCCTTCAGCCACCTCAGGGCTGTGCCCAGACAGGGGTCACTCCCACCCCACCTCCTTTCATCACCCAGCCCTTCCAGGGCTTCAGGATCACAGAGGAGACCTCGGCCTGGATGCTGCAGGCAGGAGGAAGGCAGCACGAGGAAGGTCTCCCAACAAATCTCTGACTCTCCAGACTCAGAAGAGAGGACAAGGATAAATGGGAGCCACATCAGCCAGCACCAGATGGCTGATGCTACAGCACACAGATGAACACAGAGCTTAGTTTAAGCCTCAAAACTGGAGAAAATCAGAACCCCATCTCCTAAGTCAAGAGCTGGAGGTGAGGAATACAGGCTTGGCAGGAATTTGATGGCAATATTAGGACCAGACACTCCCATTTTGAATGTCAAACCCATCCTGAGGAGCTGTATCTCTGAAGGCACACCCCAGAGCAGGACCAAACCCAGGGGGACACAGAGCCCCTCACCTGTAAATGAGTGATGTTCCTGTCAATGTCCATCGGGGAGGTGACACAGTTCTGTGACACATATTTGTAGTTGCTGGGACAGGGCTCGCTGTCCACGGAATTGACACAGGGAATCGGGATCCGCTCATATCCCCGGGCAATGTCTCTGTCAGAGGAGAAAGAACTGTCACACAGGAGAAGTCCCCCCAAACAAGGAGCCATTGAGGTGCCATCCTGAGGCAGAATTGTTGATTTTCAACACCGAGCACTCAAAGCCTAAAAGCAATTCAGAGTTCATGTTTTCCCACCCGTCCTCACAGATTGTCCTTTGTGCTTGGGAATATTTCCATTTGGGGGATGAATTTACAAATCATGGTCTGAATCAGCATGTGCTTAATTCTTGCTAAGCTCAAACTGACCTTCACAGCAGTTTAAAAAGCTAATCCTGCACTTGCAGCCCTTTCTTAAACCAGGCTCCTGGCTTCCCCGTGCAAGGGCTCAATTTCATGACCCACAAGCCAAGCCAGCCCTATTCTCACCTGCTCACCACCTTCTCTATCTGGGCAGGCTTCTCAGTGGATGATTCTTTGAGAGTCTTGTTCATCTGTAGGGCCACCCAGACCTGAGAGTTAAGGCTGGAGCACTGGAGCGGAGTCTCACCCTCCTTGTTCTTTAAAGTGACATCCGAGCCACGGGAAAGAAAGAGACTGCAAAACAGCAAGGAAGGATCAGGATTCCCCAAGAGAAAGCATGCCAGGGGAAAACAAACTGAATCACATCCTCCAGCCAGCCCTGAAGGGACAAGGAATATCTGTGGTAGTGAATAATCACCTGAGTGTTCTTTATTAAGCATGGTTCAGTGAATCCTTCTAGGTGAAGGCGCTGGCAGAACCACAGACCGGAGCTCTAGGCACTCATGAGAGCTCTGGGCCAACCTCGCCCTGCTTCAGGCATGGCAGGTACCCTGCTGGTACCAGCCTAACTTCAGACAGGCTTGAAACTCTCTGGCAGGGAAAGATATGGGGTGGGAAGAGTAGGCTGGAAATGGGAGAGCCCCACAGGGAACTGGCATTGGCCTTGGCCCTTGTTTATACTCACCAGCCTTTGGTGAGTACACATGATGGCTTTATTCAGAGCAGGGATGAAGCAAAGGAAAAGCCCTGTAACCATATCATGCCACGCTAGTTGTGGGGGAGAAAAAAGCTTTAATGAGGGAAGCCTGATGCCTTCCTGGTGGGAAGCCCAGGCTGAGCACAGCCCCTGTGCCCGAGACTCCAGGAACACTCCACGTTTTGTGCCCAGCTCTGGCAGCAGCTGTACCTCTGCCCCGCTGCCCCTGGGAGCAGGGCAATGGGGAAACACGCCCTCCATGCCAACCCTGGCCCGTGTTTAAACGCCAAGGCCATTCCAGAGGCTCTCCTGAGCTTGGCAGGCAGTGCCCAGGAGGACAGGAGCGGGCAGGGACAGGGCTAGGGCTGTACTTACACCACGCACTCGTAGCGGTTCTCTCTGGCTGCGATGTGCAGGGGCGAGTCCCCGTGGATGTTCACGGCGTGTAAGTCACATTTGGCTGCCAGCAGGATCTCTGCTATGTCCACACAGCCAGAAAAAGCAGCCCAGTGCAAACAAATGTTTTCCTCCTGCAGGGAAAGAGCACACAGCAGAGGCTGCTCAGTGCCTTAAAGCCCCAGCGTTTTGGGATGTCACCTTCCTTAGCTCTACACCTGCAGCCTCCATGCCCACATTGCTCCTGCTGGCTGGGAATGCCAGGGTGGACAGGGACACCTCCGTGCAGCCAAGGAGGGAGTTCTCACTCCATCTGCCTCCACACACCAAGGATGGGGAGGCTGCACACACAGCGATCCGTCACCTTCCTCACACACACACAGGCGACTCGTCTGTCTCTGAGCCACAAACCAATCTGGATCGATCCATGAGAGGTGCCAGACATGAACAAACATGCTGGAAAAGGCTGGAAGCTCAGCTTCCCAGCCCAAACAGACAGGAAAGCTAGCATGATGTCTCTCAGGGCTACAGAATTAGAGAGAACAAGAGCACAGCACAAAATGAAAGAGGAAAAGAGCACACAGGGTATGTGAAGGTGCTGGAAAGAGAAGCACGAGCCACAGGGAAAGCAATCAGTCTGACTCCAGGCATCTCTTAAATACTGTATGCACTCATCTCTCACTAGCAGCACTAGAAATAGCTGAACACTCATCTTTCTCATGGAGGTATTTTAAGCAATGATACTCTGTTTTCTGTTACAGTGCAATTTGCAGCACGCATCGAACCCATCCCCATGACAAGCTCTAAAGACATCGATTACAACAGTGCAATGATAGTAATGATCACCCCACTTCTCTCTCTCTTTTCTTTTCAGAGCAAAAACAAAGCACATGTTTTAGTCATTACCACTTAACTCAAGATCCTTCCTTAAATGGGGAGGTATTGGCTGCACCAGGGAGTGGGGAGACCGTGTTCCACACGGCTCCTGCCTCCCATTATGGCACCATCTCGAAAAATCACATCACAAACTACAGAAAAAATTCATCCTGTGCATTGCACCCACGTGCTGCTGCTCAGACAGGTTACAGAGCCCTGGACTCGCTGCTCTGCCTTCCATCAGCCCCTGCCTACCAGGCATTTGTCCCAGAGCCTGATGTTTCCCAGCACAGGCGACATTGTCCCTTACTGACCATCCACCAAGAGACACCAGCGAAGGGGACAGGATTGATATGTGATATAAATAGCTGCTAAGAGCTTCCTTCTCTTTCAAGTAACTTGTTGACTGAGTTGATTTGATTTTCATCATTAATGTGTGTAGCCAAAAGGCTCCTGTGACAGATCAAGTGAGTCAGGTTTGCTCAGAGTCAGCAGCCAGGCTCTGCAGTGATGCAACAGCCCAAAAAGCCACCTCTTGCCTTGACTCCTGCTTTTAGGAACAGTATTGGATCTAGACCTGCCTGGGAACTACCAAAGTGTGCTGATTTTGGCTGGAGTAGAGCCAAGTTTGTTCCCAGTGGCTGGACTGGGGCTGTGTTGTGGATTTGTGCTGAGCACAGGGGTGATAACACAGAGGTGGTTTCGTTATTGCTGAGCAGCACTTGCACAGAGCCTGTTCTGCCCCACCTTGGGGAGGGGGCTGGGGGGCACGGGAGGCTGGGAGGACACACAGCCAGGACAGATGACCCAAAATGACCCTAGAGATATTCCAGACCACAGGACATCATGCTCAGTATACAAAGTGAGGGAGGAAGAAGGAAGAGGGGACCTTTTGAGTGGTGGCATTTACCCTCCCAAAGTCACCTTTACACATGATGGGGCCCAGCTCTCCTGGAGATGGATGAACACCTGCTGCCCATGGGAAGCAGGGAATGAATTCCCTGTTTTACTTTGCTTGTGGGGGGGGGTTCTGGTTTCCCTGTTGAACTGTCTTTATCTCAACACAGGAATTTTCCATCTTTTCCTAATTCTCCCCCCAGTCCCACTGGTGAGGGAGTCAATGAGCAGCTGTGAGGAGCTTGGCTGCTGGCTGGGGTTAAACCAGAGAATCACAGAATCCCAGACTGGTTTGGGTTGGAAAGGACCTTAAAACTCATCTCATTCCACCCCCTGCCATAAGCAGGGACACTTTCCACTAGCCCAGGTTGCTCCAAGCCCCTTCCAACCTGGCCTTGGACACTTCCAGGATGACACTGAGCTACCAAGGACATTGAGACTCCTGTCAAGAAGGAGCTTTCAAACTAGGACAGCACCTCCTCAAGAATAGCCGGAGCCTCCCTGAGCCCCATGAGCCAAACATGCCAACACCTTCCCCTGCCAGCACCCAAGACACAAAGTGAGACATTTAGGTAGAGAAATGCAAACTATCTGCTTATAGATAGTTGGATGCTATCTATAGCATATCATGCTTGGATTAGAAAAGCACTAGGAGCACTGGACAAGGAAGTGAGCCATGTTAAAGCATGAACTGATGGAGGGGTGGGTACTCCACTGTAAGAGCTCTGTGCAGAAGGCAGTGAGCCCAGTTACCCTTCATTAATCAAACCATCTCACATCCACAGGCCAGAGCCTGGGGCATCTCCTCACACCCCAGGTCACACCCAAGAGTGCCTTGAAACCTCTGGGGTTTCAATGTCCTTAGAGACTCAAAGGAAAAAATGAGAAACCTATTATTAAGAAAAAAAAGAAGAGCTGTGCTGATAAAATGAGTCTCCTGAAGTAACCTGGGGAAAAAGAAGACAGTATCTCCTTAGTATCTTCTCTATTTCCTTGGAAATCCCTGTGAAACCAGTTGGCACAGCCTGACACTGGGCCCACAGAGCTCTCAGGGACTCAAGGACCGAGTACATCCCACTGGAGCAGGATTTATGGAAGTGAGGAGCAGGCCAAGAGCCAGATCCAGCACACGGAGCTGCCAGTGGACACGCTCTGTCCACATCAGTGGCTTTGTGCCAGTGATGCTTTGGAACAGCCAGGCTTGTGATATTTTGCTGGCAAAGTGTCTGCCCAGCCCATCCAGAAAACACAAGTAGGAGCTTACGTCCCTCAAAAACACAGAGAGCACCCCAAATCCATGCCCAGTGCTCACTGGGGCTGGGAAGTCTGCCCTGAAGGGGATCTCCTGGTGGAGCATCCAAGGGGCAGCACAGTGGGTGAGAAGCAGCGAGGCTCAGGGCTGACCACAGCCTGAGAATTCCACACAACATCCTCCCAGGCTGTGACAGAAGAGCTGGAGACAAAGGACACCTTGCCAGCTTGTAAACTTCTTCCCAGAAGAGGGTGGAAAGTTCTCCCACCAGCCACTGTTCCCTCACTGCCTGCATCAAGGCAGGACTGCTCCTCGCTGCCCTGAGCCCCTGTGGGACGTGTCTGGTTTGTGAGCAGAGCCTGTGGGTGGTCCTGGCATGGGTTCCAGCAGAGCCTTACGTTGTCACGGATGTTGATGTCGGAGCCCTTGGCCAGCAGCAGCTTCACCAGCTCGATGTGCTTGTACTCCGTGGCCCAGATCATCGGCGTCCAGCCCCCGTCATCCTGGGGAGGGAGGAAAGGCTCACACACACACAAAACAGGCTCCTGCTGCCTTCCCAAGCCCCTTGGAGGCCAAACACCCCTGCCCTCCCCAGGTGTCTCCCATCATTCTCCTCCCATCTACACTGTTGAAGGTCCCTCAGGGTCCTGCAGAGCCCGGTGTGACTGGAACCAACACACCCCAGCACGCTGGCAATGGATCTCCAGGTGGTTCAGATACAGCTGACTGTCCAAAGGGCAAAACAAACACCCAGCCTATGGAAGAGCTCTTATAAAAACTCCCTGAGAAGCCTGAGGGACCTGCCAGAATGGGGAACCCCAATGCAGTGCTGCCTCACCCCATGGAAATGCACAGTCTCCATAATGGCAAGTGTCAGGCTCAACCCATCCCACAGCATGCCCAGGATCCCACCACCCTCATTGGGAAGTGACACCCTTGAGCAACAGGCTCTGCCAGCAAATCCAGGCTCAAGGAGAAGCTGCCAATCAAGTGCCACAGAAGGAAAGTTTCCCTGGGGTCAGTGGAGGGGATCCCCTTCCCTGGCAGACAGGAGGCCCAAGGAATTGTCACCTTGTAGTGTTTTTCAGGTGCCCCCCAGCAGCAGGACAGTATGTGAGTGACCCCTGTCCCACAGCAAAGCTCACCTGGCAGTTGACATCCATATTCCCGTTGGAGAGCAGGTACTGAACGACGTCGTAGTGCCCCTTCTTGGCTGCCAAGTGCAGACACGTGGAGCCCTCTGCATCCTGGGCACACAACCACAGAACAAGCACTCAGGGACATCCCTCCCCAACGTTTCCCATGTCTGTGTGACATCAGTGATGCTCAGGAGCACCAGAGAAGGTCACAGGTGGAGCAGAGGACTCCAAAAGCCCCCCAGCTCTCTGCCAGGAGGGAGAGAGCAGGAGCCAGTGCTTGCACTGAGCAGAGCTCAGGAGCTACACACGAAGATCAGAGGTGCAGATTAAGAGGCTGAGAGTGCAAAGAGATGCATTTGCAAAGCTTAGAGAAGCCCCAAACCCTGGCAGTGATGCTTCCCTTTCCCACCAGACCTTTTCCCATTCCCTTCCACATGCTGGAGAGCCAAAGGGAGGCAGAAATCCCCTACAGAGGCAAAGTTTGCACTTTACACCAAAAAAGTAGCTTTGTCTGAACTTGAAATGCTCTGCTTATTGTTGTTTCCTGTAGCCCAAGACCTTATCCCAGGACCTGGCAGCAGGGCACAGGGCTGTCCTGCACAGGGCTGGGAGGCTCTGCAGAGACCAGGTCCCCACAGCCATCTGTCCAGACAGGAGATAAAAACCAACCCTGAAGGCTGAAAGGAAAAATGCCTTTGGGAGCTGGGAATGCAGGGTCTGGCGGAGATGGACAGGCTGTGAGTCATGGCAGAGACTCTCCCACACTTACACCAAAGAGCTCACTGGCTGGAGCCTGATTTTTATCAGGCATTTATATCCCAAGAGCTTTGCACAGAGCAAGGCCCACAGAGCAGGAACTAAGGAGGAGGAAATGAAAGGCTGAAAACCAAATGACTCCTTCCAGTTAATCCCCTGGAAGCAACACTGGAGGTGAGAGTTTTGGGATGGAGCTGAACAGACTTTATGGTGCAGGGTGAGAGAGCAACTCTGTGAGCATTGGTGGGACATCTGAGGTCAGGGATTGCACCACGTGGGCTTCTTGGGATACAGAAAGAGTTTCTGCACCCCTGTAAGTGCCTGTCCCATGTGGATAATGCCACAGCTTTCCCCTTGGATTGGCAAGAGCCGCGTGCAGCTCCTCGGTCCCGTGGCGAGCAGGCAGATCTTGACAGTTTCTTCAGGTTTTGAATGTGCCTTTTATATTCTCCTAACTGGATCAGCAGTTACCTGGATCAGCCTGGGGGCTGAGAAACCCCCACCCAGCCACCCATGCCCTCAGCAGCCCCTCTGCTGCAGTCCCAGGGCTGGGTGGGCTCCTCAAACACCCGCACCAGGAAACAGCTGGAGCTGGTTCCAAACTGCAATGTTGCTGCTCCCAAACAGATGACTAATTTGGTGCAAGAAACTAATTAACATAATAAACTAGTCTAGACTTCAGACGTGATCTCAGGCCTCTAATTTGCTTCTGCAAGCTCAGAACTCTTTTCCTTCCCTTTACCTTTAGAAGCTTGATCTCCCCTCTTTTCCATGGGAATAAATCAGGTGAGAGGTGTCAGGACTGCTCTGAGACACTTGGGACAGTGGCCAGCATGAATCCACACCTTCCTGTCCTGCCCTTTCCCTCTTCCCAGACTCTCAAGGATCCCTTTGGGGTGGGCAGCACTTGATACCTTGTACAATCCTGCCAGTTCCTTCACAAAACCAGCCAACAGCAGCAGGTTGTGGCAATAAGTGCTCATGGAGAAGGCTCCTGTGCTCCAAACAGATTCTGATTTATGGCACTAATAAGCAATCTGTATATTTTCCAAGACTGCAAAGCAACCAGAGCATGCTAAAGGCAAACAGACAGCTGCATTTTATTGTATTGGTTTAAATTAAAGGGTAGAGTTTGAAAATGGGGGTCAATTTTGCCACTGCAGCGTGACAGCAAGAAAACCACACATCAGTCCTTTGGAAAGGAAAGCTTCCTGCCTTTTTTGCTGGCTTGGCAAGCACCTAATT
This sequence comes from Margarornis squamiger, assembly GCA_035222235.1. Taxonomy (NCBI): domain Eukaryota; kingdom Metazoa; phylum Chordata; class Aves; order Passeriformes; family Furnariidae; genus Margarornis; species Margarornis squamiger. The sequence goes on from JAWWTY010000036.1 coordinate 9,357,872, forward strand.
ACCAGCCCACTTTAAAACATCACCCCAAAATTCTCATTATTAGAGTCGACAGAGAAGGAAACTCCGAAATCAACCTCAGAATTCACTGCAATGGATTTGTGACACCAAGACTTAGCAGGCTCATATGAAATCAAATACCCCTGGCATCTGGGGCCACAAACCAATGGAGCAAGTGGCAGCACTTGCCCCAAACAGCTCATGGCCAGGGCTCTGCAGCAGTAAAATGAGCCTTTGCTCCAAGACAAACCAGCCCAGTTCCCCTTGTGCACTTCCACCCAAAACTCCAAGCCTGCCAAGAAAGAAATGATGGACAGAGGCTGCTTCAGGAGAAAAAGGACTCAACTACCTTAGGATCCACTAGTGCTCCAGCCTTGATAAGGTATTTCACAGTTTCCAGGTGGTTGTTTTCTGCTGCTTCCATCAGCGGGGTCCTCTGGTCCTCGGAGCAGGTGTCGATGTTGGCACCAGCCTGTTGGGAGGCCAAGGCAGAGGCAGGGACAGTTTAGTCACTGCTGCTTAGGAGAGGAAGGATGTGGGAGTAGAGATTTTCCCAGAAATTTAGCCATATTAAGCAAGGGGGGAAGGGGGGAAAGAAGGAGAAATAAAACCAGGAAAGAAGGCAGTGCAGCTTCACGTGCTTTGGGAAGCAGCACACGCTGCCTGCCCTCTCTCCTGCCTTCCACAGGCAGTAACTGTAAGGAAAGCAACAGCTGGTATTAAATAACTGCTGTTATTAATGGGGTTTCGACTCCTACTTTCTGGATATTGCTTGTGTAACAATTTGGAAAAATCAGCCTCCTCCTTTTCCCAGCAGCTTTGTTCTCCCTGGTCCATCACTCAGACTAGAATAAGTGACTGTCCAGCTCTTCCCAATGCCACAAGCAGTAGGAACAACCTGCTGATGGCAACAGAAGCAGGAGCTGGAAAAACCAGTCTGGGGCTTGGTTAACTCTTCCTGTAGAAGGAACAGTACCATTTCCACAGAGGTCTCTGAGCACATGGTCAGCTCAACAACCAGAACCTCACTCCTTCCCCAAACACGGCTGTGTCCTGCATCCTGCCTGTTTTAACTCTTGGGCTGAGCTCAGGAACCCCCCAAAACCTAAACCCAGAATATCTCAGACACACAGGCAGGCCATGCACGTGTGCATGTGTGAGGCAACACGCTGCCTCAGCTCCACCTGGCACAAGGAGTTGCTTCCAGGTGCCTCCCACTGAATTCCTTTGTTTGGACTCCTTTTACACAGCTCCAGCTATTTAAACCAGAGCAGAGAAGAGGCATTTCAAGCTTAACAAGCTGGGGCCATTCCCAGCCAAATCCTCTGCTGCTGCAGGCAAGAGACAAGAACATGAAGCACTTAATTATCAGCACTACTGATAATTAAATTGTAATAGCTCACAAATTTTGCTCCTTTTGCTCATTCTGTTGTCCTCACGTCCAGTAACTTGAGTGGGAGCAGCCAGGTAGGCCCAAAACTGCCTTCACTGCCAGACATGGCACTGCTGCTTTCTGAAAAGCCCTTTAAGGTTTCCCAATCCCACAGAGTAACCAAAATGTACTTCCAGTCACTCCAGACTATTTATGTCAGTACAAAAAAGAAATGCTATAACTTTTTTAATTCTTGTTTTGATTCTTTAAATCATTTAGGAGCATGTTCAATGACAGCATCCCTATGGCTTTGACCATCTTCCCTCAACTAGAATCCAAATCTCAGGCAATAAACCAAACTTCCATCTTTCCTTCCCTCCTTTCCATATGTGGGACATTCACACTGTAGAGGAAAATCCTGATGGAGTTATTCAAGGAATGGAAGACAGGAGCTGTGAGCTTCCAGGCTCCAGAGCCTCCCTGCCCTTGCCACAAGAGCAACCAGCTTGGAGATCTCCTGCAGTCTGACAGCAGCCAGCCTGGGCTGCACATCTGGCAGTGAAGTCAATCTGTGCTGGCACATCTGGCAGTGCAGCCAACCTGGGCTGGCACATCTGGCAGTGAAGTCAATCTGTGCTAGCACATCTGGCAGTGCACTGCCCTGGCTGTGCTCAGGCATAGATTCCCACCTGCCTCCCAGTGCCCTGCACCAAAGCTTCAGTGCTCCTGGCCTGGAAGAGCAGCTCCAGTGGTGACCTCCAAGACTTCACATTCCTCTCCATCACTCCTCCCTCAGCAAACCCTGGGAGCCAGGAGGTTTTTTACAGGAGGGATGCTTCAGTGCTGATTTTCAAGTGGGTTTCAGCCACGTGGGGCAGGAGACCAAAAACCACAGCAAATTGTTTGGACAGAAGAATGTAAGTGGAGACAGACCTGAATCAGCATGTGGCAGATGTCCACGTGGCCAGACTCAGCGGCAGCATGGAGAGGGGTTCTCTTACTCTGATGCTCCATTTTAAAATTAGGGTCAATTCCATCCACTGAAAAACAGAGCAGAGACACTTTGAACCACAATTCAGAGATTAAAATGTAACAGGAGAATCACATCTCAACTCAAGGCTTTTAGAGGCTGGGTTTCCAGCCCATCCTCAGCCCTCCTCATGTCTCACTACACATTTAAACCAGAGAGCTCTCAGGGCAGTCCCATGGACATTTGATATGCAACAAGCCTGAGAGGGGAAAAAGAGAGGCAGGCACTGATCTCTGCTCTGTGGGGACCAGGGACAGCCCCCAGGGAATGGCTGGAGCTGTGTCAGGGCAGGGTC
>JAWWTY010000036.1:9362419-9385764 GCA_035222235.1 Margarornis squamiger
GTGGGCAGGCCCTGGCACAGGTTGCCCAGAGAAGCTGTGGCTGCCCCAGCCCTGGAAGTGTCCAAGGCCAGGCTGGATGAGGCTTGGAGCAATTTGGGCTAGTGGAAGGTGTCCCTGCCCATGGCAGGGGGTGGAATGAGATGAGCTTTAAAGTCCTTCCAACCCAAACCATTTGTGATTCCATGATACAGCTCCAGAGTACCAGCAAAGCAGAGGAACAACAAGTCTCCAGAAGGAGGTCTTCAAACCTCCAGCTCCAACCCCAGCCAGCCTTGTTCCAGTGAGGGCCAGATCTATTCAGTGCCACTCAAAAACAAATTGTGGGTCTCACTACTGTGAACAGGAACTCCCAGCAGTTACAGCTGCCAGGGAAAAACTAAATCCTCCAGAGAAATCAATAAGTAAGACATTTAGAGCTGTAACAGTTCTCCCAAATCTGTTGGGGGTGACAAATGAGTGAATGGAACAAAAGAAGCTCTAAGTAGGATCAAAATCCAGAGCAGCTAAATCCCATTTCTCTAGGTTAAGCAACTTCCTTGGGAACTGGAGAGACCCAGTGGGTTTTATTCCTTACTTTTCAGAGTCCAGGGCAATCAGGGCACTTTCCAGAGTTTCTTTAACTGGTCCCTGGCTCAGGCTAGCAGTAGGCTTTGGAAAAACTGAAGACCCAGGCATTTCAAACCCCTCAGCAGCTGAACTTTCTGGCTTGTCTTCCTCTGACAACCGTGTCCCCGTGCCACTGAAGAGGTAAAATGAGAGACAGCCAAAGCACAACCATTAAAAATACAACACAGTCTGTATCTCATGCCAAAGAAGGAAAGCAAATGCATTTTAAATACAGACAAATGTAACTGAAATCGAAACACAAACCAATATATTTTACAGCCTTTTCGGTAAGAACTTGCCCCAGAAAGGAACTGCAATGACTACATTCTGATGGACTCTGTGCTACAGGAAAACCAGGAACATGGGGCAAGCCCTAAAAGCCACCTGAACAAGACCAGATGGGCTGGGAAGTCAGAGCGCTGTTCAGCACAGGGTTGGCTTGATTTGTGTTTTCCTCCCCTCTTCACACTTGTGCTCACTGGTGCAAGTCAGAGCTACAGCCAGCTGGTGCAGGAACATCCCTGTCCCTTAGCACACCTGACAACTAACTCCACTAGTACTCCACTCCCAACAATAAGAGGAAAGAATGGTTTACCTCCTGAACCCCCATCTCCAGAGCTCACCCTGTGGCTGCTGAGCTCTCCTCCAGCAGAGCAAGTGCTGCAAAACCTGCAGGTTCCTGCAGCTGAGCTTGGCTTGCCAGAGCAGGACCAGAAAGCCCTTTGCTCACTGGGACCAGCACAAGAATTCAAATTCAAAGGCTGCTCTGGCATGAGGTTTGAGTTCCCCCCGTGCTCCCGGGCTCACCTCCCCGTCGTGGTGTCGGCCCTTCCCTCCACGGCCGCCGGTTTCTGCTGCTCGTAGGTCAGAGACACCGTGGAGGTCGTGTCAGCCTTTGCTATTGTCACCTCCTTGGCCTTGGAGGCCTCTTCCCCGCAGTGTGGGCAGTAGCTCGTGTCGTTGACCTGGGAGGCACAGTTCTTGTGGAACCGGTGGGAGATGCTGCTCTCCGGCTGACACTCCATGAAAGTGCCCTGAAAAAGCCCCAGAGAAGGAATTCAGCCCTGGGCCAGCCCGCGCCTCGCCCCGTCCACATGCGCCATGAGCAGAGCTCAAACACTCCAGCCACCACCACGCCTGGCCCCGCTGCGTCCAGTACAGTAAGCAAGCACTGCCACTTCTTTAGAAGAGAACAAAACCAAGGTGAAGAGGGGAAAAATTCACTTGGTTAAGGACTGCAAAGCAAGATTTTGAATTGTGCTTGGGAAAGAGAACCAGGAAGTCCCAATTTCCAGCTCTTTCCTCAAACGCTTGAAGTTCTCGCTTCTGTTTCTAGAAGTGCCAGTGCACTGTAAGGACGCCCCCAAAACTGCAAAAGGAAACTCCAGACCTGTGTGCTGAGCCAGCATTAGAACTGCCTAACAAAGCTGCACACAAACCACTCAAGGACCTACAGGATTCTGATTCAATCCGTTGCCAACCCTAGTGTAACCCAAATGATGCAGCTGCTCTGCCTGGACCAGCCCTTAGTGTTTAACCCCACTGAGGTGACCGACTGCTCATGCAACAAACTGGGAAACTTCTCTTACAGTCTCTTTCCCTTTCCAACAGAGTCCTCCCAGCTGAGCTGCAGGGACTCCAGGATTCCCTGCCCTGTGGTATCAGTGCTACCTGCTGTGCTCTGGGACAGTGAGGATGGCACAGATAAACACTCCCAGGTTCACCTGGGTGGGCCAGGACACGGCACTGAGAGATGCCCCAGTGTGCAAGGGAAGGCCAGCTAAACCCACTCTTCTCCTGAATTCACAGTCCTCCCAAGCAATCTGATTAACTCTAGTTCAGCTTTGCAAAATGCCTTTAAGGGTTTTAAGGATTTCATCTTTTAAATGATCTTTGACTCAGCAGGACAACCCAGGATGGCTCCATTTGCTCCGACAATGCTCGACACTACTGTAGAATCTTCTCTTGAGTCATCCTGAAAAACACCAGCACCAGACAACTAAGCCTCAGCCTCACTCTGGGAGGCCTCAGTTGGTGCTTTTCAGCTTTGCCAACAGGGAAACAAGGACACTGACCACTAAAGGACTGGACCAAGGCCACCAAAAGCCTCGGTGGCAGAGGTGGAAGAAGCAGCAGGACATCACAGAATCACAGACCTGTCTGGGTTGGAAGGGACCTCAAAGATCATCCCATTCCAACCCCCTGCCATGGGCAGGGACACCTTCCACTAGCCCAGGTTGCTCCAAGCCCTGTCCAACCTGGCCTTGGACACTCCCAGGGATGGGGCAGCCACAGCTTCTCTGGGCACCCTGTGCCAGGGCCTCACACACACAGGGAAGATTTTCCCCTAATATTTAATCTATCTTCCTAATATCTAATCTAATCAAGATCTCAAACACTGCCTTGGTCCACTGCCATCACTCAGGTTCCCCACCTAAACCATCATGAGCAGGCAGGGGGACACAGAGGGCACAGAGACTCATCCACAAACCAAGCTAATACATTTTTTGATGTGACTGATCTGCACAGAGAACACAAAAAAACCAAACCCTTGTTCCAAAGAAATTCCTAAGGCAAGACTTCCTTTATGTGAAAACCCTTCAGTAACACCCCTTGCGGTGTCCAGGAAGATCCAGGTGACGATTTCAGCTACCCTCACACACATTCCTACTGAAAACACCTCCTGATGTGCCGTGGAACGAGGTGGAGCTGATGCCAGGAAGTCAGTAAACCCTTTTAGGTACCATCTCCACCTTCAGCTTTCAGCTCCTGCGACAGGCACCCCCTTCCCTAGATTGAGAGCACGGACTTACTGCAGTGCAAAAGTATCCACAGCCAGGGCAACACTGGTGTTTCACCATCCTCCCTCTATGGTCCTCACACAGCACCAAAAGCTGGACTTTGTTAGACGGGCGCATCAGTTCATACTTAACCACACTGTTTGTGCATCGGCCCAGCTGGAACAGGAGAAATTAAAGGAAATGAAATTACTGGAGACCAAAACACTCTCTGCGCTTGTGAGGAGGAAGATCTTGCACGCTGCCTTGAGGAGCCCTGGCTTTTTCACAGGAATTCAGATGTGTGCCAGACAGCATTAGCAGTGCAGCAGGAAGCTGGGAGAGCTGCTCTCACAGGAAGGGAGGCATCATTTACTAACTAACATGCACGTGGGACCCCGAGTCGCTTGTGCCTTGCAAGGAGGGGGGAAAAAATCATGACTGGAAATAGGCAACAGCCAAGCAGCAGCAGAAGGGGCAGTCCCAGGGGCCTGACTCACACAGCACACATTCTCCTTTGGCCAGGAAGAGCGTGTGTGAGTGACCAGGAGAACGAGACCATACGCACTAAATCTCGTTACTGTTCAAAAGTAGAAGTCACGGGAAGATAAAGGGAGAAATAATTGCTCCTCATTGCCAGCAAAGTTTATCGTTTGTACTGGTTCCAGCACTGGCCCCTGCCCAGACCACAGGGATGAGGAGCCAGGCTTTCATGAGAGCTCAGCTAGAGACACAGTTGGAGCATGTTTTCCAAAGGATTACACCAATGGAGAGCTCTGGGCTTAAAAATCAGAATCACAGAATGGTTTGGATTGGAAGGGACTTCAAAGATCATCCCATTCCAACCCCTGCCATGAGCAGGGTCACCTTCCACTAGCCCAGGTTGCTCCAAGCCCTGTCCAACCTGGCCTTGGACACTGCCAGGGATGGGGCAGCCACAGCTTCTCTGGGCACCCTGTGCCAGGGCCTGCCCACCCTCATGGGGAAGGATTTCTTCCCAATACCCCTGCCCTGAGAGCCACTCCCACTTCCCTATCTCTCCATGCCTTCGTGTGGCCCACGTTGTTCTGTTAATGGCAGCAGGTTCCAGATTTGGGGTTCCCTGTTCCCAGCCAGTGTTCCTGGCTCTGCTGCATCAGTGGGATCAGCACTGCCTTCTGCTGCCCCACTCCTGCAGACACCCCACTGGCACATCCCAGATGCCACCTGCCAGCACGGTGTGATGCTGTTTGGGGTCTGTTTCAAGTTCCTCTTGATAATAATCTTGCTTTCCCCAAATGCCTGACAAAGGACATTTATAAACTAGGAATATAAAGGTGAAAGGCTGCTTCCCAAAGGGAAGGTGCACAGTTTACTGTGTGCTGTCATCATGAGCAGAGTCAATCAGGGACTTGGTGCCTGCTCATCACCCCCAAACTGTCCCTCTGCTCTAGCTCAGGTTTGATTTGCTGCTTTTTCTCCACAAAACCAGACTTTCTCTCTAATTATTATAAAATTCCACTTCTCCTGCAGAAGCAGCACCCCTGTGGGAAAAGACAGTGGATTTTAACCTCAGCTCATCATTCACCCCAGCATCTCTGACTCAGCTTTCCCAAACTCCAGCTGCCAATTGTCCCAGTGGTTGTGACACCTTGGCTGGACTGACCCCTGCGACCACCCCAACCCTGGGGGCTGCAGGGGTGGCAGGAGGGGACCATGGATCTTTCACTGAGGAGGAATTTTACTGAGCTGAGGAAATCTGATTAACGTGAAAAGCTGCACTATCTGTGTGAAGAAGACTATTATGTCACGCTATATTATTTGTTAGAAAGCCTAAAAAAAGTTTGACATGATTAATTGCTGTTTTCCAACCATTAGAGAGTGCAGCAGGGTGCTCATAACTATTTATAACACTCTCCAAGGACATAACAGTCTGGAGAAACCACTATTCACACATATAATATTCTTATAACATCTATGAGTCATTTATCCCATTATGAAAAAGAATCTAACATAAAGCATGGCCTTTGCTATTCCTCCCTCTGATTTATCCAGGGACAGAACTGTCAACCCACCGTAGACACGAGCAGGAACTCTTTCATATCCCTTGTGTTTATTTAGAAACCCTGGGGTCCCCCCTCTCTCTGATAAGTCTCCCAGGGCATTCTCTCTTTAATGACTCAGTTTTGCCACTCTTTGGAAATTCCTCTCTCTACAGGTACCAGCATGTACTAAGACAAGCAGAGCTGGGCTGCAAATCTGGTTATCCATTTCTCCCTCCATCCACCCTTCTCCTGGGATCCTGGAGGAGAACTAGGGATATTCTCACTCCTTGTCCTACTATCAGTGAGTATCTGAGACAGCAGCTCAGCTGAAGCCAAAAAGAAACCCAAGTGTCTCCCAGTAAAAGGAGGATCCACTGAGTGCATTCCTGTCCTGCAGTTTCACTTCCCAGACTGTGGAATGAAGTCACTTTTACCACTTAATTCCACACTTCTGGAACCAGCAGAGCCCAAATAGCTCAGCTGTGGCGACGAAAAGGCATTGAGTGCAATTGTCAGTCCGACCTGGGGCTGTGCAGAGTTGCCAGAACATCGACTCAAAGAACGATTTGGGTTGGAAGGGACTTTAAACTTCATCCTGTTCCACCCCCTGTCACGGGCAGGGACACCTTCCACCAGCCCAGGTGGCTCCAAGCCCTCTCCAACCTGGCCTTGGACACTTCCAGGGATGGGGCAGCCACAGCTTCTCTGGGCAACCTGTGCCAGGGCCTGCCCACCCTCCCAGGGAAGAATTCCTTCCCAATATCCCATCTAACCCTGCCCTCTGGCAGTGGGAAACCATTGCCCCTTGTCCTGTCACTACCTGCTCTTAAAAAATTCCCTCTCCATCTCTCTTTGTGAGCTCCCTTCAGGTACTGGAAGGCCACAAACAGGACATGGGAAGCTTTGGAAGAGAAGCCTCTTAGGGGAGGAGGAGAGGGGAAGGCTGGGGCAGCAGAGCACATGCCAAGTTCAAGAAACTCAAGACCTGCCTATGGAAAGGTTTGTATCAGCTCCTTCATAATCAAGGGAAACCAGCTCCAGGCTTCCCCTGATTGCATTTTCCCACTTGGGTGCGTGTTATTGTATTTTAGCCCTCTTGGCCTCAAGTGTGCCTGTTACACCAACAAGATCCAGCCACACAGGCTGGGACAAGCAGGAGAGATCCACCCAGAGCCTCTCCCACTGCAGACACACCACCTCCTCCCTTCCCCATGGCTTCACCCCGACGGTGGGACACGCACACAGTGTTGGAGCCCTCAGCTGAGCAAGTGAGATGTTTGCCCTGCCCTTCCCACACCAGTGGGTCCCAGTCTGGCAGGCACAGAGCCCCTGCATGTCCCAGCACGTGTCCCTGGCAAAGCTTTTCATTCTTTATGTCTCTGCCCTCAGCAGAAAAGGCTGGGAGAAGCTAAAAGACAGGCTCCTACCTCGTTGTCCACACTCTCCGTGGCCATGCACTGGTTGTTGGCTAACGTGGTGATCTCTCTGCTTTTGGGGGTTTCCATTCGACAGCTACAGAGGGGAACTTCCTGCAGACCATCTACTTCCATTGCTTCAGGACCATTAGAAAGACCTGGAGTACAAAAGACCAGTAAATCAACTCAAATCCTCTCCCAGGACAAAGGATGGAGTCCATCAACACCACCCATGTACTGTGACATCTTCCCATCCCATGTCCTGAAATGCTCTCAAGGCATTACCCAAATCCTGCAAAAAGGACCCTTTTTTTAAACCAGTTGGAGTTTGCAAAAGCCTCCTGTACTTTTCCAAGTCCAGCCACACTGCAGCTGACTGTGCTGAAATCAAGAGTAGCAAGTTAAGAACAGTTTATTCCGAGAAAACCTCGAGCAGGCAAAGCAAAGAGGAGGTACAGATTTTTATCAGCCTGTCTCTCCTCCCCCCCCCACCCCCAAACTGTGCCCTGGCACCACAAAATTTGTAAGAAACCACCCAGAGATGGAAATTTGAATAGTCAGTGGAGTGATAAATAGAGAAGATCAGGAAATCACAAACTTCTATTTGCAGGGGCCTATTACACAGATGGGAAAACAAAATTCCTGGGACTATTTGGTCTCAGTCAACCAAGAATTATTTACTTTGGAAAGAGAACAAACCAGGGAAAAGAAAGCAGCAAGATGCTCCAATGCTCTTGCCTCTTCCTCATCCCTTTCTCTCAGATGTTGACCATTTACAAACCCATGAAAAGGTAGATAATGGCTTTGGAGGGGGGTCACTGCCAGGTATAGGGACACAGCAGGAATATTCTTGTGGCTCCTCTGGATCCAAATCAATCACTGGGTTAGCCATGATTGCAAAACACTGGCCTAATGACAGGAGGTTGATTCTAGCCCTACAATCCTATTCCAATCCTACACTGAAACATCTCTTTGCCATGTTTGCAGCACAGAAGCAACTCCTTTGGGCTGGTTCACCCTGGAGCATCCCAAGCTTTCCCTGCACACTGCTACAGGATTGACTCACAGCGAGAAGGAATTGTGCTGCTGGTTTTTAAGCTTTGGAGAGTTATTTTGCTGCAAAGTTTTGAAGATTAACTCCACTCCTGGGGTAGATTCCTCTTTAATTGCCCTGGCAATGGCAATATTCTCCCCCACAGCCCCCTGCCCACGGCTCTGACCTCCTCAGCCAAGCACAAGCCCCTTTCATCTCCTCAGGAATTTCCTTTAGCCATCAAGTTGCAAGCTCAAACCCAGCAAAGGAATACTTCAAGACATGCAAGCACAGGGAAAGTCCTCGCAGTTTTTCTGTAAAATCCTGTCAAGATCTTAAAGGTTTAAGAGGTTTTTCTGGGAGCACAAATCACAAAGCTCATTCCTTGCCTTGCAAGCTGTCACTTCCCTAATCTGTTTGACATCCAGAGGCTGTGGTGAAAGCATCCCTCCTCCATCCTGACCCTCCCTTGGTGGGGAACGCTCCCACCCGCTCTTTGATGTGCCTCTATCAAAGGAGCCAGACAACCTTTGAGAGGGACAGACGGGCAGATCCAGCCCAGGCAGGAGGTGCTGGAGCTCAGGCAAGTTCAGCACTGGGAAGAGCAGCTGGGGCTGAGCACCCAGGGCCCAGCACCAGTCCCTCCTCTTGCCAGGGCTGAACAAGTGACTTCTAGGGGACAGAGACAGGGATTTGGGGGGATGCTGAATCAGCACACTTCAGGGAATGGAGGGGAGCTGCCCAGAGGGACAGGAGGGCTGGACCCCTTTAAGGGTATATTCCTGAGCCAGTGTGCCCCATTGAAACTGGGACTCCAATGATATCCTCATTCCACCCCAGGCCCAACCCAACCACATCCCTATCCTTACCCTCATCTGCATCCCAGCCCCATCCCTATCCTCACTCTCATCCTCATTCCAGCTCCATCCCTATCCTCATCCCCATCCCAATGCAATCCCCATCCTAGCCCCAATGCTAACCCAGCCCCATCTCTACCATCATCCCCATCCCAGCCCCATACCAATCCCCATTCCTACCCCATTCCCATCCCTATCATTCTCATCCTCACCCCAGCCCCAGCCCCATTCCTGGTTCAGACCTATGCCTAGCCTCATCCTCATCCCTGTCTCACGCCTATCATCACCCTCATCCCCACCCCAGCCCCATCCCTACCCCAGCCCCACCCCTATCCTCATCCCTAGACCCATCACTATCTTCACCCTCAACCCAGCCCCATCCCTATCCTCGTTTTCCACTGCAGCCCCACACCTGTCCTCTTCCCCATCCCAATCCCAGCCTGAGCCCCAACCCTATCATCATCCCCATCCCTATCATCATCCTCATCCCAGCCCTATCCCTGTCCTCCTCCTCATCCCATCCCATCCCACCCCATCCATATCCCAGCCCCATCTCTGTCCTCCTCCTCATGCCATCCCATCCCATCCCTATCCCAGCCCCATCCCATCCCATCCCACCCCATTCCCATCCCACCGCGCCCTCCGTGGCCGCCAGGGGGCAGCGGGGACCCCGCTCGGCACCGCCCGCGGAACAAAGGGATGGTCCCAAAGCCAGACCCAACCCCAGACCCAAAGCCAGACTTATACCCGGCCCCAAAGCCAGACCCAAACCCGGCCCCAAAGCCAGACCCAGCCCCAAAGCCAGACCCAAACCTGGCCCCAAAGGCAGACCTACACCCAGCCCCAAAGCAGACCCAGCCCCAAAGGCAGACCCAGCCCCAGATGTGGCCCCAAAGCCAGACCTACGCACAGCCCCAAACCAGCCCCAGCCCCAAAGCCAGCCTCAAATCCAGCCTCAAAGCCAGCCCCAGCCCCAAAGCCAGACCCAGACCCGGCCCCAAAGCCAGACTCAACCCCAAAGCCGGTCCTGGCCCCAAAACCGGACCTAGACCCAGCTCCAAAGCCAGATCTGGCCCCAAAGCCAGACACAGCCCCAGCCCCAAACCCAGATCCATCTCCAAACCCAAATCCACACCCAAACCCAGCCCCAGCCCCAAACCCCAACGTGGCACTCACCTGCCGTGGGCGAGGACAGGATGCCCTTCACTCGGAGGTCCAGGGAATCCAGGGACACCTCCATGTACTCCATGCTGTTCTCCTGGCTGGGGCCCTCCCTGCCACCCAGTGATGCTTTATAGGCTTCAGCACCTGGATGGGAACAGGCAGATTGACACAAACCCCACCAGCACCACCCACCCCAAGGGGTGCCAGGCCATGGCTGCACCAGGCTCTGGGCAGGATCCTCATGGGAACCACGAGGGATGATGGAAACACAACATCTGCACGGTGGGTTCCCTTCCCTGACTGGTCAGACAGAGCTTCCAGCTCCTCTCAGGCAGGTAACAACCAGAAAAGAGAATAAATGAGACAAGTTCTGGCACTTCTGCCTGCTGCTGTACAGCACAAGCTGCAATGGCACAAGGAAGGGATGAAGAGGGCTCAGAGCATCCTCCTGCCTCCCACCTGCTGCACGGGGCTCAGGGACAACATTCCAGCCAGGCAGAGCCCACCAGCCCCTCGTGCACCTCGGGAAGAGGATGAGACAGGTGACACTCGGCTTAACGGGAGGGGAAACACATAAAAGCCAAGTTCTGCCTCTAAGGGAACAAAGCTGCTGCTGGGAAGAGATTGTGTGGAGGTCCCTTGGAGACTGAGTGGGAATTGTCAATCACCTCACATCCCCTTGGCTTGGTTTTCTACCCCAGTTTGCTTCTCCCACTCCAGGTTGGCCAGGAGAGTGTGGTCACCCTGGAAGACCAGCTGCCTCCTTTACTAAAGGGGCAGAAAACCAGCCTGAATCTGAAATGAAGAATTAGCTGATTGCTGTGAAAGGGAGCAATGGTCCCTACTTCATCTTGGGAGGAAGAGGAGCAAGCCAGATGTCTGAGACCCCAGGCAGAGACCAGAGCCTGAAACATGGTCAAGCAGCTCAGAAGGAGCCACAAACCTGCTGGTACAAAAATTGCCTGTTTGCATTGAATCACTGAGCCTGGAGGAACAAACCCTTTGGTGGCAGTGGATGTGTGAAACCTCAGTAAAGAGGCTGAAGGCACAGCTGCACTTCAGAGACTGTGCACTTTATTTCACCCATGTTGTTGCCACCATGGCTGAGGCCACTGAAACCTTCTTTTGAGTGCTGGGTAACTCAGGACAAACAAGAGTGACGACCTGAATGACCCCTACACTGGAGATGGGCCCAGAGGCAGCTCATTGCAAACACTGTGGTGCTTTCAGAATGAGCAAAGCCAACCTGCATGTTTCATTCAGCTGCACAAACACACATAGGGAAGGACTGGAACAGAATTGGTGGTCCTTTCTTTTCCTTCTGCATCTAAACATGCGCCCCAAGCTCATGGGACAGGAGTCCACATGGACATGAGTCACAGAATTACAGAATCACAGACCGGTTTGGGTTGGAAGGGACCTTAAGGATCATCCAGTTCCAAACCCTCTGATATGTTCCACTATCCCAGGTTGCTCCAAGCCCCATCCAACCTGGCCTTGGACACTCCCAGGGATGGAGCAGCCACAGCTTCTCTGGGCAACCTGTGCCAGGGCCTGCCCACCCTGAGTGAAAAAATTCTTCCTAATATCCCATCAAACCCTGCCCTCTGTCAGTTCAAAACCATTCCCTCTTGTCCTGTCATGCCAGGCCCATATAAAATGTCCATCTTCCTCCACAAAGATAATTTTTGGATACTTGAGAATAAAGGCAGCTCATGGACAAAAGATTATTCCTCCAGCATGCCAAGAACAAAGTCACCTCATGTGTGCTCTGCTGTTAAAGTGACCCCAACAGCCATTGCCAGTGAGAGGCAACTTCACACCCTGGTTTATCACACAGCCCAAGCTCAGGAGGAAAGAAGGAGCTCTGAAGACTTCCAGGCCTCAGGTCCTTCCCCCTCCACCTGGAAGGCTGATTTGGGTGTAGCTGAGGAACAAAACACAATTCATTACCTAACACACTGGCTTGTTTCTTTTTATTCCTCCGTCTCCTCTTGCGGGTGGGTTTCAGCCATGGACTGTCCGTCTTCCCTTTCCTCTTCAGCAGCTTCTTCTTGACACTGGACTCCGAGCTCTGAATAACCAGAGAGGCCACGTGCATGTCAGGCATGTTGGCACCAGTGTCCCAGCAGCTCCTTGTGGCTGTGGGAAAGAGCCTTTGTGCAGGGGGGAAGAGCCTTTGTGCAGCTCAAGCAGCCTTTAAGGACCAAGGGTTTGAAACCAAGGGGAGCTCAGATGCCTTTATAGCTCCGAAAAGGAAACCCCAGCACACGTGTGGGTGTATTTCCTGTCACTTCAGCAGTGCAGGCTGCACTTTCTCTTCCATGGAGGCCCTCACACCATGCTCCTCGCTGGGGTAGCCAAGCATTTCTGTGCAGCACTGCGAGGGTGCAGCACACACACACTTCTGGCTTCCCCAAAAGGGTAGAATCAGAGAATCACACCATATCCTGAGTTGGAAGGGACCCACAAGGGTAAGCAAAATCCAACGCCTGGCCCTGCACAGGGCAGCTCCAAGAATCCCACCATGTGCCTGAGAGTGTTGTCCAAATGCTCCTTGAGCATTCAAACTAAAATGTTCACATTGCTCCACAGTCATGCTAGAAAATGCCAAAAAAACCCTTGCCTTGCACCTGAAGAGCCTGACAGGTTTGGGATGGACCCAGGGCAACTGAACCCTCCAGTAGCAGAGCAGCCCCCTCCTTGGGCCAGGGTAGCACAGAGTAATCAGGCAGCAAATACTCAGCCACATGCATGAATCTAAACAGAGTTGGGGTTTGGTTTTAAAAAAATCCAGTTGTCTGGGGTGGGGTTTCAAAGTCAACATCAGAATGGGCAATGAGGCACCACAACCTCCTCAGGCAGCATTCAAGGCATCCATCATAAAATTCATGCTCAGACTGAAACATCAGCTCCTGATGCTCATCCAGCTCCCACAAAGCCTAGGAAAAACCTCCTGCTACCACTAACAGCAGCTGGATGCCCTGTTCCCCCAGTGAGGGAAGACAGAAATGCTGCCCCAATAACCATCCCCTTTACCCCCACTGCATCACCCAGCTCGTGGGGGAGAGGTTTGTGTTAGAGCCAGTCCCTGCCTGGGGAGCTGATTGATTCACCAGAGCACAAACCACCACCCACGACAGGGAGGTACAACTTGGGAGTTTGGACTGAGAACAAACTCAAGCCTTGGTTTGGGCTAATGCTACAGACTGGCCTCAGCTAGCCAAAGAAAAGGGCAGAGCCACAGCCCCTGCTGCTCAGTCCTCTCTGGCTCCTGGGGTGCCAAGAGCATGAGGAACGAGACCCTCAAGAGCTTCAACAATTCACTTGGTGTATTTTGTAATTATGATTCTACCTTCAGCTCAAAACATCAAGAAAATGAAGCCAAGAATTTTCTCAAGGTGACTGAAGAGTTGGGGTGCCTTAAATGCTGGCTCCTCAACTTGAGAGGCTGTGGAAAGGGAGCACAATTTTTAAGTAAAAGGGAGGGTGGGGGACAGAGACAATCAATGAACAACAATTTAAATAAAGAAAATCAGCAGGTTCTCTTCACCAACCATCAAAAACAAAAAAAAGAAATCCCCAGCAGCGGCTGAAAGTCTTGACCTCGCCCTGCACAACCAACCTCCCAGGGAGAGTGTCTGTCTGTCTGACTGTGTGCTATTTGTAAGTCTTCCTGGTAAGGGCTGCTCATCTGGAACATGAAGTGGATGTCAGAGCACTGTGAATTTAGGCTGGGGGAGGGACCAATGGATTTGGGAACAACTCCACCTGAGCTCCAAAAAGCCCTGCAGAGCTTCAGGTTGGTAAGAAAGCACTGCTGGCTCCTACCACTTGCCAACTGTGTATCTGAAGAATTCAAGCACCCTTAAATACTTCCACCGACATTCAAATGATTAAAAAGCAGTCAACACCTTGTTGAAAACAACAGAAGTCTATTAGTTAGCATCAGAAAGCAATTAATTGTACCACAGATCAAGGTTAAGCACCTTGTGGAAAACAATACTCTGTGTGTGGGTGGTTTCAGAGAGTGAGTTTTGTCAAGGAGACCTGAAACTGCACGGCTTTGCTCTCCCTCCTTCTGGCAGCAATGCAAAGGGGAAATTATTACCAACAGGTCACAGGATGAAAGACATATTTAGCAGCGCAACTTACCAAGTCAGACTCATCTCCATCCTCCTCCTCCTCCCCAGACTCTACAGACTCTTGTTCCTCCTCAGACTCGCCATCATCAATCTGCAACCACCATTTGCACAAGAACAGAACGAGTCAGTCAGGTCGGGTCTCTCAAAGCAGGGCATTTCCCGCCATCCTGCTGTGCCCAGCACCCATCAGGGCATCCCCCACCATCCTGCTGTGCCCAGCACCCATCAGGGCATCCCCCACCGTCCTGCTGTGCCCAGCACCCATCAGGGCATCCCCCACCATCCTGCTGTGCCCCCCACCCATCAATCAGAGCATCCCCCACCATCCTGCTGTGCCCTCCACCCAACCCCAGCCTGCATGTGCACCAACAGGACAGGAGCTCCAAGGCTGGAGCTCAGTGTGTTCCAGTCACATCATGGAACATTGATGGGGATGGTACAGGGGGAGAAAGAAAAACTGACTCCAGAATAAAGTTTTCCAACCAAATTGTAACTTCCTTGATAATCCAAACCAGCCTCATTTCTATACTCTGTCTAATGATTTGGGGCAAAAATGAACTAAATCAATTTTGGTGCTTTCCCAGCCTGTTACGAGCAAGATTAGGAAGATATCTCTTATGGGTTCAGTGAACCCCAGGACTAAATATAGTGGGGGTTCTGCAGAGTGTAGGGCTGGAACTGGGGGCAGGTGGGGGGACCCTCACAGGGGAAATGGGAAGCAGGAAATGGTCACCAAAGAGCCTCAGTACCACTGCTGAGCTTTCTGTCCTCTTGCAGATGAGAAAACCTCCTAGAAATTGCCTCAACTCAAGCCACTGCCACCCCAGGTGTCCCAGCAGTGTCCCATCCCACTCCCCAGGTCCTGCCCAGGGCATGGGAATTACCTTCCTGGTGTTGTCTGCATCAGATGCACTGTCCTTAGAGGTCCTGTTATCATCCGTAGGGAACACGGCTGCCTGTTCTGCTCCGTGATCATCCTCCTCCTCCAGCTCATCAGAGTCCTCCTCTTCAGAGTCCACATCTATGCTTTCCCCATTCACATGAGGGCTGGCATCACCCAGGTCCTTGTCACTCTGAAAGTTGTGACACAGGAGCCACAAAGACAACATCAATTCCTGGGGCAGAGCAGCTGGATCCATCCCAGACCTCCTCTGTGCTGGGAGCTCTAAAGCTGCCAGGGGAAAGCTGGCTCTGTGTCCCTCCAGAGCTCCTCAGTGCTGCCAGCAAAGCCCAGCCTGGAGCCTGCCATGTGTCACCTAACCCTGTTGGACCTGGGGACAGAGGAGCCACGAGGAGTCATCCCAGACTCACGTGGTTGTACGAGGCATTAGGGGCAGCAGGGCCTGATTCAAAATGGGGGGCAGCTCCATCAAGGGTGCAGGAAGGTTTCTAGGCAATGGAAAGGGAAATTACATCACACTGGGATTTCCATAGTGCTTCATGAAGGCCTTGAACTGTTCTCCTTGAATTCTAAGACCAAAACTTCAGGGCATGGGTTGCAGCAAAAGCAGACTTTGATCAGGAGTCAGTTGTGTCTAAACCTTTTGTAAGTAACCAAGTGTTTTGCTGAAGAGCCTCAAGCAGCAAGACCAGATCTTGAGGACACTGAAACAACAAGGTTACCACCTGGGGCCTGCTGGAAATCTCTCCAGGATTCACAGGACAGGAGGGGAACATTCACTGGAAAAGGTTTTTTAAGTGCTGGTATCCGAACAGCCACTCTCACAATGCCACTTCCAAAGCAGCAAGGCTGCTATGGGCAGGAAGCTGCTGCCAGAGACAAGATGTAGACTTGGAAGGGAAGATGTTGATCTTAACAAGCCACCACATCCCTGCACCTCTGAGTGGGGTTGGTGTGCCAAGACAAGGGACGTGTGTGTGACAACAAACATGTCCAGTGGGCTCAGCCCTGCCCTTACCTTGGCACCTGCAGAGGAATGAGTTATGCTCTTAAACATCTCAATCATTGTTCTCTGTTTTAACACTTTGGTCTTTTTCTTGGGAACCAGGCTATAGGTTCCCATTCTCCGTTTTTTCTTCCGAGATACTGCAGCAGCTGGAAAAGAGAAGCAGGAGAGACCCAAAGTTTGCTCAGGAATGAGAAGAAGGGATAGGGAGTAGGGGTTGTACTGGACAAGGATCTGGAGCAACAGGACACAGGGAATGGCTTCCCACTGCCAGAGGGCAGGGTTTGATGGGATATTGGGAAGGAATCCTCCCTGTGATGGGGGCAGGCCCTGGCATGGGTTGGGCAGAGAAGTTGTGGCTGCCCCTGGATCCCTGGAAGTGTCCCAGACCAGGTTAGAAGGAGCTCAGCTCTGAGCAACCTGCTCTAGTGGGAGGTATCCCTGCCCATGGCAGGGGGTGAGACTGGATAAGTTTTAAGGTCCCTTCTAACCCAAACCAGTCTGGGATTCTACGAAATCACACTTGAGGGCACGATCTGAGAAAAAGGCTTCCCACTCCAGCTGATTTATTTACAAGTCAACCAAAAGAAGACAAACACGTATGTGCAAACACACAAACAGCTCCCTGCCAGTGCTGCAAACCACCCAAATGCTGAGTATCCTCTCCACACTCCTTCTGGCCCCTCCATCAGCACACGCAGCATCAGATCCCTAAATTAGCCTGTGTTTGGCAGTGCTGCTGATGGCGTGGGAGGCTGAATCGGATCCAACTCGCTCAAATAGATATTGCAAGGCCAATAATACTGACTGACAATGAAAACAATGGGACAATCACTGAAGAACACAGAGAAAAGGTACCTTAAATAAAGAGCTGTTTGTCATTTAACCTCATTTCACACCTACTACAGAAGTTTGTTTGATTCCTTTCACTACTTTGATTGGGTATTAATTTGTTAAGACTCCCTCTTGGCCTTGTAATGAAATCAGACATCACACCTCCCTGCCTGATGCTTTGGTGGATAGACAGCAGAAGGATGCTTGGTGCAGGCTCTTTTAAGAGCTTCAACACCAGGGTTATTGCTTGCAGTTGCACAGCCTGTTCCTTGAAAGCATTTCTTCATCTCTCACAATTACGAAATTTCACCACAAACCTGTGAAGAGACCTCTCAAAAACATTCTGTGGACCCAACTCATTTTATTTATAAGGCTGTAGTTCTTGGTAAGCAGTTGTGGTGACATTCAAAGCCCTCCAGAATGGACAGAAACTTCTTCAGAATATCACACAGGAATTAGGGATCAAAGTGCCTTCTCTGACAAAAGCTTTTAGCAGAGGTGCCCTGACAGAGCTCACCTGCCTGTCCAGGAGGGACCTGCACCCCAGGACACAGGGAGGGGCAGGAGGGACTGTGTGGGAAGTGCTCCCTTCACCCGGGCTTCACTTGGGAGAGGGCTTCAACAGGGGACTGCAAGAATATCCCCTGTCCAACAGCCAAGGGGAGGAGCAGGGAGTCTGGGGACACAAGTGCCACACTTGCAGGGCACTTGCAGAGAGTGAGTAGATGAGACAACTGACAGACAAGCTCTGTGGCAGCAGCACCACTGATGCCAACAGGAAAGGCAACCCTGGAGGAGACTGAGTGGGGAAAAGGTGCTAACAGAGGGGTTTTTTGTTAACCTCCTCATCTGCCCCTCCACACACACACAGGTTTGGAGGTGGGTGCTGCTGAGGACTGCAGCTCCCTCCTTTTTACCTGTCTGCGACTTCGTGGTGGCCACATAGCTCTGGTTCTGAGGTAGTGACTGGTGAAGGCCCGGGAGAGAGGGCAATGACAACGGCTTCACAAAGTCCAGCATGTTCTCAAACTCCTTCTCCTTGGATTCCTTCTGATCTCTGCTGTCTCTCCCATCTTTGGGGTCTTTACTTGCATGCTGGAAAACCAAAGGCAGTTAAATTGAGCCTCTGCATTAAGTAAGCAGTTTTTTCAAATTTAGAAAATTCATTTAATTCCTTTCTCTCAATCATAATCCCTTCCACTCGAAGGCAGGAGCACACATTCACAGCAGAAACACCCCAGCCCTCCTCCAGCACATCCTGGCCCTTTGCCTAAACACTCCCAGCCTGGCTGAAGTGACTCCCTCCCAGGCTGGAGGCTGTGCAGGTGACAGGTGACCTCGCAGAGGGGCAGGGAATGACAAGAAGCAGGCACTGTTCACACTGTGGCTCTGGAGAAGACAAAGCAATGCAACAGATGCACGTGGAACACAGCCCTGCCACACCAAGCACGCACAGGAACAGCCCTGCAGAGCTGTTTTGGATGAGCAGAAAGGAACAGGAAGGGATCCTTCCTCTTGGACAGCATTTGGCACCATCAAGCCTCACCAAAGGCTCCCACTTGTAGGCCAGCACCCAACAAAATACAGGCAAAGAAGCCCTTTCCTTGACATTGCAGGTGCATCTGCAGAGAGCTTTAAAGCAGGCACTGCCACTGCAGCTGCTGCAATCCCAAACCCCAGGCAGGCTCCAAGCTCCTCCTGCAAACAAGGACAATCCTGTAGTTGCTCCCCAGCCCCTCCCAGACATCCAGGCAGCTCCAGCTCTGGTTTGTGCTCAGTGCAAAGTCTCACCCTGCACTCTGGTCATGCAAGCAGGATTCCCACAGCTCCACAGAGAGCCATCTAGCTTCTTTAAGATCACCAAGTCCAACCATTAACCCAGCACTGCCAAGTGCACCACTAAACCATGTCACTTCTCAGTTTTTCATGTTTCTTCAAAGTTTTCTCCTCTAATTTAGGGAAAAATCCCCTTCCTGAAAGACTGCCTGACTCCATTTTATGTACCCTAACAGCCTCAGACCGAGATGCCCAGCCTGTATTTGTGTTTCCCTTTTCCATCTGTATTTATTCTTTAAACAGTGGTGGCTTGGTATTAATGCTGCTTTTATTGCTGTGCCTTTTGCACCAAGTGTGGCAAAGGAAAGTCAAGGTCAGTGCAAGGCCTCTTGGTGCAGTTCAGGGAAACGCTTTCCTGTCACAGCCAATCCATCAGGCACCTGCTGAGAAAAAGCAACAAGTGGAAGCACAAGAAAGAAAGAGGCTGTTTGTGCCTCCCTCCCACGGGCTGAACAGGGAGAGGGGTAAAAGCTGCCTCTGCTGTGACATTTGACAATGGATTTGCCCTCAGATTTATTCCACAGATGACCCAGGTTTGGCAGAGCTGCTCCAGCAAACCCAGAACAGACTACATGGAAAGGCAGAGAAAATTGGGATTGGAGAAGCTTCAGGGGAACGTCATTGTGGCCTCCCAGCACTGAAGGGAGCCAGGAAGGATGGAGGGAGACTTTACAAGGGCACACAGTGACAGGACAAGGGGGAATGGCTTCAAACTGAAGGACAGTGGCTTTAGATTAGATATTAGTAAGGAATCTTTCCCTGTGAAGTGGGCAGGCCCTGGCACAAGTTGCCCAGAGAAACTGTGGCTGCCCCATCCCTGGAAGTGTCCAAGGCCAGGTTGGATATGGGGCTAGTGGAAGGTGTCCCTGCCCATGGCAGGGGGTGGAACAAGATGAGCTTTAAGGTCTCTTCCAACCCAAACCAGTCTGGGACTCTCTGATTTTAATGCTGTTCCACTTGTGGGAAAAAACTTCTTATGGGACTTGTGAAGCAGCAGCAGAAAGAGCAGACCAGGAGGAGCAATCCAGGCGAGAGCAAGGACAGAATAAAAAGCAGGAAGCAATAAAACCCCTCTGTCAAGCCCAGGTTCAGCCAGACACTCTCAGGCACTGCTTTCAAGTAATGTGACCTTGGGAACAAACAGGGAAGAGACTGATTCTCCTAATTATGGCTCTGCCACGTGCCCAGGGCCAGGGCCAGCAAAGCTGTAAGGATGATCTGAAATGACCCACATAAAAAGGCCATCAAAGGGCCAATGATTCCTGCATCAAGCCCATAACTTATGGCTGAATTGCCACAGCTTTTCTAATAGGGCATCTAGTCTTGGATTAACAATTTCAAAGATGACAAATCTATCATATCCTTTGATATGTTGTTCCAATGCTTAATTGCTCTCACTGCCAAATAATTAAATGCATTATGCTTTTTCAACTAAATTAAAAAGCCCTGTCTCATCAGAAACTCTCACTCCCAGGAGATACTTATGGACTATGACCAACTTTTTTTTTTCCCTAAACTTTCTCTTCAGTAAGTTTAGTAAAATGAGCAAATGAAGTGCCCGTAAGTTCATTTTCTAGTCGTTGGATCACTCTTGAGTCTGCTCCCAGCTGTTCTACCCCTTAAAAATGTTCATCAGGAGTGCTGGGCACAGCATGCCAAGAATAGTCTCAACAATACTATTTATACCCCTTAAAAGTCCTTAGTTTATAGATCTAAAGGTTAACAGTAATTCTTGGCTACAGGATTATTCTGAGAATTCCCAAGTCCCCTGGAACATCCAATGCTTTCCATATCTAACTTAAATTAGAAAAATGAGCTTGGGAGAGACATCTGGTACAGAGATGCCTGCAACAAGTGTACACAAGGCAAGCATTCTGTGTCTTTTGCATGTAGATTCCTGCAACTGATAGAAGGTGTTGCTATTCCCAAACATGAGGAATTCACATTCAAACCATGCCAGACTGTTGGGAAGATTATAATCCAATTTTTAAATTAAGAAGTAGTATGTTATTAGCTCGGGGTTTTTTTCCCCCACTGTAATTACAACACAGATATAAATTTAAAATCTTCAATAGGCTGCATGACATCTGCTAAACGTGACTTTTTTCACGGCAATTTCAGTAAAACAGGTTTTTTAACATCAAATTAAGTCCTGTGAGATCTGCATTATCACTTGGAGGCATATGCAGCCACGGTAAAGAACAGGAATTCCCAGAGAGGTTTGCTACAACTGCTACTCAGCATCTCCCCATCCAATGTGTTCCTGCTTCCTTTCCTGGAGAGCCAGAGTCCTGAAGGTGGAAAATGTCGGAGCAGCAATGCTGGAACCTGCACCAGAAATGACCATGCTGGAAAAACCAGCGTGGCTTTGGGTGAGCTGTTGGGCATGGAATGACCTGCTAAGGACAGCAGTGAGCAAACACATCCTTGGAGTTTTATAACTCATTTTTGGCTGAGCAGATTCCTACACTCAGAAATGGGACGAAGTTCATCCTCTTTCACTCACACCAGCAAACATTCAGGAGTGCTTTGAACCAACACCTCCAGGGGCCCCACTGCAAACAGTCAAATCAGAGGTGAGCAGCACCATTCCTGACCCTAAACAGACCCCCCTGTTGTGCATTATGTCCAAAATAGCCATGCTTGTCTTCTTTTTTCTCCAATTCTATTTACCAGTCAAACACACAGAAGTACAGAGAGGAGAATCCCATGCAAAGGGAACTCCAGTTTGAGCTCCCTGTGCTCACATGTTGTCCCAACCCCCATGTGTGGGCCACTGGAGGCCAAGGAAGGACTGAGAATGAGAGAGAAAATGAAACTGCATTGCTAAAATCTTCATTTCTTGCAGCTTCTCATGTGGTATCAGCTCATCCCATGCAAAAGGCTGCAATGTTACTATTTCATGTTGGGCATTGTGAGGAAAAGTGAAGAGGCTGGACAGCTATTCCAACATTTCTAGCAATGCTTGTGTCTGGAAACAGCAAAAATGGGATCACCCCTATGTTCAACACCACTGGGAGAAATACAGCCAAGAAAACTGCTTAGGTTAGGGCAAGAACACAGTATTTTATGTGTTTACAGAAATTAAACTCAAGTGCTTTCTACATTTTAATGGGAATGACCACATTTCTATTACTGGCACGGAAGTCCCCTAGAGCAGCAGGGAGAAGTTACTAAAAATGGCAAAAGATAGAATATCCTCAGGTTTGCTTTTTTCCTGAAAGCCAAAATGCAGAACCAACACTCCCAATTAACCCCCGGGTGGGTGGGTTTGACAGACCACACATGGCATTCTCCCCACAGCCCAGCAATTAGGGGGCCTTCCCATGAGCTGGAAGGGGAACCAGAGCAAACTCCATGCTAGAGCAGGTGCAAGGACACAGGCCCAGGTCCTGGTGGCCCTGCCTGGAGCAGGGCAGCTCTGGAGAGCTCTGCTGAACGACTGACACTCTCAAGGCCTAAAACCACCCCAGGCTTAGATGCACTTTCTTATTGCTCTTCTTTGAAGGACTTTCATCTGCAGTACAGTACGAGCTGCAAACCAAAGCCAAGTGGCCAGGAGAACCAACCCAACCAGGACTGCCACCAGGCACCAGAGCAGCTGTCAGGGAGCAGCTCTGCTCCCTCCATCCACAGGGCAAGGGGATTTGTACCAAGGCGCTGCCTTTGAAGAGCACAAAGCAGCAGCTCCCAGGGGGATCTGCCTCCAACAACTGGTGAATGGTATTTAAGCAAGAAATATCAGTCTGCTATAAAAAATTGATCACAAGCAGATGACAGTGCCCGTAGGAGCTGGAGTGGTGCTCTTCTCCCTTTGCTCTGCTGCTGCAGGATTGTATTTTTCATTACATATTTTCATTACTGAATTTCAGGCTCCTGACCAAGCCTTACCTTGGAGCAAAAGACAGAAACCTGCAAGGCTTTGGTCCTAATCTAGATCAGACACACTGCAAGGCTGATCCACCTTTTATCTGCTGATCAACACGTGCCCATTAGAGGAGGGATTCCATTGTGACTTGGTTACAATTACACTGATTTGAGTGCAATCACTTATCTCTATAAAATCATAGCAGTTTAGGCTGCCAGGCAGGCTGAGCTTAAGTGTGGCTGTTCCTACAAACCTGCATTCAATGGGTTTCTGAACCAGAGCACTCAGGGGTGTGGGCTCCCATCCCTGTGCCCTCCTAGATGGAGCAGCTCCAGGGGAAAGGAGTGCCACAAACCAGTCAAAACGAAAGAGGGGAGCTCAGACCAGCTGTGACAACAGGGCTCCTGACAGAAATAGATCTGCTGGGGGCCAGGACGGTTATTTCTGTAGGCTGTGGTTGGGTTGGCAGCTGGGGCAGCACCTTCAGCCAGTGCAGCTGCCTCGGCAGCACCAGCACAACCAGTTAAGGCTGAAATTAAATGCACTGCACAGCACCTTCACTGGCCACCTCCTTCTGGATAAGCAGTGCAGTGGCAGCTATGGCCTTGTCACTGCTGAAGATTTCCCACCAAGGAAAATGCTGAAGGGTCTGGAGGGGCCACACAAGGAGTGGCTGAGGGCACTGGGTTTGTTCAGCTGGAGGAGAGGAGACTGAGGTCAGACCTCACCAGGGTCTGCACCTTCCTCAGGAGGAGCAGGCACTGATCTCTGCTCTGTGTGACAATGACAGGATGTGAGGGAGTGGCTGGAGCTGTGTCAGGGCAGGGTCAGGTTGGATCTCAGGGAAAGGTTCTTCCCCCAGAGGGTGGTGGGCACTGA
>JAWWTY010000036.1:9392522-9457713 GCA_035222235.1 Margarornis squamiger
CCTTTCCCTAATATCTAATATCTCCTTCCCATTGGCTTGACCTGAAAGATTCAGATACAGATTTCTGCCCAAGCAGCACTGGCAGCTCCAGATTCTAAAAGCCATACATTCCACTATCTCAAACATTAGTAGTCCCCAAACTCTCTGCCTTTGGAGCCCATCTGGGATTTAAAGACATTTCCAGCAAACTGAAAGCCTTCTTTGGCCTGGTCAGCACACTTGGAGCTTCCAACCCAACCTCTGGCTTGAAGCCATGAACATTGAATTCAAACCAGGTTGGGCAGGGCTCTGCCCAGGTGGGCCTCAAAGACCTTCTGCATACAACTCCCTGCAGCCCAGTCCTACCCACTCCCATTGATGCTCCTTATTTCCAGCTGAAAGCCAAGGATATTGGACACAAAGCATCTTTCCAGACACATCTGGAAAGTGTCTTCAAACCCTGTGTGGTCACCCTTGCCCAGGGCTCAGCTCTGGCCGTTTTTCCTGATGCACTGAGTGATCCATTCCCCCCAGTCCCAGGGAACCCAGGCTGGGATTGCCTCCCACATGGACTCTGACGGCTCACAGCCTCCAGATAGAGCTCCAAAAGCTCCAAAAAGAGCTCATGAGTGCTCTCTGGAGCACAGAGAGGCAGAAATCCCACCTCCAGGAGCAGTAACTGAGGGTTCTCCAAGCAGGAGACACCAAAACACCTGAATTGGTAATAGGAAAACAGGAATTGCCATCCTGGCATCACCTGCTGCCTCTCACACCACCCAGACCTTCTGTGTACAGAAAGAGGCACAAGGGCTTGGTTTTGGTGGGAACAACTCTGGGAGAACACAAAGTGATACTTTTTTCCACCATTTTATTTAACTCCTTGGAAAGTTTCAGGCAGAGGGAGCCACAACTATGCCCTTATTCTTTTGATCCTTGTTTCTCTTTCTGTGCTTGGTGTCTTTAAAAGACTGTGCTGTGGCCATTTAAGCAATTATTACAGTAAAATCAGTGCCATGATAAAAAAATCCAACAAAAAATGAGTTCCTAACCACAGCTGGAGGTTTCTAGAGCTCAGCTTTAGGCACCTGGCTGAATGAAGCCTTCAATATTTGTTGATTTAAACACTCCCACAAGAGCAGTCAAATAACTTCAGTGGCTGACTATTAGATAAAGTGAATAAGCAGAGGGTAAGAATTGCTCTACCTGCCATGAAGGCAACCCAAACAAGGTAAATGAGAGCAATGCCCAAGGGAAAAGAGTAACTGCATTACTCCAGAAAGTGTCATGGACTCCATGAAAAATCCATAAAGCTAAAATTAAAATCTCAAATAGTTTCCTACACACACACTCTTATTAAGTGTGTAAAATGCACTGTGATTGACCATGGAAGTTGCATCAATCCTCTATAAACAGCCACTAGACTTCCAAATCTGTATGACTGGAGATTTGACAGAACAAAGATATGGAATGTCATAGTCCCTGAAGTTGCACAGAACTGGAGAACTTGATGGCAGCTGCCATGGGTGTGGCTGGGATTTAACAGGATTTGGCAGCCACTCTTCCTGCTCTTGACTGTCCATGCTCAGGGCAAAGCCAGGTCCTACAGCCCAGCTCCAGCCCTGGACACCAGCGCTGCCACCACTCCCTGCATTGAGTGGGATGCACCCAGGATTTGGTGTCTCATGGACACACATCCACAGGTCAAAAGCTTATGGGAATTGTCATCAAGGCTGGAAGAGTCAACCCAGCCCAAGGACTGAATGGGAAGAGAGACTTCAGCAAGTGTGAGACTCTGCAGGGGAAAGATCATCTCCATTCTCCTGCTGCCTTTTCTGGCAGCACTAAAACAAATCCATGGCTAGGCTGGAATAGCATGTTTTCCAGAACCTAGGCTCCTGCAAGAAGCACCACAGCCTCATGATCTGAATTAGAGAGCTCCCCATGAGGAACCAGTCCATGTCAGGAGCTGCAGCACTTGCTAAGATGTGATAACTCTGGTTTTCCCAGCCTGGCCTGGTGAAAGGAAAACAGGAGTTGCCATCCCAGGCTAAGCTGCTGCTCCAAGGCCTCTAACTGGGTACCCCATGTGCTCCATCCTCATGGGACAGGACACACTTTAAGCCTGAGCACACTCAGGAAGTCTCAGGTACAGCAAGTGACATGTACAAGCGCTGCTGAATAGGCACAATTCAACATATATTTACACCTTTGCTGAACTCTGGTCTACAGACAGTGATGGGAACAGAAAGGAGAGCCAGCAGGAACCTCACAGTGAGAATACTGAGTAAAACAGCCCTAAGAAGCTCTTCAACAGCACCAGACACCTAAAGAAATACTTGTTCCTGACATGACCTTTTCATCTCCCCTTTTTCAGTCCTGAAAAAAAAAAGTTTCACTGAAAACCTGCTAAAATCTTCATTTCAAATACAACTCGTGGCAGCAAGTTCTCTTGAAAATGCTGTTCAGCAGCTTTTCCACTCTTGTGCTGCAAGTGCAAGTGAATTAAAAAACTGAAATTGGTGTTTCTCTACAACTTTATGACTTGACAGCATTCATCCCTTCTAAGTAGGCCAAAACAAGGTTTTCTCCACATTCACTTTTCTCTCCAGCTCTTTACTGCTCTTTAATCTATAACTATCCCTTCTTTAATCAAAAAACAAAAAAGCAAGGTAGAAAGTTCTAGCCTATTTCCATGAAGTCTAACCACATTTACTAGAAGAATCCCAGCCTTTTCAGAGCTCTTTATGCATCCCCTATGCCATGTGCAGGAGGAAAAGCTTCTCACATGGACCTCAACCCTGCCTGGATCCCCATCCAAACACTTGGCATTAAATCCAGGAATGTGTAGGATGGGTAACATGCCCAGAGATTTATTTTCTGTTCTGCTGCCCATTCTCCTTGCTGGGTGGTGTCTGAAGTTGATACAGTGGACACAAACTTCAGTAAGAAGGTATCCTTTAGGTACATCTGAGTAACACAAGGAATTAGGATTCAGGATGCTGGGCAGATCCATTATCCCTGTGCCTCCACGTGGCAAAGAATAATCAGTAATACATTTTAATCCCTTCTCCGACTGAACAACTCCCTGAGAGCACTGCACAGCTCCCAGTCCTGCCCAGGCTCAAGCAGAAGGGTCAGGCTTCAGTGTTCTTCTCAATGTCCCAGTCATTCAAAATGGAATTAAAATTCCCATGAAGAGAACAGGCTGATGAAAAGCAGGGAAGAGGTTAAGCCAGACAGGATGAGAC
Organism: Margarornis squamiger; assembly: GCA_035222235.1. Classification (NCBI taxonomy): domain Eukaryota; kingdom Metazoa; phylum Chordata; class Aves; order Passeriformes; family Furnariidae; genus Margarornis; species Margarornis squamiger. Next base: position 9,395,750 of record JAWWTY010000036.1, read on the forward strand.
CACCTCATCTAATTTCAGGTGGCTAAAAGGTGCCCTTAAGCCACCACTGCAACCAATAGAGAACCAACAGCTCAAAAGCTGACTTTGGACATCTTTGGACAAACTAATCCCTGCCTGAGCCATGTCTAACCTGCCTGCTACCATGTCTAAGCAGAAATGAGCTGGACTAGTGCAGAATTAGAATGACAACTCCAAAAAAAACCCCTAAATTAGGTAAGATGAATCCCACCCCTGCTCTCCCAGCCCAGACGGCGGGTCCTCTCCGCTGTCTCTGCCTGGATTTCCAGCCCTTCCAGCAGAGCCAGGCCTGGCTCCAGTCCTGCCCTGGAGCTTGGCAGAGCTTGGATTAGCCTGCCAAAGCCTGTCCTTGGGCAGAGCCTGTCTAACAGATGTGTTACTATCCCCATAGCCATCCCAGCCACAGCCAGAGGGACCGAATCGCCTCTGCAGGGACCCAGGGGGACAAACACCCACCAGAGGTTCCCAACTGCAGGAGGGCAGACATCAACTCACCACTCTGCATTACTCTGACAAGGCCCTGAAAAAAATAAAGGCTTAAATAGATTTTTAAAATTCAGATTTCGCTGCTCAAGTGTGAGCAGCCCTCACACTCCAGGCCAGACTGCAATTCCCACTAGGTCTGAGGGGAAAAAAAGAATGAAAAAGGAAAAAAAAAAGAAAAAAATCATCTTACAAGCAAATGATCTGGAAGTTTTACTGAACATCTTGCTGCTGAGCGCTGGTAGAGGCAAGACACCCCATTGCCCATGGATTTTCCATGCATTTCCAGAGCCCCCAGCACAGAGCCCAGGGCAGAGCCACGAGGCTTCAGCTGCTGCAAGAGAAACATCTAAGCAAAGACAAAGCTTAAACAAACTTAGTTTAAATGAACTAAGCAAAGGCAGAGCTTAAAGGAAAAGCTCAGGATTTGGAAGTGCAGCACAAGGAGTGCATACAGTTATATTTATATACACACATTTCACAGATGTTTTACCTTAAGCACTTCACAGATCATCTTTAAAACACCATAGATACCACAGTCTTTCATTCAATACCCAACTGTCCTGGTGGATAAACTTCCAAAAGAGAGAAAAGCACCTGTTTGTAATCCCTGTGTTACAGCAGTTCCCTCTCCTCTTCCTCCTCAAAGTCATGAGAAAGGAAATTGCACAGCAGAAGAAGCCCAGCTGACACCAGAAGGGTGAAGAGATGGGGGCTGAACCCAGAGAAGGGAGAAGGGGTGGCTGGAGACCTTGTACTCACCAGAAAGGACAGCACCCCCTCCTTCACTGAGGGCTGGAGGGGACCCTGAGCAACCTGACCTGGTGAGCTCCCTGTGAGGGTGGGCAGGCCCTGGCACAGGGTGCCCAGAGAAATTCTGGATGCCCCATCCCTGGAAGTGTCCAAGGCCAGGTTGGAGCAACCTGGGCTAGTGGAAGGTGTCCCTACCCATGGCAAGGGGGGGGACTGGGTGATCTTTAAGGTCCCTTCCAACCCAAACCAATCTGTGATTCTATGACTGAAGCTAAAAAGTGGAGCATTTTGAAACCAAGAAATACAGAGAAATATGTTTTCAGGCAAAGTTCCTCTCTGGGATGAGCTATTGATGGTCTCTTCTTCCCCAACCTCTTTTAAATCCATGAAGATGGGTGATGTCCATCCAAGAGCCTGCCCTGTATTTCCAAACCACAGATGTCACTCCTCCCAGGGCCCTGGGACACTGTCACCCTGCAGTAGGGTCACACCAAGAGTCAAAATGGGAAAAGAAAAGGAAAAAAGGAAAAGGAAGAATCAGCTTCTGTGTGAGTGCTCAATATTGGGATTGCACAGCTTGGGTTAATGGGATTTGGCATCTGTTTGGTGGGGACCCATGGAATCACAGAATAGCTGGGGTTGGAAGGGACCTCTGGAGATCATCCAGTCCAATCCCCTGCCAAGGCAGGGTCACCTGGAGCAGGGGACACAGGAACACATCCAGGTGGGCTTGGAATGTCTCCAGAGAGGGAGACTCCATGCTCTCCCTGGGCAGCTGTTCCAGTGCTCTGCCACATTCCATGGAAAGAAGTTCTTCCTCCCGCTGAGGTGAAACTTGTGTTTTAGTTTATGGCCCTTGCTCCTTGTCCTGTCACTGGGCACTGCTGAACAGTCTGGCACCATCCTCTTGACACCACTTGGAGATATTTCATAGAGTGACAGAATGGTTTGGGGTTAGAAGGGACCTTAAAGACCATCTCGTTCCAATCCCCTGACATGAGCAGAGACACTTTCCACTAGCCCTAACCTTCCAGGGATGGGGCATCCAGAACTTCTCTGGACAACCTGTGCCAGTGCCTGTTTATTATTTTCCACTGCATATTTCTGTATATTGATAAGATCCCCTCTCAGTCTTCTCCAGACTAACCAGGCCCAGCTCCCTCAGTCTCTCCTCATATGAGAAATGCTCCAGACCCCTCATCATCTCTGTGGCCTCTGCTGGACCCTCTCCAGCAGCTCCTTGTCTTCTTTGAACTGTGGAGGCCAGAACTGAACCCAGTTCTCCAGATGTGGCTTCACTAGAGCTGAGCAGAGGGGCAGGATCACCTCCCTGACCTGCTGACCACACTCTTCCTGATGCCCCAAGGATCCCCTTGGCCCTCCTGGCCCCAAGGACACGCTGCTGGCTCAACAGTTTGATGACTCAGAGCAGGTTAACAGCCTGAGTTAGTTTAGTTAACCCTAAATTCATTCATCCCCCTGCCATGGCATCAGGGCTGTGGTGTCACAGCTGTGGCCACGAGGTCCCAAACCCAGCTGTGACCAAGGGATGCTCCTGCTCTGAGCCTGCCAGGCTCCAATTGCATTTCCTCTGCTTCCACAGCCCATCTGCCACAGGCACATCCTTCCTGGAGCAAGGTCCTAAACACAGGGGCCTGGGAGCACAGCTGGAGGAACATCTGAAATACCTGAGCAACACTTTGCTCTGCCTGGTCTCCTGCTGGCAGCCTCAGCAGGGAATCCCAGTGCCAAGTATGTGGAAGGGAGGAGATTAGTCCTTTCCTCCTTTAGAGCTGCCATCCCAGCACTGGGAATGCAAAGGCTGCAGCTGCTTAGTGGAAGCAGCACTTCCAGCACTCACAGGCAGCTTCCTACCTGTAATAAGAGGGAGAAAAACTAAAAAAAAAAGGCCCCTCCAGGAATTTAAACCCCTAACACTCTCTCAAAGCAGCCTGGAGTTTCTCTGAGAGCAGTGACTGTGCAGGTCTCACCCAGCACGACACTCCAGCACTGTGGCTCTTGCAGAGCAGTTGCCTCAAGTGAAGGCTCAGAAACACTGGGGCTAATTGAGAACTTCATTCCCCATTCCCATTCCTGCTCCTTTGTGCCACTGCTTTAGTGGAACTTTCCATCCCTGAGGTTGGGGAATCAGGAAAGGAGGGGTTTGCCTTGAAAGGTCAAGGGAGACGCAGCACAGAGATCGGAGTGATGCACATGAGGAGAACTAAAATCACTTGCAATTCTTGCAAAGAAACCACTTTTAATAGTTTCTCTCTGAGTCAGGCTAAAGACAATATGGCCTAATAAAAGCTTTTTCCCACTCATCTTCCAACTCCCTGCCCCTTTCCCCGCCCTGTCAAAGAGAAAGATGGACCTAAACTCACACCCACATGTACAACTGAACTGGAACATTTCCCACGGACAACAAAACAGCCTCATCGTCAGCTTTTTTCTATCTGTGTTGAGCAGTTTTACACAGAAAGGGACTCTGAGCCCAGTGAGCAACTTCCACTCACCCCAAAACTGGAAATGAAAGTGCTGGAACACGCAGAGTTGTTCCTACAGACAGATGTTGTTACACTAAAAGTTCATTTCTCTCTAAGAGGATGAAGGCAGAAGAGAACAGCCCAGCTGGGAACCACAGAGCATTCCTGCAACACCTCCCGCTCAAGGAACAGAGAACAGAACACCAGCACTGGAATGAGACGAGCTTTAAGGTCCCTTCCAAGCCAAGCTGATCAGAGGGATGGAGCACCTCCCCAGTGAGGAAAGGCTGAGAGAATTGGGTTTGCTCAGCCTGGAGAAGAGAAGGCTTAGGGAAGACCCCACTGCAACCTTCCAGTACCTGGAGGGAGCCTACAGGAAAGACAGAGAGGGACTTTGGGCAAGGGATGGAGGGACAGGACAAGAGGGAATGGCTTCCCACTGACAGAGGGCAGGGTTAGATTAGATGTTAGGAAGAAAGTATTTTCTCAGAGGGTGGGCAGGCCCTGGCACAGGAGAAGCTGTGCCTGCCCCATCCCTGGAAGTGTCCAAGGCCAGGTTGGACAGGGCTTGGAGAGACCTGGGCTAGTGGAAGGTGTCCCAGCCCATGGCAGAGGGGTGGAATGGGATGATCTTTAATGTCTCTCCTAAGCCAAATCAGTCTATGATTCTGTGATTACAAACTGGGGTAGTTCAGCCACTGCCCTACAAGAGCTTTCTGTCCAACAGGAGATTGTCATGGAGATCTCCAACATGATGATGTTCCTCAGTGGTCACAGGCACTACTGCAGCAGTGCCAACTGCTGTGCTTGGGGGACAGACCCCCAAATTTCAGTCAAGCTACCTCAATTTCCTGGCTCATCTTGGACACAGGTTTCTAGGCAGAGGCAAAAGGCCATTCAGGGAAACAGAAGGGGAGCTATGGATGTGCTAACAGAGTTCCAATGAGGAGCTGACCCTGCCCTCAGCACCAGCACCCTTCTGAGCCAAGGGGGAGTGAACAGAGGAAAAACCACAGCAATTCACACTAAGCCTTTAGCCCAAACAGCACCTTTGGATATTCAAGTTCAAGCCTGGGTTCAATAGTGACAGGTTACCTGCCAAGGGGATTTTCCCAAAGGGAACACAATCCAGAGCAGGGTCAGTTGTGTGCTGCAGGTCATGGCTCCCACCAAACACACCAGCAGCCTAAACTGGTGCAGCAGCTCAGCCTAAACCAGTCTGTGCCACTGCTGAAGATACTGAACTGTACTGGCCACAGCCTCCTTGCTAAAGGGAACTTCAAACAAACTCAGAGGGAGAAATCTGAGACTTCAGGGTGCTTTTCCATCCATGCATCCCAGTTCCATACATTGCTGCCTGTCCCCGAGCCAGGAAACGGGGCTCCAATAAACTATTTCATGCCATCTTGCAAGTCTGTTGGAATGATTGCATGTTCACGCAACAGTCAGAAATTTAAACCCTTTGCCAACACTAAACACTGTTATTAACAGGCTTTTGGGACATTAATTAATGTTATGTTGATGATGATCCTCTGACAATCCCAGCTGGGGAAGGAAGGGCAGTGAGGAACAATGGGCACAGCACAGGGACCACACATACTGTGGCTCACGTGGTGTGCTTGGGAAGGGAAGGACACATTCTGAACATTCCAGAAGGGACACTATGCAGATCACATTTTAGGACTCTTCTTCTTACAGAACCAGACAATGGGCTGGAGTGGTTGGAATTTGAGCACCTTGTGAAGCCTTGAGACTGTGCCTGCACAGGGAGGGTTCTCAGCTTCCCTCTGACACACAGCATTTGCTCCAAGTCACAATCAGTCAAGATATATGAGGTGCAGAAATAGTCTTTCCACCCTCCTTCTGGATTTTTTACCTCCACCTTGACACTTACTTTAAAATCAACCAAGAGCTAAACAAGCAGGATTTATAGTCCTGAACCAAGCAGGGCAAGGGATCAAACTGAAAGTCTCTCCCAGAGCAACATGACCTCCCACTGACACCTCAGATTTCAGCCCTGCTCTGCCCTGAGCAGAGGTCCCTCCACCACCAGCACTGGCAGCAGGACTCACGTGCTCCCAGTTAATAGCCAAGCACCTGACACAGCATTCAGTATTTTGTCTGTTCTGAGCTTTACTTTCTAACTGGAGCAGCTTGACAAAATATTATGCTGGACAGAGAAAGAAAAAAAGCAATGCTGCACTCGCACACAACTGAGTTAAGTCCAAAATTTTGTTTCTAGATAAGAGCAGGGATTTTGATGGGGCCAGTTCAGTGCTTTCCTAATGCTCTGTTATGGAAAGGAGAACAAAAATACACCAAATCCCTGCAGAGCTATGAGAAGTAACTAGTCAAGGAATAATAAAGACAGGAGGGCGTTGGGGGAAAGATAAAGAGTGGTGGTTTTTTTTCCCTAATCCCACTGACACATTTATTAAGCCCTTAGATTTGTGTGCGTGTAACTCACAGATTTTGTAACTTTCATGTTACTTTTATGCGACTTTCCCGCAGGAAAGACTTTGCCAAGTGAACACGTGCTGCATCCTGCACAGGAAAAGCAGCAGGAGCCTGGAAGGGCCCCCCAACACCACGAGGTGTGGGGTGTCCAACCCCACCAGCCCTCCTGCACCCAGAACATCAGGGCCTGCTCTGCAGCAACAGAGAAACCCACAGCAAAACGGAAAGTCAGCTTTCCTAGAGGGAAGCAAAAGCCCTCGTGGGGAGGGATCAGAGTTCAGCCCAAACCAGTCACGCAGAGGAAGTTCAAAGTGACTCCTCTGCGCCTCACAGCAACACCGAAGCAGAAGTGAAAATTACATCTCAGTCTGTAGGCGAGCGGTGAGGGATGGGCTGAAAAGCAAATGTGGCTCTCCTGGGAAGAGCCCTGCTGGGGATAATCCCAGGAGAAGGGAGCCACTGTTGGTGGGAGCACACCTGAGGCGCTGGGGGGACAGAGCACATCTCCAAGCGCCTGGGTTTGTTCCCATCACCTCAGGAGCAGGGTCAGGCCCTCACCCGGGGCAGGTGCTCACCTTCCTCTTTGTTGTTGGTGATATCTTTCAGCAGCTCAGTCTTCATGCAGGCGTCTTTCCTTGGCTCTCCCTTACTCAGCAGCGCTCGCTAAGGAAGGGGAGAAAAAACAGAAATGTCAGGGTTTAGCTCCATGTTTATCCACACGTTGCGTTGAAGAGAAGAGACAATCATGGACACATCCTGTTTACATCACGGGCAAACCTCCCTCTGCAAAATAAGGCTGCCAGGAAGCTGCCACCAAGGCACAGGTCACAGATAAAACACGGCAGGGCTGGCCCCGCTGACAGCCCGAGGAGCAGAGAGACTCTGAGCCGTGCCCAGGGCTCAGACCTCCCAGCTCTCTGGTTTGCATGAGCCAGACAGATTTTCTGAGTGCAACGTGCCTGGGAATCCAGCTGAGTCAGTGTGCATGAAAGGCATCTCCAAGAGGTGACTCTTACTCCCCCAAAACTTCTGAGGCTTTGGGTGGGGGAGGCAGATCTATCAGCCTTCTCATTATACCTCATTTATCAACATTTCCAGCCCGTGAGCTTTTGGTTGTGTGGTTTTGTTTTTTTTCATGTAGTTCATTCAAATGTACATACAAAATGCAAACCATCAGTCAGCTCCAGCTAATTCCTCATTCATAACATCCATGTTTATTAAAGTTAATCAGCTCTATTTTTAATTCTATAGAAAGTAATTTTTCTTTTCTCCCTCCTTTTTTTTTAATTTTTATGCAAAAAAGGCAACACCTGCTCATCTCCTCTGCCTTTCACACGCCTGGAGTCACGTTGTTAGATCAGGTATGCAGCCTTAATACCTTCTCTTTTTATGCTGAAGTGGCAAGACTGGGGAAAAAAAAAAACAAACCCAAACAAAAAAGCTACCAGAACAAAACAGTAGCAAAAAGGTATTAAAAAAATAAAAATAAAAACCAACAAAAGAGAAGGGGTCTTTGCCACAGCCCTGTGTTTCAGGGGACAAGCTGGTCTGAAGGCAAAGATGGTGCCTGCCCTGCAGAGCTGCCACGTGACGGAGGTCGGTGAAGGGTTCAGCACACGCTGCCGGCGCCGCAGCACAAGAATAAGCCCAGGTCAAGCCAACTGTTGTAGGGCCAGCACAGAGAGCAGATGGTGCCTCAGCCATGCAAATCACAAGGTTTAAAGCGCACTGAGTGATAAAGGAAGGAAAACAACCTGCCCATCTCCCACAAAGCAAGCCAGAGAGATAAGGTGCACGCGATGCACCAGCTCCCAAACCCGGTGTGCCAGCTCCCAAACCTGGTGTGCCAGCTCCCAAACCATTCCCACCAGCTGCCAGCCCATCCCCACACGGGATTCTGTCCAGAGAGGACAGGGGAGATCGGCTTTGGTGCTGCTCTGCTGTCCCCAGCCACGCTGACAGGTTGGTGGCCATGTGAACTCAGCAGCAATGCCTGGTCCCGGCAGCCCCATCCCCACCAGCCCCAGATCCTGCAGGATCACCCTGCCCTGCACCCAAATGCCACCACCTGCAAAGCAACACCCACTAAGGGGAAGGAGGGAGCACCAGGGATACGGCTGGGCACAGATTCCTGGGAAAGGTTCCACCACCTGCCAGGCCTGGAGGTGAGAGCACCTCCAGGATTGCTCCTGTAGCGTGGAGGATGGAGGTTGTGGGTGGCTGCCTGTCCCCAGCCTGCCCTGAGCACAAGCAAACAGCAAATGCCACCACATCTCAGTGCTCTCAGCACCACGGAGCTTGTGCTCCCAGCACAGCACCTTCAGATATTCAGACACAGCCCAAAAAACCAAGATGTGAGCATCTGAAACCTCAGCTCAGACAGCCTGAAGCAGAACCTACCTGCAGCAGACACTGGCCCACAGCTTCCATGGAGAAATGATCATAAAACACAGCCCAAAGTCTCCACACAGGGCAGCTTCTTTATTTATTTATTTGCTAAGCCAATAATATGTATCCTTGCTGCAAACATGAGATTGTAAACCCTACCTCTCCTCTAGTAAGACCTCTTGCAAACTGGGAATAACTTCAATTTTCTCATGGATTACCCTGCAGCAAGACCAGTGCAAAGAGAGCTCAAAGTGCTCGAGGGCACTCCTGGCTCCCACCACGGGCAGGGGCACCACAGGCACCACCAGCAAATAAAGAGCCTCAGTCAGTCTAACAGGGAGCAGTTTGTTTTCCCAACCTTTGTTGCAACAAGGAAAGGTCTTGATATTCCTGCTCTTACACTGACTGCTACCAGAAGTCCCAGGATTTCCAGTGGGTCATTCTTAGCCATCCAATTTTCAGTTTGTCTTTATTTTCTAAGCAATACCCCCAGCCCACACAACACCCACACTCTCCCTTCCACAAAGGCGTTGTTCACCCACAATGCCTGAAGAAAAGCCACTGCAGGAACCCAGGGGTCAGCCAGACCCTGACCACCCTCCCTCCTCGCCACAGTCACCAGGGGCTGCCTGGGTCCTGCCCAGCTCTCAGAGCACAACTTCCAGCTCCAAGAGAGAAACCACCATTTGCTTCCTGTGGGAGCACAAAAGCTGAGTGCCAAGGCAAGGCTGACTGAGGTGGCACCTCACGGGCTCCTCCTGGTTCCTGTCTCACACACACATCCCTGGCTACCACCAGCAACGAGGTTACAACCTCCCAACAAAAACTCAGCAGCAAGGTAGAAAATAAAACAATAATTTAAAAAAAAAACAAGAATCAACTTTGAATTTTGAAGCATTTTCATCCAAGGGAAGCTACAGGAAACCCCTGCAAAGTGCTCGAAGCCTCTTCCCCCCAGGCCAGTGCTCTCCCCTCCTTGCTCCATCAGCACCCACCGGGCACCCACCCATTCATTCCCACCAGCCCACGGCTCCACCCAGCCAACTTAGCACCAACTTCCCCGCAAAGTGTCAATACCTCCATATTTTTTTTTAGTGTGTGTGTGTGTGTGTGTGTGTGTGTGTGTTGAGGGGGTTATTTTTTTGCCCTCCCCTCCCTTAAATCCAGAGCAAACTTCCCTTTCTGCTCACCCTCCCCATGCCCCATCCGTCCGCTCCCGATTGGCAGGGAAATCCTATACCCACCCTCCCCGCCGAGCAATGTCTGCTCTTGCAGCAGTCCCAACAAAGCCAACTGCCAAGCACACGCTGCTTCACAATAAAAGTCTCACGGCTCCATTTCTCTTTCTCCTCCTTTCCCCCTTTCCCGCAGCCGTCTGCCTCCAGTCCCTCGCTGATTATTGTGATTGTTAACCATCCGTGCCTGGAGAAGCTCCATAAGAGCACACACCACCAGCCACGAAGCGTTATTGCCTCCCCCCCCCCGCCTCAAAACAACCTCAACCCTTTTATTTTAGGTTTCAAGGGGAAGCAAAAATTAGTGCATCTGAAGGAAGACTGATTGGGTCTTTGAAAGGGCTTTAAAAGCCATGAGGAGCCAAGCAGAGGAGCTACTGCTGCTTTAGTTTTTGCCTCTCTGCCTCTGTTTACAAGAAAATAGGCTTCCTTCTCCTCCATGAGGTCTTTGGAGGGGATGGAAGACAGGTCAGACCGGCCAAGGAAAGGCTCTGCAGCATTTCCAAACACATGATGACTAGAAGCTACAGTGGTGCCTTTAAAACATAAAAAAAAAAAAAAAAAGCCCACCAAAAAAAAAAAAAAGAAAGGAAAAGAAAGAAGAGAAAAAGAACAAAGCTGGGAAACACAGAAAGGGCTTTCTCAGCCTCCTCCTTGGCATTTTCATCAGCCATCCGGGTGCCCTTCGCAAAGGTCCAAACAGGTTTTATAGGCAAAGACAACACATGCACAGCAAAACTCCAACATATTGCAGCTTACCAAGCCCAGGGGACCAGAGTTACATCATGAGCCCGAGCCGTGTCCTCTCCCGGCAGCCCGGGAAGGAGCGCAGGCTGAGGTGCCAAGATGTCTACCTTCACCAGGGTCTTTTTTTTTTCTTTCCTTTTTTTTTTTTTATGTCTTAAAAACCAACGGTCTGGGAACCCGAGGCTTCGCAGCAGCGTTACTGTGCAGCTAAGGCAGGTGGCTCTGGAGCAGGAGACCCCTCAAAGTGCCTGTCCCCATCTGGGGCAGTGGATGCACCAACACCTCTGCCCGCAGAGCTGGTGGGACAGGCAGCACTGATCCTGCCTGGAAGCCTCCAGCAGGGAGGTGACACCAACCCCTCTGAGGTGACACCAACCCCTCCGAGGTGACACCACAGGGCCCCGCTCGCCCCAGGGAAAGCTCCCACTAGCCCAGACTGCAGCAGAGCGGAGGCAAAGCTCTCAACAAATGATGCAACCCCAGCAGCAGATTCTTATTCACTCATTTTTAACCTCCTTTTCCTGAAAAAAAAAATAAAAAATAGAATAAATATAACTACCTCAACCCAAACCAGCCTGTTCATAATAACCTTTGCCTTAGAAGAGCAGACAAACATTTTGTAGTTAATTATATAGGAAGTAATGATTAAGAGAATGCTTGTAGAAAGAGAGTGTTTCTTTTGTAGGCACGGGAAGGCTGCTCGATTTGGATCTCACTGCTGGGGTCTGGCTGTGCATGGGCAAGGCCTGGGATCACAGCTCGTGGGGACACTGACCACGGGCCTGTCATTAGAACCAACAGCAGCATTTGATCTGGAGAAGGAAGGAAACACAACCACCAGCATACCTAGCCTACAAAGCAGTCACCAGTCTCAAAGCTCCTTTTCTTTTCTCAGGTTAAGGCCACTTCCTTATAAGCCTCATGCAATCATGTGAACATGGAATTTTATCTGCAGCTCACAACAAGCACTGCCCTCTGCCTGAAGTTTGTCCCCAAATCAAATTCTTTGCAATTCTTTTGTCTCCTGAATTCCTTTCATCCACACTCTTTGCCATAGAAAAGAAACATTTCCTCCTCAACCCCCATGTCCTCTCTCCTATTCCAGCCACACACGTCAACTCCCGAAAAGGGGTGAAGCATAGAAAGAGACACAAGTCCCTGCATGCAACAGCTGGGAACACGGAGACACGTGCATGAAACACAACAGGACTTAAAGTGATTCCTCCTAAGACAAGGCATTCCACGATGGCGTGCAGGCTTCAGGCAAGGGGGGGTCTGCAGAGCCCGTGCCCTCCTGGAAAGGGGAGATCAATTTACACTTCCTCACTGTTTCCAGGCCGTTCCCATCTAGCTGCATCCCAGTAGAGTTAAAGCCAGTGCAACTTGTATGTGCAGGCAAGTGTAAATCCAGAGCAGACAAAGGCATCCCCTCCTTCCACGGGCTGAGGGTGGCAAGGAGTCCAGCTGCTCCTGCCTTCTCCTGGCACCCGGGAGGGGAGGGGGGCAAGAAAACCCTAAAATGGAAACCAAGATTCATCACTATCTCTAGCAAAAGCAAACCAGCCACTTCAGAAACACCCAGTCCCCAGGAAGGCTGAGCCAGGACAAAACCATAGCACCAAGAGGAGCCTGGAGCCAGCAGATTCCAGCAATCCAGGGTTGGGGAGCTGGAAGGCAGCTCGCCCCCATCCAAGGGGCTCAGGTACCTCTTCAGCCTCCACGCTCCTCTTCCTCCCACCCCCAAACCAGCACAGCCAGCGGCGCAGCTCCTTCTGCCCCTGCCCATCCCCATGGTGCCCAAAGGAAGGGCACATGGGGGAGCAGAGGAGGGAAAGCCCCCCATGGGCTTCCCATGGGCTCAAGAGGACCTGGCTCGGCTGCCCACAACCACCTCCACCTGGGTCACCTCCGGCCATCGAGCGGCCACGGCGCCTGCGAGCCGGAACAGCGGACAGAGGAAAAAGGGGGGGAAAAAAAGAAGACAAAATCATAATAAAAATAATAACCACCATAAAACTTGCACCCTCGGGCCTGTCCCTCTAATAACTACAGCAAAACCTCACCAAGGCCTTACTCTCCTGGAGGGCGAGAAAGCGACACAGCGCTGCCCAGCACCCGAAGTCCTGGAGGTGGGAGATCCTCACACCCTCTCCTCCATGGCCTACGGGCTTCGTCCCCGGCGTGGGGCCTGGTTTTTCTGCTCTGTCATTAAGAGTGGAGCCTGGTCTTTTCCTTCAATCCCAAGAATTGCACGGAATTAGATCATCTTTCTGGCTCGCCTCCCCCTACAGGCAGCTCCCGAGCATGCTCAGCGCGGCCGCGCTGCCATTTCATAACCGCATTGTTTACGGACACACGGACCTGCCATCTTTTGACAGGGACACAGGGCCCCTGTCCCTCCCCAGCGCCCCGGCCCCCGCCACAAACACCCCCTTGGGGGCAAGGCAAGCCGCAAAAGCATGGCAAGCAGCACGCTGGAGGGGGTTGTGGTGGTGGTTTGGTCGTTTGCTGCTTGGTTTTTGTTTCTTTTTTTGCCTTTTTCCTCCTTGATTTCGGTCAAAATCCACCTGCTCTGGAGGGAGAGGTGAAGCCCTTTGGGGGCCGGGGGGCTGTGGGGAGGAGAGGTGTCGCAGAGCTCGGTGTGAAATGCCAGCCACGATTTTTAGCTTCTTGGAATCACAACTGTGCTTCGATGTCACCTAAAAATATAATAGCCAGCCCAGTCTGCCATCCTCTGCCGAGCCTTCCTCTGTGAGAAAAAGGCTTGGAAATATGGTATTTCCCTTAAATAAACAAGTTGGCTTAGTCCCAGCACATCCAGTTTTCTCCTTTAAATGCAAACCAGAGTATTTTTGCAGGCACACAGGAAAATGAGGAGAGGAGGAGGGGAAATGTTCCTCATTTAACACCAAGAACTCCATGCAAAGCCTTGCAAGGTTGCTCAGAGCCCCACTCTGTTCCAGCCCTCTCCCCGTCTGTGCTGATCATACTTTACAGGTGAAAGCAGCTCTGACTTATGACAGAGAGAAAATGCCAGAAGAGCTGGAGGTTTCCTCATCCTTGGAACAAGGACAAGTTGTGAAAAGCTTCCTTTGCAAGAGGCACTGTGCTGCTCCAGCACAGTATGGCAGCGTTGCAGGGAGGACACTGGCACTTCAGATCTTCTTAACCCCCACTGCCTCGACCCTTCTCCATGTCCTTCCCCCTCCTGATGGAGACCGAAGGAAAAGGATAAATAAATTACCTGGTCTGGAGGAAGCAAGCTGTTGTGTTGGAGGCCGGAATATTTTTTTAAAAAGCTTGCTCTACAATTTTTTTCCCTCTGTTTGTTCTTTCTTTTTTTTTAAGGATACTTTCCAATGAGCTCGTACAGTTTGAGAGCTTTGCTCCTGCTGCTTTCCTGACTACTGTAAATCCTGGCAGGCAGTGCTGCCCCACTGCCTACTCTCCTCTGCCCCCTTCCAGAACCAAGACCACCCTACAGCAAAGCCAGACAGGTGTTCTCCACCCAAGAGACCAAGAAGCCCATACAGGCACAGGGAGGGACAAATCCCTCCCAACACAAGGCAACACGGGGGTCTGCAAGGAAGGGTTGGTGCCAAAACTCTAAATTCAGAAGAGTCAAAAATAACTGGCTGAAAAGGCCAGTTAAGGATCATAAACTCAGGATTCACTTCCAAATGGCTGACATTCCATGTCACTGCAGGAACATATGGTCCTCCAAGCCTCGCAAGCAGGGAGCACACGCCATCAGTGCCCCGAGCCTTTCCAGTGACCCAAACACATGGTCACTCTCCCGCTGCGGCCATTCCTCGACCGCTCTCGGCCCCAGGAGTGGGAAGGCGAGAAGGGAAAACTTCAGGGAAAAGCAGCAAAAGGGAAAACAAAGAGGAGCAGCAGGAATCAACCCAGCCCTCCCCCAGACCAGCTGGCCTGGAGAGTGAAGCTCTTTAAAAGCCCTTGTTTACCTGAATAAAGTGACTCCCTGCCATTGCATGAGATGCACATGACCCTCCTTCCTGAGGGGATGGCACCACATGGCAGAGATCAGGGGTATGGGGCTCCCATGCCAGCAAAAGGAGCCCTGGGACAGCCACCACTGCCCAAGCCCCCAGGTCATGGAGCTGCCCCTGCTCCCCTGCCTGGGGCTGGTTTCACAGGGGCTGAGCAGCAGGAATATGCCCCATGTGAGCCACAGAGCCCATCTCTGCCCAAACATGCTCAAGGATGAGGGGAAGAGCTCGTGCTGGCACTGAAAAGTGCATTAAATACATCAAAAAGACCAAAACCAAGACCTGAAGGCCCCACTTTGGGCTCTTAACCCTTGCTGAGAGGCAGCGCCAAACCCAGACCTCAGCTGCTCTCTTCTCTCCAAAGTAGGTCAGGCTTTTCTGTGTCTCTGCAGATGCTTTCAAAGGGCCCAGCCGGCAGGGACGGAGCATTGGGCGCTGTCACACCGGTGTCACCACCACACAGGAGCACACCTTGCACACCTCAGAGGATTTTTGGTCGTCTCCTCAGCCTTCGTGGAATGCAAAGCCCATTCTCTCCCCGGGTGGAGCTGCTCGGGCAGCAGGTCAAGGCCTCTGCTCTTCAGTGTCACAAAGAAATCTCATCTCTCTCCTCGTGACTTCTGAGCCTTTTCCTTTCGCTCACATCTTCCAGATGATGAACTACGAGAGCATTTATAGCCCGGTGGAGACACCAGAGATATTCAGATTAGGTGTCACAGATTGTCCTGTAAACTGCCTGATCTTTTAAACGCCATCTTCACATCTTGCTCTTGGACTGAAAATTCAATATTGGCTCTGCGTGGCAGCTCCATGGGACACAGCAAGGGATGCCCAGACACCCCACAGCTCTGGGACCTTGTGTGTCCATCCCAAATCCCACTGAGGTCTGTGACAGCCAACAGAGCTGTCTGCACGTAACACTAACCACAGCAAAAAAAAAGAAAAAATTAAAAAATTAAATGAAAAAATCCCACGGCAAAGCCAGGGGGCCGGAATTTTAGGCAACTTTGAAAATATGTTGCAGACCTGGGACCCCTGCCATGAAATCAACCACGGGTGTTTCATTTTAACCAGCTGTTCCCTTGGACTGCTACAATGAAATAAAAAAAAAAGAAAGAAAATAACAAAAGAGGGGAGGAAGTCACCCCAAAATTAAAAAAAAAAAAAAGGCTTGTTTCTTCTTGGTAAAACATTGTTGCCTCTTGCTTCCACCTCAGGAAAATGAGGAAGATGAGCCATAGGCAGGAGCTGTCAAAGGAGATGCAGTGAGGAGATGCCATGTGGCCACAGGCTCTCTCCTCTCCTCTAGAAGTTCAGGGTTCAACCAGCTCGGACACCCCAGGCTTTGTCCTTTTGCTTACAAGAGCTACAAGCAGGGAAGGCTCCTGGGAGAATTTTCCAGAAACTTCACACTTAAAAAAAAACTTGTAAAAGCACAAACAAACCCTAAAAACACACACATCCCCCAAAAAAACCCCACCCAACCCCAAACAAGCCTCCCCACCCCAGAAGACAAAGCAGAAGAGCCCCCCTGGATGGGAGGGAACAAAGGCCGAGGTTTCCCGGGGCGTGTGGGATGCTGGAGCACCCAGGAGCCCATGGCACAGCCCCTGGAATGTCCATCCCAGCAGGAAGGAGCCCGGCCGGTGCCCACGCGCCCGCCCGCCCTGCCGCGCTCGGGGCGGCGGGACAGAGGGATATTGAATCTAATAAATCAATAAATCAGCCCAGCCATGATCCCCCAAACTCTGTTCCTCCTCTCCAAGGCTTCTCCTTCCCCAGCAGGGCACCAGCCTGTGTGCCAGGGCCTCGCCGGGCGCGGGAGGCGGCCGGACCCTGCGGTACCTGCGGGCAGCTGTGGTCTTCTTCTGGTGAAGACTCCAAGAGTTGAATATTCCAGATCCTCATGAGCAGTGATTCAGTTTCTGCTCATGTGATAAAGCTCCCTCTACAGAGTGAGCATGCCCAGAAGAGCCCATTTCACTGCTCCCTCCAAGCTGCAGCCATTTCACAGAGAACCTGCCGGCTCCAAGGCGTCCATTGGAGCGCGATTATCCCGGGCATCCCCGGGACGCACCGGCACTGCAGATCGTCTGTCAACTTTCTGACAGGTTGCCAGGCCTCAAAACTGATCACTCGCCTGAAAAAAAGAGAAAGCTTTTGAAACCACAGGGCGAGGTGTGCTGTCTCGTGGCCTTCAAGAGTAGCACTCGTGTGTGGGGAAAGGAGAGGCAGGAGGGATGGAGAGGGATTCTCCGTGGCTTGGGGATGTTCCTGTGCTGATTCTGTTGTGCTTAACAAAGCCCCTGAGCTCTGAGCACTGGGAGGAAGGCACATGGGTTAAAGCGATGCAGTGAGCAGTGTCCAACTGCAAGTGCATTCAAGATCAGAACTGCTGAGCTAAAGGGGAGCGAATTTTCACTTTGGGGATTAATAAGACAAAATGACCTGGTATATCTGACCTGAAAAGGGTAGCACACAGTCATTGAAAAGGGTGGGGGGGAATGGAATGAGTGGACATCCTCATGGCTCCATCCTCACCCTGAAGAAGGGATAGTGCACTGCAAGGCTCCGAGCTCAGCCTATGTCAAACCCTACGATACAGCTGGCCCAGCCAGCAAGATAAAAGAAGACATTTTAAGCTTCAAAATAAAAGTAGTTTGTCTCTGTTCCACTTAACAATTAAGCATAAACTCTTGGCAACCTCCATATCTGCTCAGGCTCCCAGCAAAACTGCCAGAGGAGCTCACAGGAACATCTGTAAGCAGAGATCGCAGCTGGAAGGGATTCAAGCAAGGCTGGCATTTATCGGAGGCAGGAGCAGGAGGCTGCAGGAGCTGGAGAACCTCCCCCCCGGGCAGGGGGAGGGCGGCCAGCAATCCAGGACAAGAGGCCAGAAGGAAGAGGAAGCTCACAAATGGCCTGTGGCACCACCCGCCAGCTCTTGGCCAAAGGGAAAACAGTTTTCCCAAGGAGAAGAGCACAGAGGAGCGTCCTCTTTAAGAGCCAGAGGTCTCTTTAAGAGTAGAAATCAAAATGAAGACGAGCAGAGTGTAACGTGTTACAGTGAGCTGGGGAGGGCAGGGAGCAGCCTGCACTGTGGGGAGGGAAAAGGCCATCCAAATCCACAGGGAGGTTTTGAGGAGCCCAAGGATGATGTTTGCCCTGCCCCAGCACTCAACATAGGCAGGCGAGTCCAGGCCCTCGGCCACGGCCTGCTCTGCCATCCCCTCCTCCCTGCAGAGCATAGGGGACTGAGTCCTGCCAGGCTGGAAACATCCACAAGC
This sequence comes from Margarornis squamiger, assembly GCA_035222235.1. Classification (NCBI taxonomy): domain Eukaryota; kingdom Metazoa; phylum Chordata; class Aves; order Passeriformes; family Furnariidae; genus Margarornis; species Margarornis squamiger. The sequence goes on from JAWWTY010000036.1 coordinate 9,413,617, forward strand.
CATGTTTCCTCCAGCCCAAGCAGCTATTTCACCACCCTGGCCAGGCACATCTGCAATAATTAAAGCAGCAAAGAGCCACTACGGATCTGCTACGAGGACGTTGCTCTTCTCTCCACACTCTGGAGAACTTTCAGTACTAAAGAGTTAAAACACACAAGGCTAAATGGAGATGACTGAAATTCATAGGGCAGGAGCATCTGAGGTGACAGTATAAAGCAAAGATCGTTCTTTCACCCACTAGGTTTCTGTTTGATGTGAATCTTAAGTTTTAATATACACAAAATGAGATTTTCCTGGCCTTTCTCTCAGTTGCTGAGAGGTGTAGAGGTAACCCATTTAAGACAAATTCAAAAATCCCCAAACAAAAGCAACAACCCCCGACTACGCAGACAGGAGTTGTATTATCCACCGCATCAAAAGATTACTGTAGTTCAAACCAAAGATGGCTTTAAAACAGTTGACGTGCTGCCCTTCCTTGCAGCATGAAATTACCAAGCTTTCATTAAAACCCCAGAAATAGAAACAAAGATATTAACAAAGGCAGTGTCAATGATTCACCACAGTCAACATTCCCTTCCAGAGATAAAATAAGGATGGAGAACAGCCACAGCCTCCCTGCACAGGCAGAAGGGTAACACTCCCTACTGCAGATCCACACGAGACATGTTTTTACTGCTGAGGTTAAAGATACACTGAGAGCAGATGCTACAGAAGATGCTTTTCACATCTCATGGCCATCCTTGAAAGCACTAGATGCTGTTTAGAAACAAAAAGGAAAAAGCAAAGCAGGGTATTGCAGACACTTCAACCAACCTGAACAAAATGATAGATCGGCATCGTAGCACCAGCTCTGCTCAGCACCCAGCCATGGGGGTGGCTGCGTGCTCATCAGCAAGACCTCAAATTTATGTCACCCCAAAGGAGAGTGAAGCTTCCAGGGCACAGCCAGTCCTGTGTCTCAGCAGGGTCTGTTGGCTGTTTGAGAGGTGCCTCCTGCCCAGGACCCCCAGAACCACCATGTCCTCTCCTTTGCAGGGGCCGGGTGGTCACAGCCCCATCCCCACACTGGCTGTGGAAGTGGTGTTGCTAAAGATGCAGGATGAGACCAAGCCCGTGCCCCACGAAGCTGTGCCCTTTATTCCACCCAAGCAGTTTTCCCACCATGCCAGTAGGAGCCAGCCTGACACCCCCTTTCCAAACATTCCTTCCAGGGACCACAGATTGCAAGGTGTTTTCACTCCGTGGCTCTCTGGCCTCCTCTCTCTGATTCAAGGCTCAAACATCCCTTGCAGAAATCCCACATTTCCAGGAGGAAAGCAGCAGCACAACAGCTTCCCTTCACAAAGGACACCGGGTTTCTCGGGGCTTTTGCTTAATGACACTATTATGTCCAGCATTTTCACAGCTCCCTTGCAGAGGAAGCACAAGTGGGAGGCATGGGGAGATTTTTCTTTCTATAGGAAGAACAACATTTAGCTCTGCAAAATATAGCAGGTTTTCCTTCTTTCCATCAGGCTCCTCTTCTTCCAGACCATGTAGTTGATCAAGTCTGATGCTCCCTTCAAGACTCTTCGGAAGAGATTCCAAAAGCACGACAAGAGACTTTGGATAGAAGATGAGCATTTCTGCTGGAATCTTGATTTGTTTCTGCACTGTTATAAACCACTCCCCAGCTCTACTACAAGCTGTTCAATTGCTGTCTTCCCTCTTCAGCCATTCTAAACATTTCCTAAACAGAATGCCCCAAGTCACACTGGTGTCCTCAGCATCCTCCACGAGAGCCCCACGTCCACCTCCAGGCTCAGGCAATGGCCTTGCAAGAGCAGGCAGTCATTAATGCACAGTTCTGGAATCACAGCTATTCCTACCTCTCAAAACCTGCTTTTTTCCTTCCCAAAGTTTTCAAGCCATCTCTCCTCCTCCCCTTTTCCTCAGCACAGTTGAAAACTGTTTTTACTTAATAGGAAATGTGAAATGTTCCCTGGGATGCTGCACTGAGTACATCACACACACCAAGAAGGAAAAAAGGAGAAAAAAAAAAAGGAAAAAAGAAAAGGAAAATAAAAGAACATCCTATTGGACAGCAATTGAGATGGGAGCTCTCTGGGAGATGTTGCTATGCTTTGATAAGAATCTGCATTGAGTATTTCATTTACAGGGCAATCCTAGAACTTTATTTAGCAGCATATTGGCCAGACAGCTGTAATTTAGAACATACTGTATTCCTAACAGTTCCCAATTATAAATTCCTTCAGCTTTAACTTATAGTAACCACAGCTCCTTCTATTTTGGAAACCTAAAACCACCATTTCTCCCCTTCTTTCAGCTCTTGCGTACCAAGAGCTCGCACTGCACAAACACAGCCTCGCTGGAGAAGCGTCCTAAATCCAGCACCCCACCCTGGCACAGCAGGCTCATCACCCCCCACCACACTCCCAGCCCCACCGAGAAATGTTTGGCTGCTTTATTTGGGGGGCCCAGCCCCGCGGGAGAGCAGAGCCACCCTGCTGCCCCGCAGTGCCCTGCTGGGAACATGGCTGTGCACATTCCAGCTCCTCCTGCTGCACCAGGCGCCCGAGCGCGGGCGTGGGGCCTGCCAAGGAGCCTCACGTGCTCAGCCTGTCCCTGTTCTTTGACCTCACACCTATTTTTTTTAAGGATTAAGGCGCTGATGTGAAAATAAGCAAGTTCTCCGCCAGAATCGGGGCTTCCCGATGCCTTTGCATCTCTCCCCAGATCAGGAACTCCTATGGAATGTCATCGTTGACGGCTCTACGGGCAGTTCCTGCTGGCTTTATCAAATTCCTACAAGGAACAGAAGGAGCTGCTGAACTCTTTGGAAACAAAGCTCCTGCCTCCATGCAAATATCCCTGGTTAAGAGGAGTAGAGAAATAGAGCATGATGTGTGTACGGAATTGGCTCTACAGAAGCTGCTTCTCAGCAACTGCCATAAGGTGGCAGTGGGTCTTTAAGGCTCCCTTACACCTTCACACAGCACAATAGGAAATTAGCACACCAGTGGGTTTCCAGCATCTGAAACTGTTTAAGTCAAGTTTCCTCATCAAGGGAGCCAGGCCCTGCTTGAAAACTTGGGGCTGAGATCACCTCAGCACCAGAGTCACACAAGGAGAAAGAGCCACCTGAAAAGCCACAAAGACAACCCCCATCTCAGCCAAAGAAAATCCAACCCTTTCCCCTCTTGGTGTACAATCATGACGCTGTTTGTTTTCCATAAATGCTTTCCTTTGTGCATTCATCCAGCCATAAACAACTCAGTGACCATTAAGCAGTGAGAGAAGTTCTGTCTGGCCAGCAAGCTGGGCTCCAGCAGGATTTTATGCAGGCACCATAAAAACAAGCCCAGTAAGCAAACTGGTCACCAGCTCAGCAAAGGGCTGACTAAAGCACCGAGGAAGCACTGGGTACCCAGGAAAGATGGAACCAGGCAACAAGTAGGCAAGTTCCTTTAGGTAATGAAGTGACTCTTCATGTAGAATAGGCCACAGCAATAAAATCACATCTTTGCCAGTCACCCTCTGAATTACACAGTGAAAAGCGGCCACAGTTGCCCTGAAGGAAGAGCTGATCTACCTTAAAGACAGGCTGTGATCACAGAGATTTCTGTTCACAAATCAAACACAACAAGTATTCCCAAAGCCCCAAGCAGAGCAAACCCCTGGCCTTCCCTTCGCCTCCAGCCAGGCCAACACACAGCTAGGCCCCCATAACACACACACCTCCCAAGTGCTGAGGCTCATGGGCAACGTGCCCCCCGTTCCACACCAAGGCAGAGCATCCCTACATCTCACCACCAAACCCCCAGAGCCAATGTAAATGTTTTATTGGCACTTCCCCACGCAGCGAGCTTGTACAACAACTGGAGTCAATCGGCTCATGCAGCACAGACCTGCTGGGGCTTACACATTCCTTGTAAAAAGCTGGCAAACTCCGGATGAAATCCAAGAGCCCAACCCAGCACAAGTCACAGAGTCCCCTGCCTTCCCCCAAACCCGCTCGCCAACACATCAGACCCCTGCAAGAAGCACAGAAAATCGCTGAGCCAAAGGAACAAACACACATATTCCTTCCTCTCCTTTGCCAGCTTGGAGGACCCGACGTGGCAAGGTTTGTTTGCCATCGCTGGAATGCAAAATAAGCCTGGAAAAGGGAGTTGGAGTTTGACATTCTTTCGCCCTCCCACCATCCCAGACAGCTCTAGATCCAAACTGCAGGGCAGGTCTGAGCCCTGCAAGGCTTCCCATTAATAACAATTAGCACAGCCCACGACGCACACAGGATCACATGGCTCCCAACATGAAGGCACAGCCCTGGCTGCAGCCCCTGCCTGCTGTCACGTCATGTCACCACCCTGACATTGCCCAGGTCCCTTGTCTCCACGGGCCTGCCAGCCAGCAAAGGTCAGCACTGCAAACCCCTCCCCGCGGATCCGCAGGAAGCGTTTGAAGCCATCTCGTGTCAGTGGTTTAACTACGCTGCTTTTGAATCCATTCCAACAGTTTTCACTCCATCCGGTCTCCTCGCTCGCCCAGCCTGGGGGCACAGCAAGGAACCGACTGGATTTGCCCTACCTCCATCCTGGCTGCGGGGAGCTGCGGGTCCCTCCAGGTCCTGACTCCAGGCCTATCCCTCCTCCAGCCACAAATCCATCTCACTCCATGGGTGCAGCCTCCACCCCGGAGCATGCTCAGTACGGGCTGATCTTCAGCCATTTCAGAGCTTTAATGAAATGTAAGCATAAGGAAGTGTCATTAGGAAGAAAAAAAATAAAATAAAAAAAAAATAATGAAAAAAAAAAAAAATGGTGCAGGATTCATCCCAATCCAGCCAACCTTCCTCTTCCCATCCTCCGTCAAGGAGGTGAAGCTCTGGCTGCCAGGATTGCAGGCGTTTTCAGGCTGCAAGCATCTCGTTTTAGAACAAAAGCAAGGAAAATCCTGTCTCAGGCAAGGCTGGTGCAAAAGGAGCCTTTCCCAGTGACACCCAAGCCAGTCAATTTGTCACTCTGGGCCTTCCACAAATTACAATATTTTCATGAAATGTCATTAATATTATTTTTTTCCCTCCAACGGGTTCAACCGAGCCTTTCAGCTGGCAGAGCAAACAGTGCTCCCCAGCCATCTTAAAGCTAAACCTACCCCAGTCTACCCCGATCAACTTGAAGGTTATTTTTACTCTATTTGCAAGGAAGTTAAACAGTAGGATGGATGAAAGAGGGGGAAAGGGATGGCAGTGTAACACAGTTCATGCTATGTTTTCCTAAGGACCTGGATTTTAAGAGAGGTTTGTTTTTCACTCCTCAGCCCTGAAATTCCTCCATTATTACCTTGTCTCCTTGATGCAGTAGGACTGTTTCAGAAAAGAATTAAGAGAGGAGGGTTCTTTTCAATCCTTTCCAGTTTTCCAAACTAAAGATGCAAAGACATACAACAGCTCTGTACACTGTGAGTGATCTGCACATGGAGGTGACTATTCCTTAAAAGCTTGTATTTCCCAAAATATCCTTTGCTTGTCCCTTACAGATCCCTCCCAGCTCCAGGAAATAAAGACATTTGGTACAGAAGTTCAGCTTTGCCAGGGCAAAAATTGGTTTATTCAATCCCAACAAAGTTGGAACATATATATCCTGTTCCTCCTGTTGGGCCCAGGCCAAAACCAACCGTGGATGTTCAAATCTCTAAATTGTGTGTGCTCTGCTGAGTGATTTTGCTTCCCGTGCCCACCTCTGCCATGCACATGCAGTGTCTGCTCCAGAGCTGGAGCTTAAAAATTACTAACAGACAAAACAAATTACTTTATCAACACAACCTTCCAGAAAAAACATAAATCAAAAAAAAAAAATCAGGGTGGCAGATGAACCCCAAACCAGCTTCTCCCCCAGCCCAAACTCCCAAGGGAATCACAACAACGCGACGAGCCTCAAGCCAAGTTAAAGGCCAGATTTCCAGCAGGCCCCAGCACATCTGTGCCAGATGCACCACGCAAACAACTCAGGACGTTGTTCCCTCATCCCTTCCCCGATGAACTCAGCCCAGTCCTCACCACTGAGCCACAGCTTTTGAGCAAATTCTTTGGGAGCGTGTTCGCAGCTGCCTCTGGAGCTCCAGGCAGCCAAGCCCTGGCGAGCTGCGTTTCACTCAAACATTTTTAGAGCACAAACCATTTGGTAAAGTGACCCAGGACAAACCATAGGAATTGGGCACAGAGCTCCCCTCAGACCCCTCTTCCTGCTGAAGGATGTCACTGAAGGGGCTGTTTGGCCCTGGGCTGCCCCTTCCCGGGGACCTCCATGGGGGTGAATTCCCTCCCTGCCACGCTGGGCAATCCCAGATCCCGCCCCGTGCTTTCATTAAGCACAGATTGATAAACCCTGCCAACAAATTCTATTCCCATCCTCTCCCTCGCCTTTAAATTGGAGGTAGTTTAAAAATAATACCCAGACCATAAAATCCCGAGGCATGTCTGCTGAATCGAGCGGTGTTTGCATCTCGCACAGCTCAGGCATGTCAAATTTGTTTCCTTGGAAACAAAGAGCAATTTGCAAGCATTGCTTTCTTCCTTTTTTTTATTTTATGTAACGAAGACATCCATACCTGCAGCTCTTGCTGATACAAAGGAATTAAAGCACATTCACTTACCAACAGGCTTCATTGAGGAATTATTATATATTTCACTAACGAACCATTGGTTTGCTGCACTAAGGGAAAGCCACGGTTCATCACTATTTAAAGATTCTGTTTCCCCTCGATGGATACACACTCGAGGCATGGCATTTATATTGTTTCCTTGGGGACAGGTAGAAAAACACCCCAGCAAAGCCAGAGTGATTTGCTTACCCTGGGCTACACACAGTGGCTCCAGTGGAGGGGCAATCCAAGAGGGAAAGCCTGTCCTGCTCCCACCACATCCCTCCAAAGGACACACCAGCACAGCTCAAACACACCTGCTTCCAACACAGGCTTGAAGAGTCAACACCAGATTAATAAAACACAAAGAGATAACACCTTGTAGATGTGTTTTGCCAGTTTTAAACCCAACTTTTTCCCACCAAGGCAAGGGAGGGAAGTGGGAAGGCAGCCTTTCCATGCAGCCATAACTCTTCTCCCAGACCTGCTCCCATCACATCCTCCCTGGGAAGGCAGTAAATCCTGTGCTGATGACCTCTCTGTGAGGGCAGGAGAGAGGAGGGAGGGCAACAGTGTCAGAGCTGGGTTACCCATGGGCTCATCTGCAAAGGGAATGGGCACCTCCCTCCTCCGGAGCCTCCGTGAGGAATTATGAGAGCTCAGCACCTTCCACAAATCCGTCAGATAGAGCATAAAATGGACACTCAGGAGAAGAGCAGATGAATTTATGGCTCCTCCAACATGCCCTCCCCGGGCTGACTCAGCACAGAGGTCATTCCCAGTCTCCTCCCAGGCTGAGGCCGGGTTGCAATCCCTACCTGAGAAGGGTTCCCAAGGCAGCAGAGCCTCAGACTTCTCCTGTTCCTGTTTGGATCACTGGATTAGAAAAACCCAAGGGAGCTGCACAAACAGAAGGCACCAGGAGCAAGAAAAACCTCCTTCCTCCACATAAAGGACAATGCCCCTGATTCTCTGCCCCTGGAGAATCCCAGAGTCATTGCTGGGGACAGTGTCCAGCACTAATCCTGCTGTGAATGCTGAAAGTCAGCCCTTGAACTCCAACACACCAGATACTGCAAAGAGGTTCTGAGCCTGACAGAGCAGCCTTGTTCTCCTCTTCAACTGCTCACAGTAGGACCAATCACCTGGAGGGTAATCTGTAAACAAAAGGCACCAAAAAAAAACCCCAAAGTCTGCCAAAGCCCAGCAGAACTCCCACAGGGTCTCATCCTTGAACTTGGATTCTTTTCAGTACCTTGATTTTCCAACGTGGCTGAGCAGCACTCAACACCACTAGCTCAGAGTTCCATTCCTGCTGCTGTCAGGGAATCCTGGAAGCAAATCCCACAGGCTACCAAATATTGTAATTACTTAATTTTATTCTAACCAATGCCATGGTCTTAAGGAGTTTTGGAGACTCCTGAATGAGTTCTGGGGGAAGACCAAGGAAAATCATCTAGTCCTTCTTGATCCAAAGCAGAGCATATACTGAAAAAAGCATCTAAACATCACCAGGTTACAAAGAACCAGGTAGACACATGGTGATTTTATTAAAGGTATTGCATCATTAAAAATAATTAGGACTTCTAAAGCAATTTATAATAAGAGGTGGGAATAGTAGGCAACGTTAATGTATCCACTTTGGGGAAAATCAAGGCTTGGACAATGAACTGTCAAAAATTTTTGGAGTGTTCCTTCACAAATCTGTGGAGGAGAGGAACATGATAGAGGAGAACTACACATGAAGTCATGCTCTGCTGCTGATTCACTGAGTAACCTTGGCTGGCCAAGCTGGGACAGCAAGGAATTTCTTGGGATGATCATTAAGGATGAGTTGAATTTGAATTTCAGTGAAGTTTGAGCACTTCAAGCTCCCTTGAAAAAAATCCCACTCTCCATTGTTTAAAAACAACCAGAAAACCTCAAAACACATCAATGTACGTAACAAACATATCAATATTTTCTCTCTCTAAAATTCCCTGTAACAAACATGTTTTTGGAAGGGAGGAGAGATAATTTACCCATAAGAGTGACCCTGCAGTCACTAAGGAGCCCTTTATGCCCCTTGCCAAGTTTGAAAGAGGGCGGATGCCATGTGGGTCAATCTGTGACACCAGGACACAGGCCAGACTCATAAAGGGAGTCAGACACGTTGGAATCAACCAACAGCAGCAATAAATTCAGAGAGTTACTTAGAAATGTTTTGTCAGATAACTGGGCTGCAAGTCAAAGCCCCTGGGGCGAGGGCATGAGCTCCGCTATGGGGTTTTAATGCAGATGTATTCAACACCTGGCAAAGGCTGGGGTGAAAAGATTGGATCAAACACAAGGAAACACCAAAATAGAGCGAGATGACACCACTTCCTAACCAATTTAACTATTGCAGGTATGGGAGGAACAGTGAGTAAGAGATGCTATGAGCTCCCTGCATGTGTGGAGCCTTCTGAACACAGGTTTAGCTCTGGGATGACAGACATGGGATTTATTGTAACGCCCAAGGCATTAAACCATCCATTTGCTTGGGTTCCCAGAGCCACATTTGCTGTATTCCAGAGCACAAACATGAGGGCAGTACACAGAGCTCAAGGCTAAGGCTGATGAGCTCAACCTGATGCCTTCCCACACAAAAGCTCTGTAGAACAAAAAAATACATTTTCAATCCAGAGTCACGCACTGATTTTGGGTGGCCAATTCAGACAGAGTTTTTCAAACTTCTTTTTAGAATACTCTGAGCTGGAAGGGACCCATAAAGACCATCCAGTCCAACTCCTGGCCCTGCCCATACACCCCAACAATCCCATCCTGTCCCTCAGAGCATCATCCAAACCCTCCTGGAGCTCTGGCAGCCTTGGGGCTGTGCCTACTACCCTGGGGAGCCTGGTCAGTGCCCACCACCCTCTTGGGGAAGAGCCTTTCCCTGAAATCCCACCTGACCCTGCCCTGACACAGCTTCATGCCATCTTTCTAGGAAAACATCTACAGATGTACAGACATTCCAGCAAGATGCAATTGGTCAGCAGACTTGAAAATCAAGCACTGGTTTCACATTAAAAATCAAGCCACTATTTCAAAAATAACTTCCTCCAGTTCTCCCCCCTCCCCACCCCTCTGTATAATACCCATTCACTTGCCTCAAAGGAGGCACAGAGCTTCACTTTGTTAACATTTAAACTGAAGGACTCAAAATACAGTGAAACACTGGGAAGAAAAAACCCAAACAAACCACAAAATGCTGCAGTAACAACCAGCTCTCAGAGCCATGAGCCAGAGAACAGGGAAAGACAAACCTTGCAGAACATTTGCCCAGCAGCCCCTCTTCTTCTCTGCCCACTCTTGGCCACAGCAACTAAAATCTGTTTGGGAAGCAAAGCAAGGGATTCTCCAGGATTCTACCAGGGATAAATTCTGCACACTGAAAAAAAGACCATTTGCACTATTTTTATTATACAAGGAACAGGAAAGGGCTTCACCCTTCCAGTGCTCCAGACTCTCCCTCCTGGTGCTGATCTCCTGAAAACAAAGATGCATCAAAAGCAATCATGGACCTTTGGAAGCTTCTCCTCTGCTCTCATGCAGCCTCACCCCAGAGGAAAAACAAGCACAGGTGGTTGGTTCCGGTTCACCGATAATACCAAAAATAAAATAAAACAAAAGTAGACAGGCAATAGGGGGAAAAAATAAATCCTGAGTATTTTTTCTTCTGCAACAGGAAGCCAAATGCCAGCCTCGATCACTGTTGAGCTTCAATTAAACAAACTCCAGCACTGCTGGAGTCAACTTCGCCTCCCCCAGCAGTTTTGGAAGACATTTGCTTGGTACTGAAAGATCTGGAGTTTCACATGAGGTTTCTTTGCAGCTGGATCATCCCTGGCACAGCCCTCAAACCCAGACCTGGAGCAGCACTCCAAGGCAGCTTCGATTCACAGCTCCTGATGCCCTTGGGCAACGCAACTGCAGCATTGTCCTTGTGCACAAGCCAGGGAAACTCAGCCAGAGGGGCACAATACGGCCCTCCAGAACAGCTTTCCAGGATTCCCTGCCAGGCAGCAGCTGGGGATACACAGCCAGGCCCTGCCAGGGCAGGAAGGTGCTGCAGAGCATCACCACGGCACGTTCCCTGCGCTGCACAGGCTGCAGGATGATCCTGCCCAGATGGCTGAGCAGAGCCCAGAGCTGCTGCAGCTCCTGGCAAACACCCCTCAGCTCCTTCACTGCCTCACAGGCTCTGGGAGCTGCAGCTCTGGGAGAGCCCCTGCAGACACAGGTATGGACAGGGCTTGGTCCTGAGCATCCTCCAGAACAGCCCCCACCAAGACTCTGCTTCAAAAGAACGTGCCCTTTAGGCTGAGTGATACATTCCTTCAAAGCAGAAACCCAGGGAGGAACTCAAATCCTTTGTAATCTCCTCCCTGGATATGCACCCTGCCCTGTTCTCCTTCCACAAGGCAACGAGAGCCCAAAGGGGACAGATCCCAAACAAGGTCCTGAGGCTGCAGGACAGGGACATTCCCAGCCAGCCCTGGGCCAGCTGTCCTGTCTCCTCCTCCCCTGATCAGGTGTAAGGTATCAGCAGACACCTCATATAAACACAAATGCTTCCAAGCCTTGAGCACAAGCAGACAGTATTCCCATCCTAGCAGAATTGCTCCATGGCTTTTTTCCCTCCCTTAAGCCAGGCAGAGGGAAACACCACTCAGACCATGATAGGACATTAGCCCAGGTGGATATAAAGGGAAAATCCCTCATGTACCACCACCATCACTGTAGTGTTTTTGATATTCCCCTTTCCTGATGTTCCCCCAGTGTTGGTGTAAACACCTGCAAGGGTGGCTATTTCCAGGACAAGCCACATCCATCAATATTATTCTTCCTAAGTCTTTTTTTAAAGGAGCAGAATTAAGGATCAGCTCTAAAGCAACCCAAAGTTCCTGTCACTTCTAATTGCATGCAACACTCCCCATACTGAGAAAAGAATTGCAGAAGGTCCTGTAAAGCCCTGAATATCCCATTGTGAATCTAAACACGCCCCATTCCCAAGGGGAGTGAATGGATGTCATAAATCAAAGTCTGACTTGAAACTATAAAAACCCACGACGAGGCTGCATCCACTACAAGGCACAAGCAAAAAAACCCCACAAGTACATACAAATCATCCTCCAGTGGTGCAGTTTGTACACACCAGCCTAAATAAATGCCAGTCTCAGGTGCTCACAGAGCAGGACTAACTGCTGGGAGGGATGCTCACGAATGGGACCTTCTGCTCACATCTCAATGATGGAGGAAGGACACTGAGGTGTACATTAAATCCAGCAATTCAAGGGGTTCTCATCCATTTGTTTTTACCAGGTTCTTATATCTCATTCTATCCCTGTAACATTTGCTCTGAGCAGCTGACTTCACCTTCAGTCAGTCTGCCTGGGAAGAAGGAAGGCTGCTGCCATCACTTTGTTTTAAAGAGCTCCTTCCCACTGGATCCAGCTGTGCTGATTTGCACAGCTGCATTACAATAAGCTCCTTGCAGAATGAGAGTCTGTATTGCATCATAAAACTCATCAAATACTTTGTCATGTATTTTTCTAGAGGTGAAAGCCAAGCTTCTCAGTAAGAACCAAACTCCACTGAGCTCAGGCCTTTCAGACTTGCCATGTCTGTCAGGGACACAAGGTCTATCAGAGCACAATTAATTTCCTTCTCATCACATAATTGAGAATTAAATGGAGGCTCTGTCTTCACTGCAAAAGCCATGTCTGTGCTAAAACCTGAAGACAGGTCACATGAAGGTCACAATTATATTACCTTGATTTCCTAGGAAGGATGTACAGGACAAATAAACTCAAATTAGCTACAGAGGTCAAAACATCCTTTGTTTTGTCTTCACTGGGCTGCAGTGCTGGAACAGCTGATTCAAGCATGGCACTTTGGGCACTGGGGACAGTGCAGAATGGTGACACAGCCAGAAGGACTTGCTCCTCCACTGTCCAGGTACAGTTGTGTTCCATTTCCTCTCCCTCCAACCATTCACAGCCTTCGGGGGAGCCCTTCAAAATCAGGTTTCTGAGCCTGGCAGAGCACTGCCCTCCCCAGCCTCTCCTAAATGATGGGACCCAGAGACCACGTGAGGTGCTCTCTGTGGAGAAGAGCAGGGTCAGTCCTTCAGTCCTTTCCACTCATCACCCAATCCAGTGCTCAGGGGACTTTTTGGTATCACTTTTTAGTCATTGGAATAAAGGAACATTAAAGCAAATCTTCTTCAGCTGCTGCAGAGACCACAACAGCACTTGGCTCTTTGCCATCCTCACCTGTTTCCCACTTTCCTGCCTACATACCCAAGTGCCTCCCTTGAAATTTTCCTTTGGGATCAGTTTTTCCTCTTTGCAGTTGTTCACAAGCACAGATGCCCAGGCCCTCATGTTTTACAGCTTCATCATCCAGGCCATTTTTCCTCTTGTGTTTCAAACTCCCTTCCCATGTTTTTACTTCCTGCATTTTCTTTTGCCTCTGTTTCTAATTTATTCTCTCCATCCCACTTCTTTCTCTCTAACCCTTTCATACTCCCCTCTTGGGGCTGATTTAAAAACAGACCCTGCTGCTGCTCACCTCGAGGTACAGGCAGCAATGTAGCTTAGCTTGACAAGATTTTTCTATAAGCTTGGCCTACTTTGTCCTGCCCAGCTAATGATGCTGCTCTATTAAATGCATATCAGACCTTATCAGAAAACTCAAGTTTTGAACTCTTACCCCTATCCTATGTGTAGGGTGAACTGTTAAACAAGTAACAGTGCAGCATAAACATGAACCCAACCCAACAACGAAGAGAAACATCTCTTTGCAGAATAAAATAAGAATAAAATTGGTGGGTGAAACAGGTGGTGGCACTCACACCCCACAGCCCACTGGGGGCCTGGGTGCCCCCCTTTAAAAACCCAGCTTGACTCCTTAATCAAACCTCCCAAAGTTCATGGAATCATTCAGGTTGGAAAAGCCCTCTAAGATCATCAAATCCAACCATTCCCCAGCACTGCCATGTTCACCACTAACCCATGTCCCCAAGTGCCACATCTACAAGACTTTTAAATCCCTCCAGAGATGGGGATCCACCACTGCCCTGGGCAGCTGTGCCAGGGCTGGACAGCCCTTTCCATGAAGAAATTTTCCCAACCTGAACCTCTGCCACAACTTGAGGCTGTTTCCTCTTGTCCTGGCTCTCCTCTTCTGTCAGGGAGTTGCAGAGAGCCAGAAGGTCCCCCTTGAGCCCCCTTTTCTCCAGGCTGAGCCCCCTCAGCTCCTTCCTCACCAGGTTTCCCTTCCAAACTGGACCTTTGCCTGCCCTCCCCACTGTGCCCTTTGGTTTTGCAGAAGATATTTTCAGCAAAGACCTCCATTCCACTGTGCCTTCTACTTTCACTTGCTTTCTTCCATCATGAGTCACTAACAGTCCCCATTTATCATCATACAGTTATTCTTCAAATTAAAATAATAAAGAATACTGCACTGAAGATTCAGTGTTTGGGCTTGTTGTTGGGGTTTTTTTTTTAAAGGTGTCAAACTCTCCCACAGAAAAGTATGCACTTTATACTAAATAGAAAAAGAAAAAAGTCAAACCTGGTTGAATTTTGAGCTGCTCTTTTGATGTCTGAGAACAAAGAGGTGTGAATGCTATCAAGTCACACACAGGTATTGGCAAAGCCATCCTGCTCTGTGCTTGTTTTGATACAGCACAAGCTGCTGTGCAATTCAAAGAGCCCCAAAACCAAAGACTTTGGAAAACCTGCTCATATTCCCTCATTTTTCACTTTAAACAACAAGCAAGGCACTGATGTAGAACTGCTTTTGCAACGTGCCCAGATTTAAAGCTCACCTCATTAGGAATCTGCCCACATGGGTATTTCCTACATCCCCTGTAAAATACATCTTCTACATATATTATGAAGGAGTCCCAAGGCAGAGAAGAATTCCATGCTCCCTGTAGCACCCACCCAACATTCCCAGCAGGGAAACCCTTCCTTAAAGCAGAAAGAGGGGGATCTGCCCTACCATGAGGCAAGGAACAGCTCAGGGGAACACCAGAATAATAAATAGATACTCAGCAAGCCAAAGAGGGATTGCAATCCATGGCCTTACCTGCTGGGGAAGGAGCCCTCCCAGCACAGCCACCAGCACAGGGACAAACCCACCAGGACACAACCCACTGCCCGGGAAGTGCAGAGCTGTTTTGTCCCAGGAAATCCACAGGGAACCCCAACAGAGAGAAGCATCATGAGGAAAAACCTCTCAAGGCAAGTGTGGTGTGCCACATCCCTCTGGCTACACTGGCTTTTTGGATTCCCAGCAAGGATTTTGGAGGCCTCATGGTGGATCCATGAGCTCCACACCATGGATAAAGCTGCTCAAAGGGAGCAGCATCCCCCTGGCACTCCATCCCTCCATTCCCAGCCCAGCACAGGGATGCTGTGCCACTCCCAGGGCCTGGCACAGGGAGGAAGTGGCTCAAGGAGAGCAGAGACAGTTTTTAAGCCCTCCTGATCATTCCTTGGAATAAAACATAAAAAAATTGCTCATCGAGCGATTAAAATGTGCAAACATTTTGCTTGGTGTTCCGACTGCCACATTTAATATTTCAAACAACATCCAGGCCAATATTGTTGCTTAATTTAACATAACTGGATCCTGAATGCATTTCTAACAGATTAAACCACAGAAATATCCACATGTTTTAATGAGGAATTGGCACTACTCGGAGCCAAGCACATTTTAGCAATATTTTTGGACTGCAAATTCTTTCATAAGAAAAGAAAGCTCACTGGTAACGGAGCTGCATTCCCTACATTTCAGGCTTTTTTGGATTTATGTGCCAGTTGAAAAAAAAGAAATATTTAGTGCCATTATAATTCAAGCAACATCTGGACAATTTTCCTTGCCTCGTAAAAGATTTCAGTCAGCTTTGCAGAGGCTCAGGCCATGTTGCTCAGCAGAATGGCTCCTTTTACATTTGCATGCTTCGCTCCCATCCTACAGTTTCTATGCCAACAAGCATTTGTAACTCTTTTAAAAGCACATTTGGAACTGGGGGGGGAGATGGAAGATTGGAAATGTGATGAAGATTGGTCTGTTTGGGGGGGGGGGTTGGTGGTGTTCCCCCAAATCTAAATCATATCTTTTTTAATTTTTTTTTTTTTTTTTGAGCCTTGGGAAGCTCAGAAAGGCCCAAAAACCACCATTGCAGCCATGGCAACTCTTCCACCTCTTCAAAATGCAGCAGTGACTTGGTAAGAGGAAAAAATGTTCAGTCAATGTGATGTATAAAATATGCGAGCATGCACACACTTACAAATAAATATATATATATAATATATAAATGTATATATATTACTCCAGTTCTCTCTCCACATGAAAAATCACTAGCAAACATCACAAATTTATGAGTCCATCCACCACTGCAGCATCCAGGCCCTGTGTGACTTTCCAAATCCCAAGGAAAAGCAAACAGAGCCAAGCAGCTCTGGCTGACCCGTCACTCGGAATCCTGCAGTTTGATTTTTAACCAGATCTTTGGAAGCGCCTCCTCCCCTCCCTCCCTCCCTCCCTCTCTCCCTCCTTCCCCACCCCCAGTCCCAGAGCTCACAGATGGCTCACATTTTCCATGTACCACGTGTGCTCAGAGCTGTGACATTCCAGGTGCACAGCCACCAAGAGGCACCACAGGAGCAAACAATGCTATTGATGTGGCACAGCTCGGCAGAAAAAGCTGGGGTTTTCACACAGATGAAGGCATTGAGAACTCCTCTTCCACCTGAAGCTCAGCAAGGGGTCTCAAGATGCCTTTGGAGCCAGTGGAGGTGCCCAAGGGAAGAACCAGGGCACTCCATGGACAGTGGAAACAAGTTGTTCCCACCAAAAGGCAGGACTAAGAGGGAGTTTCCTGAGGGGGCTGCACAAGTAGGGGAGCACCAACCAGCACCTGCTCCTCAGCATTGGTACAAGAGCAGGTAGTGACAGGACACAGGGAATGGTGGGATATTGGGAAGGAATCCTTCCCTGGGAGGGTGGGCAGGCCCTGGCACGGGTTGGGCAGAGAAGCTGTGGCTGCCCCATCCCTGTGAGTGTCCAAGGCCAGGTTGGACGGGGCTTGGAGCAACCTGGGCTAGTGGAAGGTGTCCCTGCCCATGGCAGGGGGTGGAATGAGATGAGCTTTAAGGTCCCTTCCAACCCATCCTGGGATTCTGTGATTCTTCCATGAGCTCCAGAGGATGAAAGACCAGAACAAACAGTGATCCTGACAGTGCTCCACGTTCATTTACATTTAGGATGGAGATCTATTGGCCCCTTCAATCCACCTCCTGTGCACCTCATGTGTTGGGAGGGGAGAGGAAGGAAGGGCTGGTGATGCTGTGCAATAATCAATCCTGACCACAGGACCAGGAGAAAAATCATAGGTTCATGAACCATTAAGGTTCAAAAAGCCCTCTGAGATCATCAAGTCCAACCACCACCATGTTCACCATTAAACCATGTCCCCAAGTGAAACATGCACATGTTTTTTGAACCCTTTCAGGGATAGTGACACCACCACTGCCTGGGCAGCCTGTGCCAGTGTTTCAAAACACTCAAATATGATAAACTTCACCTCCCTCAGCTGGACAGTGGACACAGAGAAAGGAAGGTTGGGTGCCCTTAGCCAAAGCAAAGGTCCCAGTTCTGCCAGGGACCAGTTCCTTCCCTCCCTGCACAGCCACAGACAACGCAACTCATCACACAACTGGTTCCAGCAGCAGTCTGGGATTTGTTTTCACAAGCAGGGATCAGGACGAGATCCAGGAAGGACAAAAACTCCCTCGTGGAGCAAGAGACAAAAGGACAAGATTATCAGTGCAGTGGTGATGACTCAAAAACAAGTTATTAATTTTCAAGAGCCGCATTGTCTCACGGGAGCAGTGACAGCCCCCAGGTACCAAACACAGCTCCTGCTGCCCAGGGCCACCAAAGAGCAGGAGCAAAGGCCACCTCTGCACAACCCCTGTCATTTGAAAGAGCCCTACAGGTCACTGCCCAGCACATGGAAGGTGCCTTGCAAAAATCCAGCCCTCAATGCCCACTTTTCCAGTCCTGGCTGCGCCATAGGAAGGGGCAGCTCCTCCTCTTGCCCAGCTCTGGTCTCTGATGTTCCCTGCCACGATTGCACAACCTTTGCCATTTCAAAAGTCCTTCTGGCAGCCACGACAACAAGCACAGAGCTGTTTTACACCAGAGTGCGTGACTGACAACTTCAGGCTTCTCCCCCCACCTGCCAGTGCTGCCTACAGAGCAGGGCCAGAACTGCTGCCCATCAGAGCACTGTCACCTCCTTCAATGAACTGTATGGGTGTGTGCTCGCTGGAAATACAGCTCCATCTGGGAGTTAGGAGACTCAGCCTGAAATACTGAAATCAACAGCAGCTTCTGACAGACAGGAGTTGGCCACATGGGTGTTCTCCATCTGGGATAACTTCTCCCGTGCTGTGCATGAGCCACGAGCACCACAGCAAGAAATAGAAACCCAAACCAGCTACAGAATGAAGCAATCCGGGCAGGTTTATGCTGCAGCCTCCACCTCCACCTTCCCAGGATGTCTGAATGGGATGTAGGGAGAGCAACCTCCCTTTAAGGCGAGGGAGAGTGATTTGAAATCAATATTTGACAAAATCAAAGTCAGTGGGGACTTGTGTTAATGAATTCCCCTGCTGGGTTTATGATGTTTAAAGGAAAACAAAAGATTGCTGTATGCACAGCAGAGCAGGTGAGACCTGAGGAGGATGTTCACACACCTGGTTTTCTATTCCCTAAGCTCACCCTAACCAGGAGAGTCTCCCTCCCTCCCCTGTGCTAAGGGACACTGGGGCTGTCTCACCTGGGCACGAAGGTCTCCTGGAGCTGGGTGGTGTTGAGATACCCCCGTTGTTCTCCTGTTTGAGGTGGCTGCTCAAAACTCTTGTCAGAAAATGCAACAGATGATCTCATGTGCTCCTCAGCTAATGGAAACACCATGGGGCCACGGGTCCTTTGTGCCCAGCCTTCTCCCAGTGGGTCCCTTATGGGATTGCTGCGGCAGCCAAGGACGACAAATTACTATGAGCTGGACTAAGTGCTATGGAAAGATCATGAAAATGAATTAACTCCTGCCCTTCTCTCTCCCATGATGGATTACACTCTGCTCCTTTGGAGCAATTTCACACGAGGAGAGAGGGAAACATGGGACAGATATGAGGAATTCGTTGCCATGTGGCTTCTCATGTGGCAACACAGCATGGAAACTGTCCCAAAACTGTGAGATGAGGAACTTGGCTCATTCCTGGCCAGGTCCAGGTGTGGTGCCAGCACCTTTTCCCTGAATAGAGTGGAGATGAGCTCCACCTCTGCTGTCCCCGTGCCTGGGAGCCCACACCTGGATGTGCAACACTTGTGGGGACACGAACGACTGGGCAACAAACCCCGTTCATTACACAAGACTCTTGTTTTTACCACACCGTGCCTTCTGCCTTCACCCACCCTCAGTGTAAACTCCACTGGAAGCACAACCATCCCCAGCTCTCCAGGCCTGTTGGGATAAACCTGGAAAGCAAAGCAGAAGGCAGATTCCCCCCTGCCCTGACCTGGAGCTGTCACTGCTCCCACACCAGCCCCACCAGAGCAGCCCCAGCACGAAAAAGAGATGTGTTGGCTGAAAAACCACAAAACTCCTCCCTCAGCCAACGCACCCACCAAAGCACTCCTTCAGCTCTGAGATTCCTCACTGAGTGTTGCATCACTTGGAAGCCTTTTAAGGAAACATTCCAGCGTTTTCCCAAATTAATCAGGTATTTTTCTTTTAGCCAGACAGAGTTAAAAATAGCCAAGAAGCCAGGTAGGTGTCAGCGAGAAGCTCTTGCAGGGACTATCTTGTCCCATCCCACCTGTGAGGAGGGAAGTCCTTGGCCATGTCCAGGCACTGTCCCCACAAACAAACACAACGAAGCCCAAGGATGACACTCCCCATTAATGCCAGATCAGTTCAGGCTTTCAGCTTCAGGCAGTCCATCTTGCTAGCAAAATCCACCTAAGACTCTCACTATCTACCCCAGCAGGCCTGACCCTGTTTTCATATGCAGAAGCCAAAAAAACCCCTCATAATCCTACAGAACCCGGAGCAAACACCACTCTGGGACTGTGTGATACCATCCTATTAAATACAAACATGTTCCTACAGTAGCTCAATGATTTTAAACATTCCCCGTCTTTTCATTTCAGGTTTTAAGCACTTTGCCTGGCAACTGTCTGAAGGGCAAACCATTATGGAAATAGGAAGACAATTAATTTTCCTTTATTCTGGAAGAGAGGATTATTGGAATAAATAAAATAATCAGCTTAAACAAGAGCACGATTCACAACTTATGAAAAACAGAGGACAGGTTTTTTTCATTTTCCTTTCCAAAGAAAAGCTTTTCTTGGATGGAGTTGGCAGGGGAAGTGCAGAAGTTTTGGGGTTAAGCTTGGGCTGCTGACTCACAGCCCACTGCCTCCATGGCACAGCAGCAGCAAGGCTCTCAGTTCACACACTCTGGGAGCCACTTAATGCATTAATTTGATCTAGCAACTTAGAACAGCCCCCCAAAAAGCTACAAAGGCCACTTCCCAATCTCACTTTGACCAGAGGAAAATCTGAAGCAGCCCCAGGTTCAACACAGCCCTGGCCCCAGTGGGAAAGGTGTCCTGGGAGCACAGGGCACTGACAACAGCAGGGCTCTGCTTTTTGGGGTCCTCTCCCCATGCCAGGCTCTGGCCCCAGTAAAGCCACATTGAGTCTGGGGAGATTACTGACATTATCTGCATTCCAGCAGTGTAGAAGCAGTTTCAAATCCAACAAAGCAAGGGTATATGCTAATGCTTGCTGATGAGGGCAGAGTGGCTGTGTGATCAATGCCACTGCTGGACACCAGCCTTTGGCAGCAGATGCTCAGCATCACAATGAATATGGTTACAGGAGGCTATGGCACCCTGTGACACACATGTACTGCTACATACATGAATTAAGTTAAAGGTAAGGCATTTCACTCCCAAACTCCAGAGGGAGAAGTGAAAAAATGGAAGAGGAGAGCCAAGCTCATATTAACAAGAGATGAAGTTTGTATTTACTGAGAAAAATTTGGGATATCTTGGTAACAACTGTAGAGTTATTTCTGGAGGACTCCTCTAATAAGCAGGATGAGTTACAAAAATAGGATGGAAACTGTGGTTCAAGGTTGCCACAGCCTCGAAAAGCAGAGATAATTGATGGAGGCACAGATTCCTGGGAACAGTAAGGACTGTGGAAGTACTGAGAAATCAAACTGATGATCTGGAAAATAACAGGAGATTAAGAATGATCAGGTTAGTGGGGGCTCCTGAAGGAGCAGAAGCAGGAGACAGTTTGCTGTGGATTATGAGGATGCTGGGGACGAATAATTTCCACTGCCCTGGTGGTGTCCAGGATCCAGCACTGTCCTCTCCAGAGGGGAATCCAAGGCTCAGATTGCTCCCTGTGCTTCCTCCACAAATTCCAGGTGTCCAGGCACAGCCACATCACAGAGGCTGCAAGAAGCACCACTGGAAAGAGCTCCTGCATGTCCCAGCACCCTGTGCTTCCCACAGGGACCAGCCACCTCCTCTGTTTGCTGCTCCAGCTGCACAGCTCTGTGGCAGCAAGTAGGTCATGGACTAGATGGCGTTTGAAGAATCACCTGCAGTTTCTTTCCTCTTCTTCTATTTTCCCTTTTTGTTTTTTCAGGAGTCACCAAGTCACTACACCACCACCTTCAAACCCAGCCTCCTCCAGCACAGCCCATCCATCCATCCATCCATCCATCCACCCATCCATCCATCCATCCATCCATCCCTCCCTCCCTCCCTCTGTACCCTTTCCTTACAACCCTCTCCTGCATTCCTGCTCTATTCCCATTCTGTTTAATTCCACCTCTCCCCTACAGGTGGATGAAGGTCTTTAAAACAGGATTTTTCTTCCACCTTTCCTTTCCCCAAGACCTTATTTTCCCAAGCCTGACATACCCTACTGCACTGCTTCTGTCACACTCAGAACCCACACCATGTCCTCAGTGCTGATCAGTCATTAAGCCTCCTCCACCATGTGAAGGGAGTTATTCTACTAATTTCACAGCCAGGTTCAAAAACGCAGCTCCTTCCCCCATGCTCATAACTTTATTTACTAATCCTCAGGGATTAGGGGGGCAGGGTGCTAAGGAAGCCAAATTGCAGGCATAAGTTGGATTTCAAGATGATCAGGAAGGCAGCAGAGCAGGAGAAAAAACTCCTCTGAAGGTGGAGAAATGCTGCACGTTACAGCAAAGCATTCCAACCAGCATCTCTGCAGAGATAGGATTCACCACACAAATAATTACAAGGCTCATATCATAATGGCTGCTCTTAAAGGCATTGCCAATTGACTACAGGTTGGCTGAGGCAGTTAGAAGGGAGAGAAGCAAAGCCACCAGGCTTTGAAGTGGTCACCATTTGACTATTAAAGACTAGGACTTCGAGGCAATTACCCAGCAGAATTACTTTCTCCTCCCTGGGACTGCCAGGATTGCATGAGGCTTTTTTAGATACACCTGTAAGATTCAGTTCTATTTTGTTCTTTCTGTTTTGAATACAATCCTGGACTGCAAAGAGGTGAGCAAGTCCCAAATTCAGATTTCAGTTCCTCCGCTGGACAAAGTTATGCTGGTGGAGAAGGAGGCAAAGCTGGCCACCCAGGCAGAATTTTTCACAGAAATCTAAAGACAGGAACGTGCAAATTCAAGCAATGAATCCTCCTGAAAAGCCTGAGTCACTCATCTTGATGGAGCCATCCAGGAGTCCGTGCACTGCACCCCCTGAGCTGCATCCCCTGAGCTGCATCCCCTGAGCTGCATCCCCTGCACATCCCACAGCCCACACAGCCCCACCCATGCTGATCCACAGCACAGGGGAGCTGAACACCAGGGAAAGGTTTTTGGGTGGGTGACACCTCTGCTGTCCCCAGATGACTCCACACTGAGCACTGGCTGTTTCCTCCCCCTGACACCCCCATTCCCTGGAGGCTGCAGCTCCCACAACCAGCACAGCAGGAGAACATGTGCCCCATCCCTCCCAGTCTGCCCCGTAGCAGACACTGGACACAATTCCATGGGCTGAAAAACCTCCACTGAGCTCAGCCACACCAGAGCAGTGGGGGATTCCCAAGGGGACTGAGCTGTCCCCTCCCTGGGAACTGCAGAGCCCCTCCAGCAGAGCCCCAGAACACACCCACAAACTAAACCAAATAGAAATTAAATTTGGTTGTAGCTATTTTTTGCCTTCCAGACTTATCAGTTCCAGGGCTTGCTGGAGAGCAGCTGAATGTCTCCATGGAAGAGAAGGGCCCTATGCAGGAGGGAAGCAGCTCTGGAATGAGGCTCTCCCAAAAGCTGCTCCCATCTGCAGGCACAAAGTGCCCAGGCCACCAGAGGCTTGGTAAGGCTGAAGCACAGTGCTCCATGCTTGGGGCTCTCCTCAGCCCCTGAAAATAGCTCATGTTCCACATTTTGCTCTAAAAGAAGAAGAGGAGGAGGGCTTTACCCTCTGGCTTTGAGCCAAAAGCCATGGCACTAAGGAAAACAGAGTCACCTTTGTCCCTTTGCTGAGCCTTCCCCCGTTCTCTGGTGCAGGGATTCCCAGCCTGGTACTGGAGACAGCAGGTAAAAGTTTCAAGCTGGTCCAACCCATTCCAGGGATGAACATGATTATTTTTCTTAGTGAGGTTGCAATAAAGAATGAGATGATGGATCCAGGCTCCCTAAAGTCACCCACTGCAAAAGGAAAAGACAGCAACGACCCAGAGGGACACCCAGGGACAGCACCTCATTTCAGTGCATGGCCCAATCTTGCTCTGGGTCCTGTTCTGGTAAAGCAGCCCCCACCTACACATCAGCTTAAAGATGTCCCTTTGCTATCCCTGATCATAGATTTCTAAGTTTACTTTTAACTTTCTTGCTTTCAACTTGGCTTCTCAAAAAACTATTTCCCAGCCCTTCCACCAAAGACTCTTTAACCAGAATTTGATCCTATTTTTCCACACTGAAACCCCCTTGTCATGGTGACAGACACGTCACTGGCATTAGATAAAAATCTGAAAAACACTCCTCCACCACTGAGAAACTGATGCAGCACCACTGAATTCCAGCACAGCCATGGTCCTCCACGACACAAGTCTTTGTTCTCACAATCATCTCCAAAACAATATTCTGACAACAACATCCCTCCCCATATAGATTTATATGGCTGTATCTCTATCATTTCCCTTACACCCATCAAAATAAAGATATAATTAACCCATCCTCGATAGAAATTACAATGATTTTGAAACAGCAAGAAACAATCTATTTGCATTTGGTAGCTAATTATTCCCCCTACGCACACAGCCACCAATGTTCCCTAAAACCATCCACAGAACAGACAGTCTGTGCTAGCCAGAGCTTCTGGAAAGGAGGGGAGAAAGAGGGACTGAGCAAAAAAACTCAATATTGGGGTGGCAAAATTTTCTTCCAACCTGCAGCGTCTCGAGCTCAGCCAAGTCTGTAATAGAATTGCCCTTGTGAACCCACCCAGCACCATTAGCATCCACCTGGGCATCGCCTGGAGGCTGACAGGTACCTCAGGACAAACCTAGTGGGAGCCACTGACATTTGTTAAATTATTGAATTATTACTCCTTTCTTCACACCACTCCAAGGAAATACGAAGCCATTTCCCAACAAATGCTGTTGGACATAAATTGCACACCAGGAAGTACCCTCAGAGCCCTGCAACACAGGGATCTGCAGTGGCACAGGCACAGTTGCATCCATTATTCCCTCCTTGAAGGAGGAAGGGCATCCCCTCCTTCCACCCCCAGAGCCCTGGGGGATTGCTCAGGGCTGCTCTCCAACCCCTGAGCTCGAGGGCAACCATTCGTTCCGCTCAGGTACAGAACATGATGCCCTTCCTGGCCCCCCTTCCCCAGCCAGGCAAGTTTTGCTGACAGATCATCTCCATCTCCTCACCATCCCACAGGATTAACCAGATGTTTTTAAGAGGTAAAGACACAAACCCTGCTCGGGGAGCCTCTCCCAGCTCAAGCAGCCTGATACAAATCAAGTCACCCAGATATTTCTGCTTGACATCCTGGGAGCCCCCAGGTTGGCCCTCCATTGCTTGGGTTTGGAGGGAGCTGATACAAAGCATCGAGGATGGGAAATCACATCCTCCTTCACCCATGTGAAGCAGGTAGATAAAACACTCTTTGCTCATTAGGAACTCTCCGAGGCTTTCCTTCCTGCAGGATGCCCCCACAAAGCAGGGATTGAGAAGGAAGGAGCTCTCTTTCACCTGGCCTCAATCCGTGTCCCTGCAACACTTACCTGGCTGGCAGGGCATCCCTCCTCAGCACAGGAAAAGTGATCATCCTTCAAAGCAAAGCCCAAACAGCTCAGCGATTGTTTTCCTTCCCCCATCTGACACAGGATTGCAGCTCCTCAGGCATGGCGAGGAGGGGGAGCAAAACAATAATCATAATAATAATAATATTTTTTAAAAACAAAGAAACACTATTATTCTGTAGGCAAAGCTAATCCCATCACACGTTTCCTTTCCAAGAGAAGCATGACGGATCGAGTCCCACTGGGTTCTGCTCACAACTAAACAGGACGAGGTGTTTGCAGCTCCCTTCTGCCAACACAGCTCAACGAGCAGCAGGCCTCACCTCCTGGGAGCATTTCACTCAACAAGAAGCCACCCTGGTGCTCTACCCCAGCTCTACAAAGTCAGCCCGAGCCTCAGTATGGCCTTGCACGGAAATAGGATTACTTTGGCCTGGAGGAAAAAAAGAAACCACAACATGAAGGTCACCCATAAAAAAATCATTACACAGATCCCTCTTCCCCAGCTCTTCGAGAGAAACCATTCTCAAACCCTCAACCTGAAAGGAGAAACACAAAAAGATATGTACATTAATGCCATATACCTCCGTCAATTTTTTTCCTCGTGTCTTTAGAGCAGTTGTTTACTGCAGCCAACTGCAGAGAAATTACAGTAGCTTAACTCTCCAACTCCCTCTAAAGGATTAATCTTCCAGCGAGCATGCTCACGCGGGAGCTTTTTCAGCAGTTGCATCCATTTCATGAGTGAGGGCTGCTGCACACATGAGGAAATGCCATTTCAGGACTCCAGCCTAAGCTCAGAGCCCCCCAAAGCCAAGGGCTGGAGCCCTTTCCCAGCGCTCCACAAAGGATTCCTGCCCAAGGCTGCACCTCCAAGGAGGTGGAAAGATTTCACATTCATGTGCCCTTGCAGGAAGGAGGGGGGGTGGTGGTTTCCCTGCCACGTTTGAAATGTCTGACCTTGGCTTTTCTCTACAAGCTGGTGGACAGCTCGGCCACCGAATCTGAAGGCAGAAATAGCTTCTTCTCACTGGCAGATTCTCCTTTTGCATCACTTGTTGGCTCATCTTTGCTTTTCCAAAGAAATCGGGGATTGAATTTGGGGTGTGGGGAGAGGGGGAGGGGAGGGGGAAACATTCGAATTAAAAGGAACAGCTTTAAAACTCTAGTTCTCAACTCAGCATCACAGTTGATAACAGCTCCTGAGACACATTTAACTCCACAGATTAAGGACCCATGCAAATGAGGATTTGCTGGTAGACAACAAATCCAGTATCTAAACAAGGCTGTTCGAGTAATCTTGTCCATTCTCTCCCAGACCACTCTAGATTAAACTGCTCTATTTGAGGTATTTCTCCCTCGTCCCAAACCATGCACTTCAAATCAGAGCTTTCCTGGTGAAAACAAAGCTCCCAAATTGAGGAGAAATACACTGTAGGAATAGTTGCTTCCATTTTCATCTTCTCATATTCCAGGGCTCTGCCCTTCCCCTTCCCATTTATCTATTTTATGTCCTGTTGCTTAATTGCTCTTTGTAGCTGAAAGAGCTCCAAACCTCCCCCTCCCCCCAAAGGCTCTTATTTCAAGTTTGAAAGCCAGCTTGAGTCTAGGATGTGTAGAGACCAGACTGCAAGCCCTGAACCCAGGCAAAATCTGCAGGGGGCTGCAGCCCAAGGTGTAATTGCTTCCCAGACCCAACACCAGGCTTCCCCCCAGCCACCACAACCACCTGAACATTTATTTATTTTGTTGAAAAGCCTTGAGCCTCTTGGATGCCATGGAAGCCCCTTTTTATGTTTCAAGCCCTACGAGTGAAGGCACAAAGAGGCAGGATGGCAGGATAGTGTTAAAGAAGGGCTATGGCTGCGTTTGACAATGAACGCTCACCATGGCGACGTCTCCGCAAGGAACAACCAAACCTATGGTGACACTGGATATTTTGCTCTGCTGTCACCTAAACAGAGTAACCCAGAGAAGGGAAATCTCTGTTACCACACACTAAAACAGACGCTCTGTTTTATATAGAAAGCATCCAAACTGGTTGGTTTGGATGTGTCAGAGCACGGGCTGCTCAGCCAACCCCTCCCTGCTCCATCCTTCGGGGACCTCATGACTGATGACTGCACTCATCCTGCCCTCCCTGCCAGGTGCTGCTCCAGCTTCTCCAAGGAAGGTTTGGAGCCAGGGTGGGATGTGACCCTGAAAATCCTGCCAAAGCAAAATCCCAGCCTTCAGAGCAGGCAGATGTGAAGGAAGATCCTGTCCTGCGCTTCCTCCTCCACTGCAGCGCTAAACCCATGTGTGAAGGTGGGATATGAGACATGGAGCTATCCTGACCTGTCATTCCCAATTTGGAAAGCAGTCACACTCCCTGAGAGTTTAGGCTTTGAAGATTGACTGCTATTGATTCATCTGCAAGCAAACAGCCCGAGCTGGCAATCAGTCAATAATAAGCAATTACTCGACAGCCTCTTATCTCCAGATGCCAGCCCAGGCAGCTCGATTCAGAGAGGCACCAGGTCAATAAATCAAAGCTGGGCTCAAATTTTAAAATATCATCATTTGAACACCCACCCAGCCTTCAAATTGGCTGGAAGAGCAGCCAGGTCAGAGGGATTCCTGCAGAACAGTGTGGTGGCTATCACTAATTTACAGGCCAGCAGATAGTACCTGACGTGCTGAAATCCACCCGATGCTCCTCACCTGTCAGAAGTAACATGAGTTACAGCTGGATGACGATGATGAGAGAGGGAGGAGGAAGGAAAACCCTTCTCCTTTGAACAATAACTTGTAAGGAAGAAGGACAGCCTTCCCAAAACACTCCCCATTCCCAGCTGGCTCCCTGGACCCACCTCACTGCTCACCAGGAGCCTCAAGCACCAACAAAAATGGGTTTAACATCACCATGACAGTGAATCAATTTATAACCCCTGGGTAGCCAATTAATCATTTCATCTCAGGAATTGCATTTCTTTGGGTTTTTATGGCCTAACCATGATACAAGCACGTGAGCCAAAGGCTCCTCCTGTGCATTTCAGTGTGATCCAGAGGCTTTAAACCCTGTGGTGCCAACAGTGCAACAGAGGAGAAAATCAGCCTTGCCAAAACTCATGGAGGCATTTTATGGTCTCAGTGCAGACTCCCTTTACAGACTCATTTATATGAAAAGAGATAAAAATGGCCTATATAATTTGAAGGAGACCACTGGAATGCAAGCCCAGTGCAATGGCAACCTTCCATCTCTCTGTCTATCCTCTATCTATCTATCTATCTATCTATCTATCTATCTATCTATCACTGCAATGGCAATAGGAACCTTCTATCTAGTACTGCAGACTCCAGAAGCTCTGGCACCTTCACTGTTTATCCACAAGTTCTTGCACAAGTCATACAAACAGCCTAAAAGTACCCACAGAACAGCAATGCTTAAATTCCACTCCTGCTGCTGGAGGAGGGTGGTGGCCTTCAGGACACTGTGTCCCACACACCAGGTGTCAACCAGAGGCACAGGAGGAGGCAACCAAGGCACCAACAAGCTGCCCAAGCACAGCAAGTCCCAGCCCCTTGGAGACCATGAAGCTTTGTTCACACTGCAGAAGAGTCCCAGATTCATCAAGCCTGGGGCAGCTCCACCACCACACTGCAGGGCAGCTGTGACCCCATCTGTGAGGGCTCCAAGGAGGGCAAACAGTGCCAAGTAGCCGAGAGAAGAAGGCATGGCATGGGAATGTCCTACAGCAGCTCCCAAAGAACAGAGCATGGAGGCTTCTTGCTTTGTTTGACATGGCCCCAGGAAGGAATGTGTTTGTATCATGATGACCAAATTTGCAGCCTGAGCATCTCCAATCACACAGGCTCGAAAACATGAGATTTTGAGCCTAATACCTAAACAACTGGGAGCAGCATCAATCCCATAGCTGGTACTCACTCTTCAGACCCCATCTGCACCAAAACTCAAGCACCTGAGGATATGTTCTGAATGTCCTCAGCCTTCAACACCTTTGGGAGGTCTGGAAGGTGGGGTGAAAGGCAGGAGATAATGGATTACTTTCATTTCACTTGCCAGTTGGGTCAGACTTCTTGAGGAGGAGCCTACTGAGGTTTTCACCTCCAGCTGCACGTGGTGCACTCAGGTCTTTGCTCAGCAGTGGCTGGGACAGCAGGAAGCTGTGGGGTTTAGGCCCAAAATCTGAAAAGGATTTCTTCTCTTCTTACCCACAGAGCACATACAGGTGGCTTTTACACTGGCAGCCTGAGCATCACCACTGTGGCAAAGCATGGAAGGGCACTCAGGAGGAAAAAAAGAAGCGCAAATGAATCTTCCTGCATCTCTCTCACCATTTATAGAAAAGCCACAAAATGCCAAAGCAGCTGACAGGATCCCACAAACCACACTGCAGAGCAGCACTGGGCTCCTGAGTCTTGCAGCCTTACCAGAATTTTTTCTCACACAATACCTGCAGTTTTCTGATATAAAATACAGACCCTTCTCCTTCTCCCTCCAAGGAGCGGATGGAAAGCAGGTCAGTTGTGTCCACGTTGTGTAAGGGCAGACCAGTTCCAAGGAGGAGCCTGCAAAGCTGCTGACTTGCTGAGCACAGAAAACGTTCTTTATTTCCCCCCAGAGGAGAGCAGCCATGCTGCCTGCTTGGGCCTGGCTTCCAGGGATGCACAGCCCCACTCCAACCTGTGCTGTCACGCTCCACAGAGGGAAAATAACACAGCAACCTTACAAACCACAAACGTGGCAGGAACACGAGATTGTTTCTCACCTTTTACGACAAAAACAATGCCAGTTGCAAGACAACAAGATATCACAACCTGCCATTCATTCTCCCAATCCCAAGGCACAGCCATTTCATACAAAAGCTGGAGATCACCTGTCGTGCTCTGCTTCCTTCTTTCAAATGCAGCATTGTGTTAGCACCAGGATCCCGCTGCTTTGGGGCTCAAAGTGTTGCTAGAGCAACAAAAATGCCAGAAACTAGAGCAGAGAACAAAAGGACTCCAAGGCCCCACTGAGGATGTGATCAAGGAGAGAGCAAGAATGTAAAATGGGACCGAGAGACCTCCCTGAGAGCAGGGAAGTGCCATCTCCAATCCTTTTGGTGGGCAGAATGATAATTTAGCAAGAAGATCGTGTCAGTAAGAAGTTACAGCAGCTCAGCTCCATGTCTGCTTCTTATCAGGAGCCCCAAGACTGAGCAGGCATTGCTCCTCTCCATGATCCATGATTTCATGGCCAGCTCACACATGACACTCACAGCTGACTTCGGTGCAGAGAGGCAGGAATTAGGGACAGATTTGCTGTAAGGGCAGAATAAATCCCTGCTTGCATGTCCAGCAGGTTGTCTTTGCAGCAGGAGATGTGGGCAGAGTTCCTCTCACTGGACAAATCCAATTTAGGTAAAATTGCAGACCTTCACTGAGCTGGGTAGACACGATCAGTCTCTTAATGGGATCTCTCTGCACCTTGTAGAGGTTATCAGAGTGGCTCTCATGGTTGCAAGGGACATGGATGCTTTAGGAAATAATCCTCTAAGCAGACTGATTCAGGGACTTCCCTCTGTCCCTTCTGGCACCTTCAGCACAGGGACACTGCACCAAAGATGTGTGGACAGTGCTCTGAGTGGATCTGTCACCCACTGGAGTTGGGGAGGGGGCAGACAGCAAACATGAGGCTGCTGTGTGATCACAGCCCACTGCCAAAATCCATCCCTGCAGGTCTGTGGTTGCTGCATCAGTCTGACTGTCTGCAGCACAGTCCCAATCCTGGAGAACTCTGGAAGAGCTCAGAAGATCTCATACTTCCACACACATGGATTTGTTCCGCCCTGCACCGGTCACAAGGATCTGATAATTCTGATTTGTCTCTCAAGATAAAGAAACACTGTTTAAGGTGATCCTTTTTCATGTAATGAAAACTGTCCCGCTGCACCTGGTCTTTCTATCACCTCCACCAGTGGCTTTAACCTTGGGTTAACTCTACCAACAACTTCCAGAAGGCTCCGAGAGAAAAGTGAGCCCCTTGCAGGAGTCACATTTGCTACAGAGACATTTACACCTTCCTGGCACAGGATTACAAACCACTCAGACAAATTAAACAGCAGTATCGGAGAGGAAGTCCTGGGGGCATCTGATTTGAAGCATATGAAGCAAAAAAAATAATAATTCTTTTTTCAAAGCTTAAGCAAATGCTTTAGTGAAGCTGATGAAGATAAAAATTCTCAGAGTGGCTCATGAAAATGAGTAGATGGCTGACAAGGACAGGACCAGATTCAGGCAGGTAAGGAGCAAAGCCTGGCTCAGAGCTGGCCTCACCTTCTTGGAACCACCTGCACAGGGTACAGAGCAAGCAGTGAAGAGGATGAACAGTATTTATCCACCCTCTGGACTAAAATTCAAAGGTGGGGAAGTCACATGAACTGCTGAGGATTCCAGGCCTGGGAACAGATGGCCAAGCCCAACCCTGCTGGAGCACACAGGGAGACTCCAGACCTCAGGAAAACCAAAGGCTTCTGCTGCAACTTGATCCTCGTGGCACGTGACTGTGACTGTGACCTTCCAAAGCAGCCCAGTCTCAATGCTCAGATGGCTCCTCTGGGCCTGCTCACACTCTGGCAGAATCATGGCCCCCACCATGCCCTGGGCCTTCCTCTGCTCTGCTCAACAATGTCCCTTCCCCATGGCATGCAGTGGGAAATGGTCCAGCCTCACCTCAACTGGCACCTACAGTCCAGCTTTTCAATTCCAAAACAGCTTGTTCCCCATTTGACCCATTTAAAAAAATCAACAAAACAAACAACAAAACCACAGAGAAATAAAAAATCTACAAACACATGGCATGACAAACACTGAAACTGCATAATGGAAAAAAGTAAATTAATTCAAGGGTCTAAAGACTGGTCTATCCACAATTTTTGAATCTTTACATCTATCCTTGATAAAGTCACCTTTATACGTGATAGTTCTGTTGAGACAACTCAAAGTTAGGCCAACAGAAATGCTCTCCAACCAAAGGGACTTTGGTCACCACACTTGTGTGATGTGCAACTGCCTAAATGCAGTTTTTTCATACACAGAGGTTCAGTCTGTACACCATCATTATACAAATAAAATCTGAATTAGTCATTGCTTTCAACACATGAAGAAACTGCCATGACTATCCTGTCAATGGTTATTTCTACAGATCCAATGGCTCATGGATGAAAAGCTGATGGTAAAACATGCCCCATCTCCTGCCTCCCTGCCTTCCCTGCTCTGCTGAGGAGGGCTGGGAGGAACCCAGCCCATCCAAAGGGTCTTTATGCTGTGGAAGCAGCTCAGGAGGGCTTATTTTGCCAGCAGAGCTGCACCCACGCTCAGCCCATACCAGACACCCACAGAGCCTTCCAAGGCACATTCCTGGATGGAGGATGGCTCACACCTACCCACACATCCAGGGCTTGGACGTGCAGCCCTGTTCCCAACATCTGAGCCAGTGTCACTGACAAACAGCTCTCCCTGTAACACTGAATACTCTGGAATATTAGTAATTATGACTGTGTTAATGCCTGCAAGATCAAAGCCCACGTGTGTTAGGTAATTCCAGAGCAGGGCACTCAGCAGCACAGCTCTGCTCCTCTGCCACTTGCTTTGGGTCTGCCCTGCACCACGGGCTCATTCCCCACCCAGTTGTGTCCACAGAAATAACCCCATGCCATAGGTGGATCCCTCAGCACACTCCTGGGGGCTGCCAGGGCAGCAAAGGGTTTCTAATCTGATTTTGGGCACCACATCTCTGGAGAAGCTGCTGTCTGTCACATCAGCAGCTCAGAGGATCTAGCAGACACGACAGAGATGTTAACTGCCCCTCCCAGATGCTGCCCAGCGATGTGATACAGCCTCCTCCTGCTGGGAGAGACAGATGTGCTCCGTGCCACAGCACAGCTGGGGAGCCCAGGGGAGGAGCCACAGCCCCCACATAATGGCAGTGGCTGGGGGGAGATTAGCTCTGAAACCAAACTTGGGAAAGCAGCCCCTGAATTCACGTGGAGATTCCCAAAAATTCTGATTCAAGTATTGCTGGAGGAAGAAATGGGGAAATGACTGTATTCTTGGGAATTCACTTGCAGAGGTGGCCTGTGTCTATCAGTCCCCACGCAACGACGGAAGAACAATCTGTTGGGACACGTGGCTGAAAAGCCAAGGAACAGGTTAATGTCTGGCAGAGGCAGGAAACCCTTTCTTTCCTCCTGCCTTTCCTCCTCCAGTGATGACACACAGAGATATTTCCAGCTACCACAATCCTTGGCCTGCATTGGCCAAACCTTCACACAGCTCCCATAACGCAGTGAAAAAAACAATCCCGGTTGATTTGTTGATTTTCCTTCCCTGTAATTTAACTTCTCGTATTCAATATAACACAGTCCTTCCCACTCTTGTGCCCAGAGCCAAACAAAGCCCATCTGCTGAAGAGGGAGGGTTAAGCTGGATTTCAGATCTGCCTTGAACTCTTGGTTGCAGCCCACGATGGAGTGGATCCTACCCAGGCTGAGCAAGAGACTGCAACCATATGGGTTTGTCACGCAGGGAATAAAAGAAAGCACTGAGAATCCGGGCCTAAATATTAAGATCTTTTTCTCATTCTAAAAAAAATATTAAAATACTAAAACAGCTGAATCAACCAAAAGGGTAGAGTTTTTCCCAGGGGTTCTGCAAGGGGTTCAAGCCACACTGTGGCCAGGAGGATCCTGCACTGGGACACAGCCCAGAGCAGGGGATTCAGCCCTTGTAATCCTCTCCCTGCTTTCCTCCACACCCCTGCCCTGTGAAACCAGGCCTGAACCTCCAGCTACAACTGCTGTGCTTTTGCAAAACCACACTGAGAACAGAAAAAAAAGAAAAGGTCACTTAGGTGACACTTTCAATTTTGCTTTAGAAAAGTCCTTGACAGGTTGTCAAAGTGGAATTGTTTATCAAAAGTGGGTTTTTCCTAGCAAGGAGCACAGAATGTCTGTACAATAGATGCCATAATTGTACAGGTTTGTTAGTAATTGCCTCGGCTGGAACAGGATGCATTAGCCTAATTTAAGAATGGAGTAAGAATGTATGGAAGATCACAGATCCCATTTTCAAGGTGAAGTCAGATGCTGCTATCACAAGTCCAAAGAAGAGGTGCTGGACACTCAGAGTCACACTGGCTTTGATTTCAAATAGTTCAGATGTCACAAAGTGCTTCCAGAAGAAGTTTTCTATTCTCTTCAGCAGGCCTAGCAATGGTCTGAAGGAATGAAGCCAGAAACCAGAACATATAAAATAGTGAACATTATGTAAC
This sequence comes from Margarornis squamiger, assembly GCA_035222235.1. Taxonomy (NCBI): domain Eukaryota; kingdom Metazoa; phylum Chordata; class Aves; order Passeriformes; family Furnariidae; genus Margarornis; species Margarornis squamiger. Next base: position 9,448,017 of record JAWWTY010000036.1, read on the forward strand.
TCACCATCTTTTCCCCAGGGAGGATAATCTGTACATTTAAAAATTGACATTTGGCATTTCTTCAGCGCTTCCAGTTAAAGGCTCCTAATATCACATCAGGCCTTAGAACTTTGCAAAAGTTTTAAGTTTTACAGATGGGAAGAGCATCACAGGCAGCAAAACATCAGCCAGCCCTGCCTGGACATTGCTCTAAGTTCTTTTGTTTAAGCTGCTGACTGCCCCATTGCCTGGGTGCACTGCAGGGAGGCTGCTCTCACTGCAGCTGATGGCAAACCCCTCCCTGATTTCAGTGGGCTTGGATCAGGTCCCAAAACTCTTTTTAATACAACACTCCAGTCTGTGTAATCTTCTGCCTTATGGAGGGTCAATGCCACAAACTCTCCTTGCACTTAAGTCCTATTATCTGTCTGCATTAATTCTGCATAGAGGGCATTTCCTCAGCACTCTGCTCTTACAGACCCACCTTCACCAGCCCCACTCGGATGTAAAACCAGGCAGCTGCTCAATAAGAGGGGAAAAAAGCAAAGAAAACCCAGAGATTTACCTTTCCTCAACACTCACAGTCTTTCCAAATCTCTCAGTTCACACATGGCTCAAGACACACTTCAGAGACCCTGGGACACAGGCAGGTTATGGTCTGTGCCTGCAAAGCACCAGCCACACTTAGAGGGCAATAAAAATTAGTTTAATTAATAACGCATCAGCAAGAAAAATGTTAATGAGCACGCAGCGGGGGAGAAAAGGACTGTTGTCTGATCTCCTTGTGTGGACTGCTTGCTTTGGCAGAGAACAGCAACTGCATCAGCATCACCATCCCGGGCAGGGAGGGATCTGACTCATCTGGGACACGCAGCAACCATTGACATCTCTCTTTAAAAGCAGATACTGTTGCATCAGGAGTTACTCTTGGCAGCTCCCCACCGACTTCCACTTGTGGAGTTTGGGGTCGTTTGTTTAAAGAGGAATTTCGACTGTCCCTGGGCATCCAGTGTATAAATACACACAGACACGGGGCCTCCTCCATCAGCTCTTTGGCCACGTCTGCAAAATCTGCTGCTCTGCCCACAGAGCCACACCAGCTTCGAGCTCACAGACACACAGAAGGGGACAGTACCCAAGCTCGCTGCTCCTGGGAGACCCCTGGGAATATCCAACCCCTTTCCCCAGGGTTTGCTGAGCAGAGGCACATCTCGAGCAGACAATGGCAATCCCCCCTTCCCAGTGATTCTCCCGCTGCCTCCCCATTGCAGGAGGCCCTGGCATGCCAGGAGTGCCACCCAGTGCTCCCAGTTCCAGGGCAGCCCTGCCATGGGAGCTCATGCCACGTGGGGAGGTGGTTTCCCACAGCCAAAGGAGGAGCTGCCGTCCCTGCCTTTCATCGGAGCGTGGCTGCAAACAAAGGCCTCGTGGAGAAAGGCAAGTTGGCTGGTGAAACTTCCCAGCGCTAGTCAGACCTCCAAGCTGGCAAATCAGGCTCATCCCTCATCCCCTTCTGCCCTCCTCGGCTGCCTGGATGGTCTGGGATCACACTGGGTGGGGATGGGGATAAGGATGGGACTGGGGATGGGGATGGGGAATAGGGATGGGGATGAGGTTGGGGATGGGGAATATGGATGGGGATGGGGACTAGGGATGGGGAATCGGGATGGGGATGGGGATGGGGAATAAGGATGGGGAATAGGGATAGGGATGGGGAATAGGGATAGGGATGGGGAATAGGGATAGGGATGGGGAATATGGATGAGGATGGGGAATATGGATGAGGATGGGGAATATAGATGAGGATGGGGAATATGGATGAGGATGGGGATGGGGAATATGGATGGGGATGGGGAATAGGGATGAGGAATAGGGATGGGGATAGGGATGGGGAGGATCTTTGTGTCCTGTGTCATTGCTGACACAGCCTCGAGCCACAGCTGCAGGCCAGACAGCAGCTACAGCCACACAACATTCACTTTCCCACTGCAGAAAGCACCAGCACCTGCAGCAGGAGGTAAAAATTGGACCTGCTGTGACACAGGGGCAGAAGATAAATGATGTCTGTAAAACAGCCTCGGTGAGGGCAGTCTAGAGGACTGAGGAGACATCAAAGCAATAAGGTTTTAATAATGATTAAGACCAATGTGCTACTGTGAAGCTAGAGCTGCATGAGAAAAGGTGCTAAACTCCTGGAAACACAAGGGCATAAAGAGATCACCAGCACAAGGGGATATTCTGTAGGGAAGGAGACTAAAAAACTCACTAAGAAAACCCCAAAAAAGTGGGAGCTGGGCACGGAGTACACCATGTGTGACAGAAACCTGGCCTGAACCTTAGCAAAGCCCTGAGAAATGCAACTTGCAGAGGCTGGAAAACAGCGTGGAAATAAAAGACAGAATATGATCCCCCCTCGCTGGCCTTTCCCAACGCTGCACGCCCGAGGCTGCACTCGCTCCTCACACTGTAAATTCCCAAATTCCACACAGAAGAATCCTCAGCAAATGTGCTCAGGGCAGTTTGTTTGCCCACTGGTGGCACCTCCCCGGTGCAGGGCGATGTTGATTAAAAGCCAGCAAGGCTCTTCACCTCACCTCTCCACACACAAAAGCTACAGGAGCTGGCACTACAGCAGGAGTAAATATTCCATCTCATCCCAGGGCCATCTTTAAAGGAACAGTCATTGTTTCTCCTCAAAGTGTGGCAAAAAATATTTAATATTCCAGACTTCACCTCCAGGCCCAACAGGACACCTTATAAGCACTCACCTTTGCATATTAAGAAGGTATTAAAGCACCAATCATCCTAGTAAGAGTGAAAAACATCCGTCTTAATCCAAAGAACAAAGGGATTTCTAAGGTATGGGATTCATGGATCCTTAACATTTAAAACACAGAGCTGATAAAAGCTATTACAAACAACTTTGCAATTAAAAGCACACAATGTCTTGGTTACCAGTGCAGCAGTGGCACTTTTTTCAGAGCCTTCTGGCTGTTGATTTAATCTATCAAATATTAATAACGCTCTTCAATTAATAAAACATTTAGTCTCATGCTTTATATCCTCATAATCTGGAGGTTTATGTGCAAACTGGCAGGCCAACAGGATCCTGCATGGAATCACACAAACCAGCTCACAGCCCATTGTTAAAGCTTTCATCTCCCAAATACAAATATTCTCTCCTTTGCACTGACACACCCACACTTGACAGGGTGCAAATTTGCTGTCAACCCCCTCGGACATTGGAAATGCACCAAAAAAATAAGTTGATTTCTCAGGTCCCATAAAATGCAAGTGACTGGAACACCCATCTCCTGTTTAGTGCAGGCCCTAGTGACCTCCAGGCTGGGGGTGCTGCCCCTCCAGCCCCCAAATCCTCCATTCACATGCCCGGTGGAGCCACAGGAACCTCCAGCACCTTCCATGAGTCCCTTCCACGTGCCTAAAGCAAAACTCACACACAGGGAACAAATTTGAGTCAGGGACAGCCTAAAAACGTGCCTTGGGTGACATCCCAGGAACCAAGATCATCAAGAGAAGACAAATTAAACTGCAGGGAAGAAACAGTAAAATTATCCAGGGTTTTTCCACCCAGCTGCTCCCACCTGGGCTGAGCTAATGCAGCATCAAACCTGGAGTCAGTCTGGAGGTTGGGCTTGGCTTTGGAATCACCGATTTGGGACATTTGCATTCACTAGACACCAACGAACACCACGTTTCAATAACTCCCTCCCAATCCTGCAACAGGCATACTTTCAATTCCCAAATCAACAGCTGGATGAAGCATGTAATTTTGAAACCCATTAATCCTTTCTAAGTCTTCTACCATGTGCATGTTTAATTTCCCACTTCTTGAAACAATATTATGATTTTTGAGAGAAGCAGAGCTTCTGAATGCTCTGGGTCAGCAATATGAAACATCCCCAATTCCCACTGAAGGTGGATAAAGCATAGGAGTAATTTGGCTTTTGGCTTTGTGCCTGTGGGAAAAATTACCTAGTAAAACTTCCTCTGAAACTGCAAGGACTAGAACTGTGTGACTGGAAAGGTAGAAGACAGCTCCAATTTTCGAGAAACCAGGAGCACATGCTTAAAAATGAGAAGTAGGAGGGAAAAATGGGTTTCCTTGCATTCAGGGCTGTACTCAAAGGCACCAGCAGGTCATGGCCAAGGGTCCCTGGGAGACCAGGGCTCCCTTTTGCAAGTCAACATGCTCACATCCTTCTGTCCACATCTTCACTTGAGTTCTAAATGAATTAAAAATCTGAAGTAGTGCTCTGAACAACTTTTAACATAACCAAGGCCCAAGCACAGCCTGTTGCAGTTGGGACACCTGGGCTGCCAGTCCCTCCCCATGGAGGTGCCCGTGCCCTCATTCCATGATCCCTTCAGCTCTAGGGATGGCTCAGGCCACCAGATCCATCCTGGCTGCCCTCCTTTCTCAGAAGCAGCAAGCACCATGTTCCTCTCCTTTTCAGCAATGAGAGCAGCAGGAGCAGGTATATTTTGCTGCAGCATCCCAAGCTCCTGGACTGGATCTCACCCTTTGCCCCACACCACAGGGAATGAGCCTGTTGTGCCATTTCTGAGCATCACTGAGCTCCTCTCACCTCAGCCCCAGGAGCTCTGCTGGGCCTGGGAATGCTGTACAGGCTCATAACCCCCTCCTGGGGCAGGTACTGGCCCAGCTGACCCAAGGACACAATCATCAGCATTCATTTTATCCCCCTTCACATACTTTTACATTTCCCTGTAACAAATGGGCTCAGTCACTTACCTGGCTTTATGCTGAGTTTATCCATGTCAGCCTGGCTATCTTGCTCCATATTTACCTCCTCCCCAGCTGCACCACCTGCACATTTCCTGCCTGTCCGTGTGCTGGCTCTGCAGGATGATGAGCCGTATGCAAACAGAAGTGGACCTGAATTTTCTGCTCTACCACTCACCGCCTCCCTGTCCTGAGCTGACACTGCCTGCCAGAGCTCTCCCTCGAGAAGGAGACACTGCAAAGGATGCATTTAATATTTAATAGCCCACCTCCACCCCAAAGCCAGCCCCTGGTGGACACAGACAGCTTAGCCCTCCACCAGGTGGACCCACCTGGCTCAGGATCTGCCTGCAGTGTGTGCCAGGCAGTGGGTTAGAGCACTGGAGCTGAATTATCCTAAATGGAAACTCAGGCAGGACAGAAGCAGACAGCCAGACAACAGTGGGGATCAGGCTGGGCATTAAGGAAACAGGAATCCTCTTGGAAGAACATTTCCTGCTTCAAAAGAGGATATGCTGGATGTCCTTGATACTTTGTCTATGCTAGAAAGTTTTAATTAAAAGCAGGAAAGCCTTTCTATTTTAGAGGCAGCGATTCCACACCAAGGTTTACAGCACAGTCTAGTCTGGGTTTAGGCACTTCCCAGAGCCTGGCAGCCAAACCAAGCCAGCAGGGCCACAGCAAGCTCTTCCATTCCCTGTTGGATTTACTTTACCACTTCATGTTCTTGCCCACACACAGAGAAAGGACAGACTCACAGGACTGATCCCTGATCCACACACAGCTGGATAAGCCTTTCAGTGGCGACCTTTGGCTTCCAGGACAGTCAGGAAGAGGGAAATCTCCAGCAAAACATGTCTTGAAGCACCCAAATAGAGCCCTTGAACCTCTCACAGTCCTGCACCAAATATAACCCCTTCTCACCTCCTCCTTTTCTGGGACACAAAGCACAGGTATGAGCACTTTGCCAGGGAAAGGCAAGAGGAATACGGCCTCGTGCCACCCACTTCTGGGGCAGAGAGGGGAAGAGACAGACCACAAAGTGCCAGGCAAGACAATAAAGAGCAAGGCCACAGACTGGCACTTCAGATCAGTCCCTCATCATTCCATTACCAGCTGCCCTCCTGCACCCTTGGAAGTGGGATACCCCAGGTACCAGTACATTGCTCTGGCTCGGGGATGCTCGTGCCTCCATCCCTTGGCCCCGCTGCTCCAAGGTGAGGGATCCTGCTCTACGTCCCAGCACAGCTCCAGTGGGTTTCCTCCACGGAAGAGCTGTTTGTTTTTCTCCTTATTGTTGGGGTTTTTTGCTGGTAGTTGCATCTCTAGCAGGGTTTGTGCTGACACAGCGATGGTGGAGGGGAGAGCAACTGCTCTGCATTCATGGACAGAGGACTAAGTCGGCAAAACTTCACAAATGTAGACCAAGGCTCTGCTTTGGAAAGCAAAAAATAAGCTACCTTGGTCTCAAATCACCTCTAACCTAATAAAGCTACATCCACAGCAAGGACTTTTATTACTATTTCAGCAAAGAAAAATGAAAAATCATCCTCTCCAGCCAGCATAATTATATTGGAAGAGTTTTTTAAAGCATAAGCCAGGCCTTTGATTTTGCCTCAACTGACAAAACGTTCTTCAGATGCTCTCTTTAGTCACATTTGCTCAGTCACATCAGTTTAACACAACTGAAGGGCACTTCTAAGGCTTCCTTAAAGCTTCACAACATTTTGTTGTTATTTAAAGTTACTCCACATGGAAGAAAAGGATGAGTTCCCAAGGGGCCTTTGCTAGCCCATAGCATGTGAGAATTCATGGGAAAAGTAAAGTTTAGGATTCATTTTGCAAGGTAAAACTTTGTCCAGGCAAGGGCAGTGTGTAATAAAACCATGTTAACAAACCCCCATGTGGGGAAAGATAGAAAGTCTCCTTATAAGAAGGAAAAAACCCTCCTCTCTTTGTACAAAGTCACAGTTAAAATGCATTAACCTGGTACCCCAGGAGAAGTTTAACACAAGGTGTGTTGTCTGTGGTCAGTGTGGTCTGAACACACCTCGCTGCACTCTGGATCCAGAGGGAAGCAGCATTCCTGCAGGACACAGACTGAAACAGGACCTGAATGGAAAGCACAGCCCTGGAAAGCAAAGCCCTCTCCTCACTCACAGCAGGACGGGCAGGCCAGGCCTGAAAGTACCACTGGACTGTGACACACCTGCCACACTTGAAGTGGGAATTGCAGCAGTGCCCTCCGTGCTGCTGCTCCGAGGCAATGCCCGTCAGCTCCTGGCTTTTCCTGTGATCCCTCCTGCACTCACCAGCCTGTCACAGCCACTCCCTCCAGGCAGGGAAAGGGAAATGCTTGGATGTGACTGAATGGTGCCCCTTGATGGAGTGGGCAACTCACTGAGAGGGTGGAGGGTGCTCCAGAGCACCAGCTGGTGGATGGGATGAGAACTGGGATCAAAGCCAGGGCAAAGCCCCTGAGAACTGCACAGCCCCAGAGTCCTCACTCCAGCCTGGGATGCTGCTGGGAGCTGAGTCCATCCCAGATCCAGCCTCACCCAGGGTGCAGAGCAGCTGGGAGATGTGTCCTCTCTGTGGCTCACACGCTGGCTTGCTGCTGTAAAGACCAAAGCTGCATCTCCAGAAAAAAAAAAGGTGCTACAGATCCAAACAGACAGGAGGAAAAAGTGATGAAAAATGCAGCATGACCTCTGAAGAGAACTACTTCATTCAAAGCCACACACACACCTCTCTTCCTGCACCAGCCTCCCCGAGGTTACCACAAGCCCCAGGAAAAACAGCATGGCTTGAACCCTCTCTTTTCAAGCTCACACCAAACGAGCATTTTGGGAAACACACACACACAAGGGCAGCTGATTCTCCTCTCCAAACTGATGCAAACTGGAGAAGCAGCATCAAACCCACTGAACCTGCATGACCACAAAACTGGCTGAGCGAGGCAAAGCTCCTTAAAACTCAATTCCTTTAAACTTTAGCCCAGCAGGTCTAGAACAGGCAAAAGCCCCCAACTGGACTGGATATAAGACACTTGTTAAAGAAAATTAACAGCAAAACCAGACTTGTCAGCAGCCTCACGGTTACAGCATCTAAGGGCTGCAGGACAACCATTGCCCAAACACAGAGATCACCTGGGGCAGGTAACCAGAACTACCTCCAAAGTTCACAGCTCAGGACTTAGGAGGAACTTGGTGCTCAGAGAGATTCTTCCTCACCCATCAACACTAAAACTTGGCAAGAAGCTGTTCTAGACTGGAAGTTTTTCTCTGGAATTAAGTGACTGCCAACAGGGTGTGGGCACTCCCTACAGACACACAGACAGCACCTTTCCAACCTGCCCACTCCCTCCCAGCTCTCTGTTGGGAGCAAGTATCTCCTCCCAAAACACACCTCTGCCCTTCTCTTGACCAAGTGAAGTAACTCCATCCTGCATATGGCAGGATGCCATGGATGTGGGATGTTGGTCCTTGCTCTCCCACACCAGCACAGGGGAAATAAAGAACTCCTCCAGTCCCACATTCCAGCCTGTTTTATCCCAACTTCCTCCCTTCTGGCCTCACAGGGGTATAGCAAAGGCAGATCTGGCCTCAGATATATGAGTTCATGGGGGAGGGGAGGAATTAAACTCCAAATGAGTCACTGTTCCCTCCCTGTAATCCACGGCAACATCTGTGGATATTACGCCTCATTCTAAGAGCAGTGGTCCCTAATGCTCTGCACCCAGGGCAGAGCCAGCCAGACTCCTGGGAGATGCTTCCCAAAATAAGAGGTGCGTGTCAGGAGTGATAAGACTGACCTGTGCATTTGACTTGGTGAGTTATGAGCCAGCTCCTGCCCCAGTTACAGCCATGCCATTCTCCTGGAAGCAAACATGGACCGTGGAGTCCCAGAAGCACCCAAGGGCTGACTCCTCCATCACACAGCAAAATTAACACCTGATCCTCTTCAAAAGCACAGAGGAAAGTCCAATTCTCATGGAACAGAAAGCACAAGGGAAGCCCTGGACAAACTTCCCACCAACGATGAGAGGACTGTTGCCTGAGTCATAAATTCCAGCTGCCTGCAGCACCCCCAAAGAGCTGCTGTGGCACCTGTGTGGCTGTGCCACAAACCTCACCCCACAGGGCACACGTTCCCTGAACAGGGCACTGCAGAGACAGAGGGCTGGGCAAGGCAGCAGCCAGCCTGCCACACCTGAGCAGGTGGAGATGCTGGTCAGGGACTGCTCCTGGCTGTGGTCACCGAGCAGCCAGCTCCACTTAGTCTGTACCCCTGTATCTGTGTGTGTGCACACCTGTATCGTGGTCTGTGTATGTGCACACCTGTATTGTAGTCTATAATGCACACCTGTATTATACTCTGCATGATGCACACCTGTACCACAGCCTATGATGCACACCTGTATTGTAGTCTATGTATGATGTACACCTGTAATACAGTCTGTGTATGATGCACATCTGTATTGTAGTCTGCACATGAGTGCACACCTGTACTGTAGGCTGTGTATAATGCACACCTTTAATATAGTCTGTGTACGATGCACACCTGCATTATAGTCTGTACAGGAATGTACACCTAGTCTGTGTATGATGCACACCTGTATCACAGTCCCTGTATAAGGCACACCTATAGCACGGTCTGTGTGTGAAGCATACTTGTATCTGAAGTACACCTGTGTATGAGGCACACCTGTGTTTGAAGCACACCTGTATCAGAGTATGTGTACAAAACACACCTGTATCTGAAGCACACCTGTGTTTGAAGCACACCTCTATCACAGTCTGTGTATGACCACACCTGTGTGCAAGCACATCTGTATTTGAAGCACATCTGTGTAGGAGCACACCTGTGTACCAGCACACCTGTATTTGAAGCACACCTGTGTAGGAGCACACCTGTGTACCAGCACACCTGTATTTGAAGCACACCTGT